>LJPK01000620.1:0-23024 GCA_001430945.1 Amauroascus niger
AAGATTCTGAAGAAGAAAGACTGCAACACTAAAATTATATGAAAAAATAAGGGAAGATGAAACTGAATGTAGCTGACACTTTAAGTTTTTATATAATGACATTGTTCTTTTTTATAGAATAGTGTCATTTGTATACTTGAATGAGCATTCTCTTGAGGGTTTCAAGGCAGCCTTCCGGGCCTTTCTTGCTGTGTGCATCAAGTTTTCCTGTCGCCACTGCTTGAATTCGGCGATCATGGGGAAGTTTGCGGCCGAGATTCTCATGTTAGAGATTCTATCTGTTGTATCTATCTACCGACCTTAATTCTCTCCTTGCAACTAGCTAATCAGATCAATGTTGTCCGATTCTTGCTTTATATACTTTAACTCTGGCCTTTATAATTAGCTACTGATCTTTCAATGCACAACGAGATCGGTCGCGCTCTGCCCCGTGTTAGGGCTCTGAATCCAGGTGTAGGAAAATATGAATCTTGTTGTCTAACTAGGTAGTGTGGGCGACCAAGGGACAAGGAAGACAAACTTAAAGAGATCTCGTTGGACTGCGGAAGACAATCAATGGGATGATGGCACAAGGTTGGCGCTAGTGGGAAACCAAGCAGCAATTTCCATGTCGGACATTATCTGCCCTGCAGCAGCGATGGTCCTCAATCCAGGAATATGACCCCCAGATAGCAGACAAACCAGCATGGACAAAATCAGGGTAGCTCATCAGAGGTCCAAAATATTTGAGAGAGGCTTGAAGTCCTCTTGTTGCAGATTGCCCCAAATGCAGCACTGAATATATAAAAAGCATATCTGTACACGTAATCTCACTTAGCACTGTTATAAACTATTCTAGTAGGGCTGCCTGCAGCCTTGTTTATAAAAACAACGTATCAGTATCAGACAGGAAACGTTACCGGCATCGCACCCTCCATGGCCTAGAGGCTAATGAGCAATTGATGGGCTTCATTTTTCACATGATCCATACTTGCATATTCACCACGCCAACACTTCACAATTATCTTTCCACATAGAACATCATCAACGTTAACGAGTGGGAATGAGTCTGGTTCAGGCCAACAGAGATTAGGGTTCTCAGGGTTAAAAAAATAGTACTTATGGACTTTCCAGGACGCAAGGGAGTAGAGTACCCAACCAAGATGGAGTATCTCAATCTGCACATTCAAGCCATTATCATTCGCGGAAGCAATGTCAATATCAAGTGGAAATAAAACAGACTGTCCGAAATCTGCAAGTTGGAGCTGTCCATCCCATATTAAGATATTGCGAAGAGCAATATCATCCACAAATACTTTGCAAGAATGAACATGGGAGAAGGTCTCAACAAGACTCAACATCCAGTTGACTTTCAACAAGTCCTCGGGTTCCGCGCTAGTTTCTAGATAGGATTCAAGATTCCCCTGTGCACGAGCCAGCTCAATCCCATACTGGGATGTTTTAAAGTAAGGAATAATGCCTTCATGATTGCCCAGGCGTTCAAAGACTTGAATCTCGTTCTGCAGGGTTTGCTGATTTATTTTGTTCACATATTCCATCTCCTCGCGGTCGTGGTAATGTTCAGGTTCATAGCGCTTAGGTATCTTAACAACACGGTCCTTCCCCATCTCTAGAATAAGCCCAGTCATGCCAATCCCAATAATCAAGAGGTCACCATAAGGATCATGGGGCAATGGAGAAATTTGGGTACTCTGGGATTCTTCGGGGCTGTTTGAGGGCTCTATATCTATTCGAGGTTGGGAGTCGTAATACTGTGTGTCCGTTTGAGGAGTTTGAGCTGAATCGAGAGATGATCCAATTCTCTTTTTGTTTGTTTGGAGTTGAGCTTGAGTATCCGCGAGCTGTAATTTTATCCAACTTAGTGAGAGGAAACGAAAACAACTTGATCAAGCTTACCTTTGTCTCAGCTGCGTCCTGAGTTGCAGGACGCCAAATGGCATTGGAGAGTATCATGATTGTTTCCGGCGAGCGTAGCAGAGGCGAACAACTTGTACGGCAGAAAGATCAGTGGAACTCCTGTCAGTTGTAACATTTCATCCAAATGATGTCTCATAAGCTGGTGCTTAGATAATCCAGGCTTGGTGCGGCCGAGAGTTTTAGCCACGTTTTTAGCGGAAAGTCAAAATCATGGAGCTTGAACCCTAAATGGATTGCTTGCATTTTGGTGGAAAAGAAAGGGCACGTGCAATCAGTAACTAACTAGCCAGCTGTCAGAGTGTGTGGGGAATTGACTGTTTAGTTGATTTAAGGTAACTATGGAGGTACGGGAGCACAGAGCTGGGTACAAAGAACTAATATGGAGAAGGTTAGAAGTGTTCACTTTGGAGAGATCAATCGCCGGTATGAACGAAACAGTGTAAATTAAAGTAGGTAACCAGGTAGTTAACTAGTTAGTTAGTTACCTAGTTACATTCATTCCTACCAAGCACATAGTAGAGTTACATAACTACAGTACAAAGGCAGCATGGTGGAAGAAAAAATATCTATGGAACCCAGGCAACGTGTTACAAAGTATTCAAGTACAATATCTTGGGACCCACCGAGGAATAGTAGATGACGATGGCTAGTTTATAGTAGTTAACTAGTTAACTTAGTTGATGGGAGGAAAAAGTGATTGGAAAATGGTATTGTTTGGTTTGTGGTAATCGCTGTCCACATAGTAGAATTCTGTCCTCCGAGCCAATTCCATCTGGATTAGTTAGCTAGTTTGTTGAAAAGTCATGCAATTCTGAAAGCACCTTGTGGATTGTGATCCGCAGAATCAGCTTGATGGCACTGTCTTTTCTGTGACCCATCAAGCAAAACCCATCCTCGTGATGAATAGATCAGCTCTTTTAACTACATAGTTGCATGAAACTAACTAACGACGTGATGCCCTCTAGACAAGTTTGTAACTACATCGTATACAACATGCAATCAGCACTCTTTTCTTTTCTTTTTCCGCAATCTGCAAAAGCATGTATGTATGTATGTACATAACTACAGTAGATGGTAGGTCCTCGGATATTAGGACTGAAGAGGTTGAAGCTGGACATATGGCTCGCAGGATGAACTACAATATGTCCATTCAATTATAACTTAGTTAACTAACTACATGATGGCAGCTAGATGATTATTCTCTCATCTTGACCGTGTCTTTCCTCCCAGCTTATCCTCGCCAACAGCAGCAGCAGAGGCGTTAGTTTTTCATTTGCCCGTTGCTTGTTTTTCTCTCTGTGGATTTTCTTTTCTGTTTTGGTGGAGTAACTACGGATATACATAGGGCTTCCGTATGGAGTTCCCCCCCAAAAAAAAAGGCGCCGAAGCAACCTTTTTGAATAAACTCGCTAGCGCCCCCCAGCCCAAACCCGCCGCCCGCCGCCCGCTTGGAAGGGGGAGCGAATGAACCCGGAGTAAAATTCCAAAACAAGAAAATTCACCTCTTCCCCCCCCAAAGAAAAAAAATCCTCAATTTGTTCAACCCAACGATCTATATGAGAGAGAAGAGAAAAATAGAACCTCTTATTACTCCTCAGTCAAGTCCTTTCCTCTTTTCTTTGCTAGCTGAAGACCACCCGCTAGCAACATTTGAATCATTTCTCCCTCATAACCTCCACACATAACTAAACGAGGTCTTATACATATTGGTTAAGTGAACTACATAGGTTGCAAAGGTGAGCCGAGTCGTGTACTGTTCGTTCCTCTTTTCCCTTTTTGCTTTGCTGTCAAAAAAAAGGTCGACCATCTCTGTCTCCGTGTTGCCTCCAAATATCGCAATCCTTTTTAGTTCCCGCTTTCCTCTAACTACAGCTCTTCTCAGTAACTACCTGACTAGTTACTATTCATCAGTTACTATTGTCATCACTATTGTCTCTCCTGGCCCACTCCTTTCTCTCTCTCTCTCTCTCTCTCTCTCTCTCTCTCTCTCTCTCTCTCTCTCTATCCTTCTTTCTCACCGTTTCTGCCCCCATCGAGGACGTCTCCGTCCCCTGCCAACAGCAACCCGCATCGTGCATACATCGATGATCCCTGGTCCCTCAAAGTTCTACCTTATCCGGGGCCAGCCAATCACAGCTGCTGCAAGGGCGGTTTGAATGACATTTTTCTCTCTCTCTCTTCTCCCTTGTCTCGCTCTCTCTTCTGCTTCCTGTCTACTTATTTTTTTCCCCTTTGCAGATTGGCCAAGTGGGTTCCTCTTTGGCTAGATCTGAAACTATTGGCCCTACAGTCAACTACATCTTCACCTATGCGACCACCCAACAGAATTCTGACTTTTTCCCTTTTTCTTTTCTTCTTGCAAATCCAACTTGTTTCTTGATTTTCTTCTGGGTGTTTAGTTGATTCTGCAGTCATTCTGGAACGGAGTTTTCCAGTCTTTCAATACAGCTTGTCCCTATTGTGGAGATAACCTTGTTTGGCCTGGGTTTCTATTCTGCCATCTCAAGTGTGTTTGTACTCGCCTCGCAACACATCCCACAGCCTGCACTGATATATCCCCAGCCTCTCTCTCTCTCCCCCCCCCCCCCCTTTTTTTTTTCTCTCTCTTTTTCTCTTTTTCTCTTCCTGCATTCCTGTCTTCCCTTTACCTTTTCTATCGTTTTCTTTCTTCTTCAACGTTGCTCTTCCATACAGTTTGCGATCCTTGTCACTACTTTTCGCACCACACTAACAAACACCCAATCCCAAGAAAGGCTCTTTTCCCAAATTAACTATCCTACTTTGACCTCAAAGGCGGTCGGAATGGCCGGCGTCAAACGCAAGCTAGGAAACGAACATGAGTCGAATGGTGCATTACCAGAGCCCGATATCAGCTCTGGGAAGCCTACTCAGCCAAGTAAAGTTTCCTTGCTCTAGATATAAAAGGACTTTCGCGTCGCTTACAATCTTTACAGCTTCTTCCCCTTTATCTTCTCCTAATACCTCGGAGAAGAATGAAGGCAACACCGGCGGCAGACTAGCACATGGTAATGGTCGGTTTAGAGGGAATGGGACCAATAGTTGTAGTCCCACCTCTCAGCCTCAGGCCCCCGCAAGAAAGAGAAGAAGGACGAGAGAGGAGATAGAGCAATCCTCCCGAACTCAGATTCCTCGTCCCACCCGACAGTCAGCAAGGATCCTCTCGAAGCGTCGAGCCACGGACCCATCACCAAATGTCGGAGGCGCTGCAGAACAGCTGCCAAAAGCAGCGTCAATGGAGCCTAGTCTTCCTCCACCGACATCTTTCGACTCTTCGCATGAGTCATTGCCAATGGTGCCAACGATCCCGGAGAATGTGCCCGTCGGAATTGCCACCGATCGTCTTGCGGAGACAAACGACGATGCAACCGGCCAAGAAATTACACCTGCAGAGGCAACGTTAAATGGTGTGGACAGCCATGGAGACGAGAAAATAACTCAAATCAGCAATGAAAAGATAAGCGTATCAGACGCCTCGGAATATCTAATTAAAAGCATGAAACAAGAACAGTCTGACGAAACACAAGTGCTCGAGGCTACGTCGCATGAAAACAACGAAGCTCTTGTCACGAATGCCGAACCACCAAGGTCGCTACCGGCTTTGACACTGTCAACAGACCTGCCGACGATGCAGTCAACAGATGTTGAGACTCCCGGTGAAGCCGAATTACCTATATCTGGAGTGTCCATGTCTCCAATAGTGACCCCATCCGAAGCAGCGGAACTTTCTGCAAGTACTGTTCCGGTTACAAACGGCAGAGGTCGTGGGGGTGGCAGGCCTCGCGGTAAAGGCAAAGGAAGAAAAGCAGCGCCAGGCCGCAAAGCCGCTGGTGCTGGAAGGGGTGCTCCCAAACTCCATCTTTATGATCGAAACCTGTCCCCGTCAGCCACTGTTGCAGTCAAGAAGCTTAGGGACCGACAGAAGGAACTGCATCACGCGTTTCGAAAAGTGGCAGCGGCCCAGCGAGCTGCGCTTGTGGTGCTTGCCAATCGTTCCGAGTCTCGTCTGATCAAAGATCCCAAAGCCCACATGGAGACCCCGTTGTATCAAGAACTCATGGATGATTTAGGAGAGAGATTGGAGAAGAGCAAGGCCATGATCGACAGGGAGTACGAACTCAAGGTTCAGAGCCAGAACAAGTCTAGGGAGGCATGCGAATACTCGATTAATTCAGCATTCAAAGTTAGTAGTACTCATTATTGTATTCTACCTTTCATTATATATTCTGACTATTTGGATAGGAAAAAGTCGAATCAGTGAGAGATGAGCATATTCTCGCCGCTCAAGGAAGTTTCCTACAGTACCTTGATCAAAGCCGCCAGGCTGGGGATGAAGATCATACGGAGGTAAAGTATGATCTAAGTACCATATTAAACCTTTTTCTGACAATTGTTCCTTGGTAGACCGAAGAATCCGACGTCGAGACCTCCAAAACCAATCGTCAGCTTCAATCCGTTCGTGGTTTTGACAGTTCTTATATCCAACGTCCCGGTGGAGCTGCTCTCTATGAACGTGCTGACAGTGGGTGGGATGACTTTGTCCAGAAAGCCAGAATTGGTGGAGATATCTTCGCGTTGCTCAACGATATGAACGAGGAGGCTAGACGGGAGAAAGAGGAGCGAAAGAGAAGGTGCGAGGAAGCCAAGAAGAAGAACAAGGAGGCTGTCGCCGAAGACGATGGAAATACAGAAGATGAAGCCATTGAGGGAGATTCCAGTCGTCGTCGATTCAGCGATCCACGGTTCCAACGACTCTTGTCTGCTCTTGCTGATGCGTGTGAACTTGCGGAGGGTCGGGGTGTAAGCAACGAGGAAGAGGAGGCGGAGATATCACCAAAGCCACAACCAGCAGCAGATGCATTAAATGCACTTGCTGAGATAGCATTAGGCAGTACCGCAGAGGCACCGAGTGAGGAAGCTGGATCCCGACCAGTGAACATGCATCCACCTCTCGTTGATGCCCAAGCTAGTCCTATCCCTACTAAATTATCTGAAGTTCCTCCGGAACGAGCAGTTCAGCCGCCTCCGCAGCAGTATACAGCGCCGCCGTCGTACCCCGAACATCTGCCACCGAGAGCCATGCACCGGACGATCCTCCCTCAACCCATACCAACGCATGGTTTGCCCGGCTCTCAGGAACTTCAGCCGTTTTATGCTCCCCAGTACCAAGTGCCACCACCACCTCCCCCACCGCCGCTACAGCAGCCTGCTGGCGCTCCTCCGAGGCAATACCAGGGTATGCCGCGACCGTTACTTCCTGCATCGAGACCGCCACCGCCAGAACTCCCACCGATCCGCGAACAGTTGAGTGACCAGCTCAGACTTCCGGATCCATTCTCTTCGGCTCCCCAGCACCTACCTGCGCCTCCGGGATTTCGATACCCAGGTGGACCCAGTCATTCTCTTCCTCCTCCATCAGCAGGACGTCAAGCCCATCACCGCCCCTCTCAATCTGGTCCGTACCCTTCATCTCTCCCGCCGCAATATATGCCGGGGCCGTCAGGACCGCCAATGGGCTACCCTCATCCTCCTCCGCTTCTGCCACCGGGGCCTTACCATCAACATTCCATGTACCCGACACAATATTATTCGCCATATCATCCGCATCCGCATCCGCATCCTCCTGCACCACCTGCACCACCAAGACCGCACCAAGGGTTACCCCCGCAGGCGTTGCACCCACAGCAGATTTCGCACGCGCAACACGGGTTGCATCATGGCCCACCACCTCCGCCACGGTATTAACTAAGAGTGGCTAGCATTGGGATATTGTAAAAGACTTTGAAATGATGCAATTCGGGTAAAGGCGTGGGATATTTCAATGATGGTATTTGAATGAGATACGAAAATTAGATTTCCTTGTTATGTCTGGTCTTTGTCGTTCTTCCACAACGGCTTCTTTGTTGCCTCTCGTACTGTACGATTACATGAGCCTGTGATGTTTTTATGAGACTCTGATGGGAGCTTTTGATGGGTGTATGTACATAATCGCGATGATCATTGGTTTCTTTCTGATGACGTTTTGAGATTCAGAATTGAGCTCTAACTTGAGACTATTTTAAATGTCCCTGTGAAGTTCATTTCCATTACGTCTTGATGATGACCCAGAGCCAAAGCTGCTTTGACCAATTAAGTGTCCCAGTCATTCCACGATTAACAAGATAAACTTAAACGCAAGGATGTGATCGTGGGAGTTGCCTGATCGAAGCGTCCGGGAATGAACAACTTGTTATCCCGGTGGGCACTTGATTGGGATTCGTGAAATAGCTTTGCCACAAACTGTCGTTTATGCCCTATGTAAATACAAACGTTGCGTAGTTCAAGCGAAGCTGCTTCGAGGAATTTGTCTTGCTTTCTTTCGACGTTAAGAATCATGTGATTGATAGGCTTGAATCTGTAACTAGGTAGCATCTACCGTCAAGCGCAGTGAGAATTTCTCCATCAGTAAAGTTCCTGCTACACTGATAGTTAACTAGCCAACCAACCAACCCCCGCTTCTCGCTCAGGGCTCTTTCTTTCCAAACAACCCCACTATTGTTAGTTACATGATTACTCACTCTTGCTCACTTCGATTCTTCTCTTTCTTTTCCTCTGCAAAAAGAACCCAGAGCTCGCTTCGAAGGATATATCCTTTCGCTTTCTCCCTCTCTATATCTCTCTCACGCGCGTCTTGCACATATAGATCATCATAGAAATCAGTCGTCTTGATTTGATCTAGTTACTACAAGAAAAACAGCTTTTTCAAGGAAAAAAGAAAGCCGACTCTCACAGACAAGAATTAAGCCATGGCTGTGCGCGCACAGTTTGAGAACTCGAACGAGTTGAGTTATTCCTTTCCTCTCCCTTCTCGCGAGTCATCGTATCCTTTTTGTATTATATTTTTCAAATTTTCTCTTGGAAGGAATATGTGTGGCTGATCGTAGTTCGTCCGGATATAATAGGGTTGGCGTCTTTGCAACATTGACAAATTCTTTTGCTCTTGTGGCGGTTGGTGGTTCGGAGAACTTCTACAGGTTGGTTTCTCTCTCCTTTTTGAACTTTTTGCGTCCGGACGAATTGAAGAGACATCGGCCGGGAAAATCGCCATGATATCCATCGGCACGGAGTGGCGCGGCAACCGACCGGGAAGACCTTTTGACGACTAGGAACTTCCGATGGTTAACTTGAGGATCTGATCGATGGAGAGGGTGAGACGTTGGAGATGATACGATAAACAACGGGTTGGCCGTCTGTGGGCTGTCGGAACCGGTTCCTGAAGCCGTAAAACGAGGGGTCGATACAAAATATCGGCATCGGGACACTACAGTTGATACCGGACTGCGACATACGTGCTTAGCGCCTAAAATAACAAACCAGGACCGCGATTTGGATCTTTTCCTGACGGATCTTAAATGGGAAGGCGTGGTTATAAGCAGTCGGGGGCTAATATAAGGTGCTATTTTCCAGTGTATTCGAAGCCGAATTGCAAGATGTCATCCCCATATGTCATGCCACAATCGCAGGCACCAGAATCGTCGGGCGATTGACCGCTGGGTAAGCGCTTTTTTACTATCTGTCCCTTGATTCCAGTGATGCCGAGTCCTAACTCCTACATTAGAAACCGTAAAGGTCTCCTAGTACCTACCACAACGACGGATCAGGAACTTCAACATCTCCGAAATTCCATCCCAGATACCGTCAAGATACAGCGGGTAGAAGAAAGATTATCAGCCCTCGGGAATGTTATATGCTGTAATGATCATGTCGCCCTCGTGCATCCGGATCTAGAACGGGAAACGGAAGAAATGTATGTATTCGCCTGAAGATTTTCTCCAATTCCGCGCAAAGTGAAGACAGACAGAGAGAGAGAGATAAGGTATCCGCTGACAAAAGATTCAAAAGAATATCGGACGTTCTTGGAGTCGAAGTCTTCCGTCAGACCATCGCAGACAACGTCCTAACAGGCTCCTACATGGCGCTCTCCAACCAAGGCGGCATCGTCCACCCCAAAACTCCGATTCAAGATCAAGATGAGCTCTCGTCTCTACTTCAAGTACCTCTGGTAGCAGGCAGTGTGAACCGTGGCTCGGCCGTGGTTGGCGCAGGGATGGTGGTAAATGACTGGCTTGCTGTGACCGGACTGGACACGACAGCGACAGAGCTAAGCGTCATGGAGAGTGTGTTTAGACTCGGTGAGGCGGCAGGACGGGGAAAGGCGAACAAGGACAGTATGGTGGAGAGTTTCTATTAAGGTGGCCCACCGAAGTAGGGCGCGGTCGCTGTAGTTGTTTTGGACAAAATAGGTTTACGATGGCTTTGTTGATACAGAAAATAGTTGTGTCAAGAAGGGCCCTGAAATCTGAACCCAAATTTATCCAAACTGCAGCTCCGTTTTTTTTTTTCTCCCCATTTTTAGCCGTTGAAAGTCTAGGCTGATGGTATATAAAATTTAATACAAGACTAATCATGGTTGGACTATTTCTTCTCTATTATTGCCTGATGAAAATTTTCGAAGAAAGCACTTGTTTATGGTGTGTAAAAAACGCCCTCCTAAACATGAATGGAACCCTCCAGTAATATGACCCGCTAAAGATTCACGGAAAAGAAGTAGATAAAAACGAAGAAGAAAAAAATAAGGCAATATATCAAAGGGGATGTACAGCAGCCAAAAGGATAAAAACAAGGAATCAGCTTGATGAAGAAACAGGCATTGCCAAAAATACGGTTTTAAGAATGGGCATCTGTGTATAACTGTTGTGGTGGTAAGGGTGAACCGGGAGGGGACTGAAATGCATCACGTTTGCCATGTTTGGGTTCCTGCGTCCCATCATCTTCTAATATTTGTTCTTCCGCCTCGTCTTCATCTTCAGTCTCGTCGTCGATACTCTCGGGGGGTGGTGGTGGCGGCGGTGGAGGGGGAGGGGGGGGAGTTTCGGATCTTTGCCGTTTCCCAGGAGAGAATACGACGGATTCGCCGGATCCATTGTCTTCAGGATCTTCTGTTCGTTTGCGTTTTAGGACTTCTCTGAGCCCGTTGCCATCTGGAGCGGTATTGTTGGGACTCATTGGCGGAGGTGGAGGTGGGACTACAGGCAACGAGGCAGATCGATGTCTTTTAGATGGAAAGGTACCACCGTTTTCGTGGTAGTCCTTTTCAAAGTCTCTCTCATCCGAGCGTTTTCGTTTTAGGCCATCGCGATGATATGGTTCTTGTCTTTCGTTGGTAGCATCGTCTACCTCTGCATCTGATAGTTGGACGTCACTATCTTCGTCTTTCGTTTCTACTACGCCGTCGAATGGAGCGATAGCGGCTTCGGCGGCTAGATCAGGTGGGATTGAAGCTGTAGATTTGGTGTCTTCTTTTGACTTCTTTCCAGCCTTCTTTTGCTCATAAGCTCTATGTTTCGTAACCGCTTTATCAAAATATTCTTTGCAGTATTTCTTGATCTGTTTGATCTGCTTGTCGCTAATCTTTGTCGGGTCTCCGACGCGATTGTTTTTAAAATCCGAGTTCACCAGTTTTTTAGCGACCTATGTAAGGAGGTGTTAGTCAATTGCTACATATCACGGGAGAAGAAATCCGGAGCATACCTCCTTTGCGTAGCGTTTCAAGTCATCCTTTGGAAGCTTATGCTTAAACTTATCCACAATATATTTAACGTGCGGGAAAAGCTATACTCTGTGAGCACAAAAAGCAGAGAACAAAATCATACGGGCCACATACCGTGTTCTCGTACAGTTTCTTCCGCTTCTCTTCACTATAAGACCGCCATTTCTCCTTGTGTTCTTTCTTTTCCAATACCTTTGCATCAGCAGGAGTGGCCGGAGTTGCAGATTTATCGTTCATCTTAGGCGTATTTTCCTTTGCATTCATAATACCATCGATGATATCCTGCAGTGTTTTTTCTTTGTTTTCCCGTTTTGGCGGTGGAGGTTGCGCCGCGGGGGCAGTGGGCCTTGACCATGTCGTTTCTCCACTCGCTGAATAGTAGTAAGTCCGGCCGTTCGATTCAGCAGCAAACCAGCCTTTGGGGAGGGGGTTAAATGGGCGGCGGAAGGGTCGCGGGCCCGGCCGATAGGAGGCCATATGGCCTTTACCGCCTCTGGTAAGGGCAGCCGGTCCACGAGGGGCATTCCGAGTGACGTCTAGAGACCGTGATCGAGACCGAGACCTAGATCGGGATCTTGAAGAATTGCGTTTGCGTTCGTCTTTCGTCGTCTCACGGCGTTCGTAATGGTTTGCAGCGGGTGCATTGCTTATAGTTGCCGGATCTCTTTTCATTCGAGGAATTCGATAACCAATTTGAAGAGCTGACCATAATTCAAGCAATGCTTTCGCTTTCTCGGCAACCCGCTCATCATCGCATTCCTGCAGCGGCTTGACGGTCTCTTCAATCTTGGAATCAATAATCTTGTTCCGAGTGAGCCTAGGGAATTTATCTAGGATTTCGAGAATCTGGAGAACGACGTTGAAATCATCTTTCCAGATGTTCAATTGCGAATTCAGAATCTGGTAGCCGTGCATTTTCACTACACGGTGACGGACACGTTCATCTTCACAACGCTGTATACGGCCAAGCAGCTTGACAGCAATCCATTTTTCCTTGCACTGCATAAGTGCAGCCATAACTTTTGTGACGCCGTTTTCATCTAGAGACTTTGGCTGTAAACTATCCACGTATTCTTCATCGTCTTCACCGGTCTTCTTCTTTCGCGGCCGTCTCGCAACAGCAGTGTCCCACCCGTCTTGTTCGTCAATCCCCAGAGCTTCAATCGTCGCGTTGGACAGTTTAGTTGCACGCTCTGTCTGAGTTTTTCCGCCAATGAAGCCGGTACAGTTCGGTTCGCCACAGTAACAAGGTTGTGGGTCAGTACCGTAGCGATCGACGTTGTAGTTGAACACCAGCTCTTCACCGGCTTTGATATATCGCTCGGCGAAGATTCCCATCCGAAGCTTCTCTCCAACAACCCATTTGTCCACATAACAGTTGGGATTGCAAGAGTGGTTGCAGAAACGACCAAGGTTCCCCTTCTTGGTCGCATCAACGAATTCTCCCTTGTTGAGAGACATGAAATAAAAGTGCTTGATACCCTCATCGTCATAATTGATCATTCGACGACGGAACTGTGGTTCATTGATAACTTCACCGATGTATTCGAAAATGAATTCGTGGGCGCGCAAGTCGCAATCTGCTCGTAGACCATAGCCCTTCTTCTCGGTCTTGATGACCGAGACCTTGGCGTACTCCCGTCGTTGAAATCGCTGGTTCTGACAACCGTCACCACATCCACAGTCGCCCACACACTCCATCTTGGTAGCACGATTGATACAGTCCGAATCTTCCCCACAGGCTGCGTTCTTGGAAGAGGCGGCATCTGAACAACATTGTTAGCATGACTAACGTGGTCAGGGCGTCGATACATTTATCAAACTCTTCTCCCGCCGGTTAAAAGAATCCGTTGAAGATGAATTTTCCGGGTGATGAGAGCTGCATATGAAACGAGACTGCCCCAGGAATTTACCAAAACGAGAAACCAAAAAAAAAAAAAGAAAAAAAAACTTACCCCACTCTTCAGCACAATCACAATCCATCGCATGTTCGGTGTACCCGAGGTGTTTACTAGCATACGTGCAAGCTTCCATCATCCAGAAGGAACTTGTAGCCTCTTCGGTTTTGTCGGGCAGGTCATCAAACAGCGGTGCTGCTCGGGGAGGCAGCTTCTGCGACGCAGAACGGGCCAGTTTTGGCGGTTGGCCCGGTTCTTGCTTGACGGTGATATCACCGCCGACCTTTTCTTCTGCCGCTTCATCCTTGACAACCGAGTTGCTAGATCTGGTTCGCGATTTTGATGGTTTCAGAGATGGAGTGCTAGATTTGCTGGAAGATACATGGCCGTTTGTTTCGATTTTGGGAGTGAGCGTACCCGAAACACCATTTGAAGGTGCACTTTCGGTCGATGACTGGCGTTCAAGTTTCATGTCGGTCACTGCATCCTTTACTGTTTTTATCTGGGCTTCTTCGTCGTCATGGCTGGCCATGATGAATACCAGCGTGGGAACTGGCTATCTGTACTAAGCTTCCGCGAAGGGGCCCAAGATCGGCGAGAAACCCCTTCCCAAGTAAAAAAAGAGAGAGAGAGAGAGAGAAGAGGGAGAAAGATGATGTTGATGAAGTGGCTTGATGCAAGGTTGTGGGATTTTATTTTTTCTTTCTCTTGGGTTGGGGTGGAAATGAATGAGGAAGTCGGTGGGAGGAGAGCGCCAAGAAAATCGAAGCAGACGTTTAATCCCCGTTTTTGGCGGCAGATGCGCAACTCCACCGAAGGCCACCCTTCACCAGAGGCCACGTTCGCGGGTAGGAAAAGAGTGCAGAACAGCAGTCAGGCTGTGCAAAAGAGACACAGATTCAAAGTGAGGGGTGAGTCTGACACAAAAGTGAAAGTGGCTGGGGCTTGTGAGTGAAAAGGGAATTGAGATGGGGAGGGGGGGTGAATCACAAAAAGTCAAGACGCGTGGATGGGAGATGACACCTTGCAGTGCAAAAGACAACCAGGCCAAAGTGTGCAAAAACAAGCTATTCCACGATAAAGGGATGTGATAGTATCAGGAGGAAGAGGAGGTATCGGGTTGGCGACTGGGTGAAGTGGCAGCTCCCTTGTTGAGCCGTGAAGAATGCTTGAGCGTGGAGCAGAGAAGTCTCTTTTTGCCGGGCGAAAAGGATGCGGGCAACTTTGCCCAAGGAAAACAAGAAAGAAGAAGAAAAAGAAAAAAAGCTTCGCTCCTCTTCGCGCTCCTCTCTGCTCTTAGTGTATGATTAGAGCCGATTGTGTTTGCTTTCTCCCTGGCCCTCCTCTTGCCTTGGGGGATATCTCTGAAGTGCTACTTCAGGCCGGCCAGATTGAGGCTATCCAGCTACGACGCAGCTGTTCTCTGTCGGTACCGGATCCGGAGCAGAAAGAAAAAGCATGCCATCAAGGGCATTGAGCCAGTCTCATATTCAATTATTCCTATTTCGACTATTCTTTGTCCACTGAAAAACCCGATTGAGTTGCAAAAGAGAAAGAAAAAGAGGGGGAATGATGGAGAACCAAGAGATGGGGTTGGGGGTTGAGTGGAGGGTTGTAACAAACTGCAGAAAAGAGAAAATGACGAGGGCAACTTTTGGAGAGAAAAGTGAAAAAAAATGAAAAGGAAAAAAAAAAGCGTTTAAAGAGACGCAAAAATAGGGTTGGTCCAATGGGTGAGTGGAAGTAGTGGCAGTTTCACGCAACGTCCCTCTTCAAGCAACTCTTTCTTTTTTATGGACGCTGTCCTGGAAGACAAACGAGAGATAAGAAAGGAAGAAGAAATCAGAGAGCCAAACAGTTCAAATCCTGCAACAAAGAGGGTAGTTAAAAAACGGGATTCTCTCTGCCCAAAGAAGAACAGGCATGGGAAACATATTTCTCTCCTCCCACCCGGGCCATTGAGGGCAAACGAAACGGTGAACTAGAGAATCAAAAGTCCTCAAGAAAGTCCCAAGTCAACTTCCCTTTCCAAACCAGCAAGGCCCAAAAAAAAGTTGTGAAAAAGACTGGCGAAGCAACCGCTCCCAATGCCCCGACTCGAAGTGGCCACTTTTTGCAAAGAGGATATCCCCCTTGCAAATCAACTTCCAAACCTTGACTGAACCTCGCAGCTAGTTATCCGCCGCATGCTGTAGAGAAAAGCAGATGAAACCTTGTGTATGTTACAGAGAAAGGCGTGTTCTTATCTCTTTTTCTGAGTTGTCGCCAAAGAAAATAGCAACATCACAAGCAAGCTCAGCTCAACCAACCGTTTTGCAATGACAACTTCGCACGTTGGCCATATGGGAGAGTAGCGCGCCAAAGGCGAAAGTGATAGTTAGTTACTGTGGGGAGAGGATTCACTGTGTAGTTAGTTAACCGGCCTTTTCCATCGAGCCAAGTTCATGCTCGCGACGGGAGTGCACATCAGAGAGTAGTTAACGGAAGATCTGTTGAATGTTCGAGCCATATCTGCAGAGTTAATACGAATATAATCAACAATGATGTGATATGATAGCAAAGCAAAAGCACTGTGAGTGTAGCGAGCAGGCATAGGTAACTATACTGTATGCTCATAGTTTTATTGAGGCCAGTGAGAGAGGGGTTTCAGTGGTTTTTTTTCCTGCAAAATGTTTTCTACCTTGGCTGGAAAAACATTTTCCCCAGAACAAAAGCCGTGGCCCAATTGGAACCCTAGATTAGTTAATGAGCTGCTGGTTGCTCGGACTTACAAAATTCCGTTGACAAGTTAACTAGGTACCGGGTTTACCTCCATAGTTATGCACACCTACAGAAATCAATGACAGATTGAGTCTAAATATATCAATTTCTTCTAACAATCACCGGATATCGCTTCTTATTAACTACACCTTTGTCAATATTGCTGAGAAGCTATTCTCTATGCAACCAGGCGCAATCTCATAATGTCGGTGAAGGTCTTGAATGGGATTCGGCAATACTTGATCTTCCAATCATCTGCCCGCCATGTGCCCTCGCTTTACTACCTTTTCATTGCCCACTTACACCGTAACTACGCTCACGTCAAGTACAGAGGCTCGGCTTCACATGGTATGCTTGTTCGAACCTAACGGAGCCCATCAAGGGCTACCATTGTCGAGGTTGCCCCATGAGGCACTCCGCAGCAGAATCCTCTCTAGGAGTTGCAGAAGTCGCCCACGGATCGCTAAGAAATGCCTCCCTCTGCCTGGACGTATCATGTGGAGCTTCGCTGACGTTAAGGTGGTAATGGGAAGTACTAATTATAATATACTTCATCTTCCCGTCAGACGTCTCCCCCGATTGCTAGACCTCCTTTGCCCCCGGTAGACGAAAACCTACAAAGCTCAGATTATGTTGAAAAACAATTACCCCATATGCCTGTACAGCCAGTTCAAGGCCTCCAAGGATCCTTTCGTTGCTTTGTGCACTCAGCTTAAACATACCAGTATGTGCACATCTTCGAATTGGTGACTGGCGGATAACTTCATTCTCCACCGCCTCGGTTGCTATCTCCTGGCAATTACCTCAAGTATGCAAAGTGCAGTGAGTGCAAAACGAAATTATTTCTCAAGAATCGAGTCTATTCCAATGGCCATGAATATGTTGAAGTTGTGGTCCGTGGACCCGTTGGCATGCTCATATCGCCCCTGGAGCCCGAATGGCTCATCCACACAGTTGCCTCAGAGTATCCATGTGTAGATGAGTTCTGGAGGTTCATTTATAAGGGGCTTAATGGCTATTAACGAGGGGAATTTACCTGGGAAAATAATCCGCTGTTAGAATACTGGGGAATTGCATCCTCACATGTGCAGATAATGAAATGGGGTGACTTGGGTGTCTGTGCATTACAGGGAGTGCATAGCAGCTATGGGTTATTTGAGTACCTGGTACAAAGTGTGTGCGTGTCAATCCAGAGTTCATACATTTATTGCTGCAGGTGGCTCTTCCTCTTTAGGCTCACTTCCCATCCATGACCTCTTTCTGTTTGCATTCTCAGTCATTTCCTTCAAGTTCGTTCTTTTCTGTTGCCTGAAATGCTTCTCAAACCTTTCACTCCATCATCTTCATCTTCATCAGCTTCATTAACACGTTACACCATACTTCATTTCTTTTCTCTTGACTTCCCTCTTTCCTAATCATGGAGGCACCTGCATCATTTTCTGGAATTACAGCCATTATATTGACAGTAGCATTCTGTATCAGAGTTACTGCCAGTGTGGTGAAGACAGTTTTTGATTTGCGCCATGGCCACAAGGAGGAAGTTGAAGTGGGTGTGCCAAAGCACATAGTTGGGCAGCCAGAGCAGAGACTTAAGCAGGCAGAACAAAGACTTGAGCAGGCAGAGCGGGAGGTGCAGGCGCTTCAGCGGGATATACAAATCACTTAATGGAAATCGGGGTGCCGGAAGCCCACCGTCTGCGAGAGTCGACCCTCCCACTTGTGTTGGGGCCTTGGTGCCGCGGAGGGAGATTTTCAATGGCTGTCGCCTCCAAGATTAAGATGTGAATAGCTTTTATTGATTGGAGCCAGGATTGGCCTTGTGAGGGGATGAAAAGGAATGTTGACCAGGACATTTTGTGCAAGATGAGGCCCACACATGGCAGAAGTCTGAGTTAGAATAGCAGCAACTAACGACCATATTCCCGCTCGCTACTCGCTTGCTATGACTATATTATCGTCGAATCCTCTATGAGCTCTTTGGTTCCTTGATCTACTCTCTCAGTAGATTAGATTTCATATTTGAATCCTCCGTTGAAAGCTCAGCATGTAAGAGGTTAGTTCGAGTGTGATAAAATAATTTGCGGGGTTTGAGCCAGCCCGCTGCTTGGGTATGTCTGGACACGCAAATCGTTAACGAAAGCAAATAGAGATTGAATCAAATGGCCCCCATTGTCGATAACTAATGCCAAGACCATCTGATAGTATACTTTTCCGCGAAAGTATTATTCGCAAGGAAGAGTCATAGGCTATATAGTAAAGTGCGACGTCAGAATTTTTTCTTTTTTTCAGAGAAACTGAAAATCACATTGCGCCATATCTCATGTGTTGACCTTGCCATCTCCACTCTCTTGAAGAATGCGGCACCGTAAAACTAGCGGAGTCAACGACCTCTTTCCATGTTGTTGTGTATGAACAATCACCGTAAATACTTGCATTCCAAGCGGTCCGGAAGGAGCTTAAAGTAAACAATCTATTTCGACAGCGTTCGTAACCCAAGGATGGGGATGGGTGTCAGTTATACCTAACGATTAGTTAGTGGCGGTTGGCTCAAGGAACAATAAGACAACATGGACTCGTAGTTAATCAGATATGACTTACCGTCCGCTGTGTGTACTTCATAGCATTGGCAGCAGAGTCGTTGAAGGAAATACTTGGCAGGCTATGTTGCTCCTGGCCTGATCTTGTTTGGGATTTCACTGTGATTGTTTAGTGGGTAACTAGTTATCCAGCGGGCAGTCGATGTTGAAAGATGGGCTGGCAATCGGACGCCTCCAGCTGTCCACTATTACGAGCTAGCTAGTTAACAGTTAACTAGTTACCCCGCCATCGATAAACCACACCTCACAGGTTGGGGAGATTTGATAGGCTTGCAACAAAGGCCGAAGCTCCTGTTCTGCGAAACGCATGATCAAGTTTTCTGGGAATGGCGATTAGAAGTATAGTATTCGAATGCTTGTATTGCGAGCAGCACTGACGAAATCCCATCCGAGTAATGAGAGTGGTCCGGTGAACCGCTTTCTCGTATTCTTTCGAGGGAGGGTGTTCTTGGGGACGGGATCTTAGATCAGGTGGCTTGCTTAGCCGTTGAAAAGCACTCGAGACGTGCTGAACAGACGACTGTTTCAACGAACGCTAGTGTGATAATTGGTTCGAGAGAGGGCGTTTGGGGCACCGGGGAAAAAAAGCATCGTGCGAATGCAAGGCACAGAACCAGGGGGTCCCCACCTGGGCGATGGGAGTTCCCTTAAAGCTCTTCCGATATAGCTAACTAGAGCGGCTGAATCGCCATTTTCTCGAAAGTCACCTGTTTGGCCGGATCCTGAGGGAGTTCGTGGGGGTGTCCGGGTAAGGCTGGCAAGTGCCGCTGGATCGACCAAGGGGATGGCGAATCGAGTTGCAGGAGAGGGTTGGGGAAGCATTTAGCCAAGCAGGAGCAAAAGACTTAAGATGGGGGGGAAGAAAGTCTCCTTCCACAAAACGGCATTTGGCACTGCAGTTACTCTGTAGTTATGTGCACAGAGGAGCTTCTGGCGTTTCATTGGCAACATCATTCGCTGCAAGCGTGGCCCCAAACACCTGGAGCATACATGTGCAGTATCTGCACCGACAGCGGCAAACACTCAGAGCTACCAGACATCCCGAATGCGATGTTGTTGATTGGTGTGCTGTACGAAGCAAATTGACCGACGCAAGACCCGACAGATTCTGAGGGATTGCATAAACTACATGCATGCCCATGGAATACAGAGAAAGGCATTTGTGTGCTTTACTAGTTAAGGAGAAGATCTAATGGCGCTGTTCACTTTACTCTGTCTCTCTCTCTCTGTCTCTCTTTTTTTTTCTCTTTGCTTTGTCTGCAGGGACAGGAGCACCTCGGTTTTGTGTTTCATCTGCGGCCGATGCAGGGCAGGTACCCAGAAGTAACTCGGCTTGTAACAGTGTTACGGTATCATACATACCGTACGCTCTGAATGTCTAATTTACCATCGGTTACGGTATTATTTGCACCTGTCTCTTAACTAGCGGGATTGAGGGCCAAAAGCCAAGCCAAAGCCCATTCGCACTCTCTTTCTTTTCTCCTTTTTTTTTCTTCTTTGTCCAACAGCAAACTGGTCTTCCCCCCCGGTTATATTCGACACGCTCAAGTCACGGCTAAATAGGGTAAAAAACCCACTCCCCTGGATCTGTGTGACGACGCAGTCTCCATTTTACTTTAGAAAATCCCATCTTCTGCTTGGGCGGGATATAATATCCAACCAGGTTAGAACAAGGGTGAACGGTGGCCATCTGGCATTCTTCTCGATTCCAAAGAGATACGGAGTCCGTAAAAAAATGGTGTATCAATGCTCCTGGGAGGGCCAAATCAACCCCTCCCCTTTTCCCTCATCGAGAGTTAACTTACACGGGCATGTTACACTACAGGCCTTACGATCTCTCTTCCCACCCAGTGACTGGCACGAATCAGATTCCGCCGCCGGGCTGACAACTCTGAGCCAAACGGGGAACTGAGTACGTATTAGGGGCCTCTCTCACCTGCCAGAACGGGGTGGCCCTATTGCAACATGTAACTCTGCGCGGAATGTCCGCAGTCCGTTACATTCTGTCATCATCACGCCTTGCCATGGCCCATCCCCGGGAGGGCAGGAAAGCAGGAAAAACAACGGAAAAAGGGACCTGGGGCTTCTTCTTTGCCTGAGTGGCCCGGATGCGGCGAACGGGGTTAACCGCCCACCAACCCATGTCTGCTGCATGGAGCTAGCTGTCTGTGGCCCAATCGCCAGCCGCGGCCGGACTCCACTATTTTGTTCTCTGGCTTCTAGCTTGGGCGATCTAAGGGGGAAGGAGCGCGTGGAAATGGATCTCGATCTCTTTTCGCCTTCTGCCTCTCTCTCTCTCTTTCCCTTACCAGAACAATCGACGCATGGTGCATATCCCGTCTTCTTCTTTGTTTGTTTGTTTGTTTACCTACCTCCGCGACATATATATATTTTATATCTCCTCGTTTCTCTCTCTCTTTTTCCTGTATCCGCTTTGAGGTGGAAACGCAGGTCAGCTAAAAAGCTCGGATACTCGCGTCCGGGATTTGACGCCGGGTTTCGACTCTATTTACATTGGCGGGAATTCCAACAGCTGTGCTGGCTAGGGACCAACTTCGACTGGGCCCTGATCCCAGAACAGTCAACAAGGAACCACCGGCTGGTGTTGGTCGGCCCAATTAGGGAGGAGGAATTACTCGAAGAAATGAATGTTTTAAAGAAAATTTAAAGGAAAAAAAAAAAAGGATTCGCATCTGAGAAGCCAACGAGGTTTATATTTAAGAGGATGTTTTTTTGTTATGGATACGCAGCCTGGAGGGACACCACCCCTCCCATGAGCAAACTCAGCACGACATGTATTTTATCATATCATTATGGTATCTGAGACATCAAGCCCCCTACGTATACGATCCATTATGCTGGGGAAGATCCTGACGGAAGTGCTACCAAAAAAGGCCATCGTCGGCGACAAATTACACAGCCTCAATCTATCTTCTGATAGCTGCGGGAACAGAATGGCTTTTTTTTTCGTTCTTCCTGGCTGATATCGAGGCGCGCCTTCTAGAAGGCAGCAGCTTGGCCCTGACGACATAACCATGTCCTGGTCGGCTGACCGATGGATCTATGTACATATGTACCGGATAGGCCAGCACACGCAATTTGTACAAGGCAGCCTAGGCAGATATATCCTCCTCTCCCTTTCTCTTTTATCGCCGGTGCTTTACACCAACCAAGCCAACCAAGTTTCTCTGAATACAGGCTCTAAAGCCGTCAACATGCCTAAAGGCTGCCTTGTCGCGGGCTGAGAGACTGCGCTTTCTAACTGCACATAGAAAAAAAAGAAAATAAACTTCCACGCTGCCTGCAACTTTCGTTCGCAGACATGGCATATTTCAAGCGTTATTCTGCTCAGAGAATTCTTCTTGGGAACTAACGTCCACTCGATATGAGAGTGTGACAAGAATCCATCGCTAAGCAAACATAAAAGCCAGCCAGTCCAGGACCTGTCAACCAGGGATGTTGCACAGAGTTTACTGCTGGCAGACGCAAGGAGTCCGTATCTGTGGAGACATGGGGTATGTTAAGGCCTGCTTAAGTCTCCTTCAGAAGCAATATAAGGCTCGTTTCAGAACAGGCGCTGGCTCTCACTGGCTGCTGTTGACTTTCTCTCTCAAACTTCCCACTGTTCCTTCCGTTCGATAGTTAGTTAGTTCCCCAACCTCCAGCCTCCATAGTACCTAGTTACATCCCCTTGCTCCCCGCTATTCGTTAGCCGCTATCACCAATTCACCATCCGCCATTCCTCACCCCGATTACCTAAGCCATCGGCACTAGCACAGACCAGGTTAGCTTTCCTGTTTCTATCGTTTGTTTCGCGGTATTTGATTTTCCTTTCCTCACGAACAGGTACCGTACGCAGCTTGCTGTTGTTACGAACCTTACTGGTACCGTATGCCATTTCTCTGCGAGCGTTTCACGTTGTTTCCTGCGTACTAGAAACTCGAAATTCCCCGTTACGGGAGCATCGGTACCTCGCAG
Source organism: Amauroascus niger (assembly GCA_001430945.1). Lineage (NCBI taxonomy): Eukaryota > Fungi > Ascomycota > Eurotiomycetes > Onygenales > Onygenaceae > Amauroascus > Amauroascus niger. The sequence goes on from LJPK01000620.1 coordinate 22,758, forward strand.
GTACTTTGCGGCCGGTCGTTGCTTCCTCTTCGCTTTCTTCCCTTTCAATCCCCTTCTTGACTTCCTTCCTTCCGTCTGCCTGCTCTCTCTCTCTCTCTCTCTCTTTCCTCTTTCCTCTTCCACTCTCCCTCCTCCTCTTCTTCTCCTTCCCTCCTCTTTTCTTTCTCTTTCTTCTTCTTCTTCTTCTTCTCCTTCACTCTTTACACTCTCTTCGTCCACCCCGCTCCAACTGCATTGCGACCACGACGGCCTTCCCTCCCCCCCCCC
>LJPK01000620.1:23029-64787 GCA_001430945.1 Amauroascus niger
CCCCCTTTCGTTCACTTCCCGCCTTTCCCTTCCCTCTCTCCCTCCCGTCGTTTTTCCCTCTTCCTTTTCCTATCACTCGTTGCTTATCTTCCCACTCTTTGCTTCCAGCCTCTCTTTCTTTGGACGCCCCAGGGTGACAGAAACATATTGGTGACCAGGACAACCTCCCAGTTGAACCTCCCATTGTTTGTGCTGCTGCCCTTGTTTATTTGTTCCCTCCCCATCATCGCCTGCACGGCCGTGTTTTCTTTGGTTGCTTGTTGAAAGCATATCCCTCCTGCCAACGAACATACACGTTGGAAAAAAAAAAACAAATTGAGAGAAAGGAGGGACTTGTTCTTTGGCCGTGTTTCCCAATGGCTCAATGTTGATGACTTTCACCTGCAGCCGCTTTTTTCACCTCCCGTTCACTCTGGGGTTGTTACCGCGTGTGTCGCCTTTCCGTCTCCGTCCGTCACGTTTACGCTTTCGCTCGTTTACTCCAAGTCGTATAGCTTTTGCGATTGGTTTTCTTTTCGACCGCACATTTCGACTGTGTTTCCTTCGTGCTTCTTCTGCGACTGTGTGAGCGGTTACCTTGGCTAGCGCTCCTCTCCCAGTCTTCTGTGGCTCGCATTCTGCCCGCAGGCCCTCTTCGAAACGTATTCATGCACCTCCAGGCTCGCTTCAAAGCCACCTCTTTGAAAAAGCCCTCTCTGCCTGCCTGGGCGCTCCTCGAGCTCTCCCGAATGCGAAACTGCCCGTTGCTCACAACTTCATGAATTTCTGGATATGTCGAGCCAACCGGATAGACCATGGACTGAGGAGGAGAAGGTAAATTTCTCGCCTGTGAGAACGAAGTTGTGTTATTTGGCTTAGTCGTGTTGCGACCCTGTTTTACTCCCAAGAATATTGACTGAGTTTGTTGCAGACCTTTCTCCTCACTGAAATCCTTAAAAGGGCCGGAATTTCCTCGTCGTTTTTGTTCACCATTATAAAAGATAACAATATAATCCCTGATTTGATGGGAATTCCTCTTCCTCAAGGTATGATTTCTCTAACCGTCCGACGCACCTGTCCAGGAAACGATGCGCGAATAACGCTTGAAGAGAGAGATGACTTCAGGAGGCTTTGGCTGGAAACTGATTTCTTATAGGCAGGTCGGTTCGTTCTTGTCAGGCAGCGTTCAATAGTATGGAACATGATTATACGCATGCGCGCTTTCAGGGTCAGCCTACACTAGCCCAGACGTCCCCTGGTACGAGAAAGCGGCCACTTCCCCCCCTTTTTTCAGATAGGATGGGATCGACGCACCGCGCAATCCAGCCAAAGCCGACCCCACCAGGTGAAGCATTCCAGGCAACTCCAGCGCAAGCTCCCCTTCGGATACCGCGTCTCCCAGACGCACCAAGGGGAGGGCAACAACGTAAACGCGGCAGGCCAACCAAAGAGGAAACAAGAAGGCGAATGTTCATGGCACAGGCTACAGGCGAACAATACCCAGCTCCCAAGAGACCCACCGGCAAGAAGGGTTTGGGAGTTGGACCACCGACGATGATGACGGGGGTTGAGGCCATCTCGTCGCCTTCGGGTCTCGTTCAACAACCTATGCACAGCCAACCACAACAAAGACATAATGAAGGACCCACTTTTCATGGTCCACGAGATGAACCGACTTCGCAGACAGAAGATATACAAGTTCGTCGTATGACGGGGCCGCAAGTATTGTGTGGGCCGATGTTTGGGGATCCAGCATCCGGGGTATCGGCGAAAGAATCTATGCCAAGAACATTAGAGGGTCAAATAACGTCTTCTCCAGCTGCATTTAGTCAGTCCTTCAGAGCTATCGTCCAACCCAGCTCCGGGCTTCCAAACCCTAGGCACGACATCACTCTCGGATCAAATGTAACAGAGGCAGAGGGGCCTGGGCACTCTATCCTGGAAGAACAAAGAGAAACTTGAAATGGTCTGTTGATGAAATAGCGCGAGGTAAAACGAAGAGCAAAGAACGACCTTCTAGGAAGGAAAAAGAATGCGAGAGATAGAGGTCTCCGAAGCAAAAGAGAAAACAGATGCGCTTTTGTCGACGGAACTGAGGAGAAAACGATGTTTGTCCCCGTCTGCCCTATTGGTTCGGGGCCAAAGGACCGTCACGGTCGTGATATAATATTTCTTTTGTTCAAAAAAAGCGGCGACGATAATGAAGGAATGTGTGCTCCGAAGGCTTCCAGGATAAGTCTTAAGACTTGTTGGAGGCTATTTGACGAATTTCCGTTCTTAAATATTTTCTTCGTCAATACCTAAAGCACCAATGCGATGATGCCTTGGCTACTTCCTGCTTCTGACGTCGGCAGTGGAGTTCTGAATGTCCATTGAATATGGGTTTTCAAAAATACCCCTTTTCTGAAAAGTATGGGCATTCGCGTGGTTCCAACAAAAAGCTGGCGAGAAAGGTTTTGATACGTCTTGAAATATGATTGACATTAATGTTCTCCAATAGGATCAACAATCTGAGTTCTATCTGCTCCTGAAACAGATATCGTCCGACGACTTCTTCAATCATATTTCCCCATCTATCACTCTCTGCTGTCTCACATATTTCCTTCCTTTTTCTTCAACAGCCAATACTCACTTCTAATGACATGTATGGATATGACATTATTGACCTGTCACTGTCATGATTATCTTCAATATTTCATCTGTTTCCAATTTTTCTGAGCTATCACTATATTGACCTATGAGATGCGTTCGATGCCCATGTTTGCTTATTAGCGTGGGCTGTGACAAAATCGCTTTATGCTTTGCGTATGCTTGCACTCAACTTGACTTTGTTCTCAAAACTGTCTTTTCCCTATTCAAACTTCAAACCCTTTACAAAAGTACGCTCTTTTTGTCACCCACACACGGAAAACCACATTCTTTATATTTCTCTTTGGTTGGGCGGTTGGGATTTTTTATAGGAGTGAATTGGTGGTAATTTTCTCAGCTGTTTCCATTCCCCTTTTGATCTCTTGATGGTCGTTCTGTATCCTCTTTGGGTTCGGTTTCGATGGGTATACTGTACATCGAGTGAGCTCTGTATCTGTACAACATCGCATGGAGTGAGATGGAGACCGTAGATAATTGAAATAAATTTTAGTGTTTAAGGAAAGTATAATTTGTGTATAAACACTTTAGTGGTAGATGAAGAAAAAGAATGTATTCCATACAGTAGTTAGTTACTGGGTATTCAACCAGAGGGGCCTTGACATCCATATCTCACTGAATTGCAACCCACTTTGAGGCTTACGACGAAGATTATAGCTCCCCAATGACGCAGCGAATGAACAAGTGAAGAAGAAAAAGAAAAAAAAGAAAAGCTATTCATCCCCCGAGCCGGAGTCGAGCCGGCGACCTTTCGGTAGCATGAGAAATCCCCTTTACAGCCGAACGTGATAAACCAACTACACCATCGGGGGTTGCTTGGCCAAACTCAACTGCCCAGCAAATAAGAGCCGTTCCCTCCAAGGTATTGAAAATTACAACTTGAAATTTGAATGTTATTCTTAGGTATTTCTCAGAACAAGGGAGTATTAATGGTATGGTTGACTAGTTGATTTCATCTTCACTGTTGGACTGAGAGTCTGGGTGCAGACTAAGAATTAACTAGGTACGTACGGAGTAGTCAACTACCCCTTAAAATGCTGCAGGCTGTTGATTCGAGAAAAAGTCTCTTTGTCTACAAAAAGCTTCTGGAAGAGCCCTGGGAATAAGATAGATAGATGTGTTTGGAGTATGTTCTTTGCAGTATAAAACCTTCGCTCTAACTCCAGGGTATCTAAGAGCAGAAGGACTCCTTGATTTTCAGAATAATAGCCGGGAATCAAGGGGAAAAATTTGTCATATTTTTCTTGTCTCTCTCTTGGGGTCACCTTTTTTTTGCCTCCCTGCTGCTTTATCCTGGCTTGGAATGCAGGAACTGAGAAGGAGGGTTTTGGCATGAACTTTATGCGTGACATGCATATGCCAGTCATCGTACTCGCCGCTAACCCTGTAACTTATCATACGATTAATTATATATGTAAGAGTTAGACCTAGATATTGTTGTATATGTACAGTACAGTACAGTAGATACTCCATGTCGAAAAGATATGGGACGAAGAGACCTTAGGTAGGTAGTTAACCATCTGAAGTGGACTCAACGAACATAACAAACATAACAACTCCTTTAGCACTAACTAGGTCAGTGAGCTTGAGTTGCTTTGATTCCAATGATCCAAGAGTTATGTGGACCCCATAGCGATGCTCTAGGCTCCAGCGTTTGCGTTGGATGAGAATTTCAAAATGCGGTTCGAAGTTCTTCCCACCTCATTCTAGTTGCCGAAGCTCATCCTAGTTTAGGGGCTATCAGATAACTAGTTCTTGTTTCCCAACAGTTGGTCTCGCCTAGTTTTGCAGTTCCTCCTCTTGGGCCAATTCGCAAACAGGAAGCCCGTGTATGTGCTGCAGTTACATCCTACATCCAACATCCGACATTCCGTATCCGGTCACTGTGAAGCAGCAATGGTGAACCTTCATGCTGTTCAAGCCCACAATGCGGCACTCAAATCTCTAGCTCCAGGTCTCGTCGCGGTGTTTGGTGAGTGTTCAACATTTTCTAGCGTTTCCCTTTTTACGTTGTTTTCCCCGAGAATAGTCTTGTTCTCGAAGCAGAATGACCGCGCGGCAAACGGCTCCCTCCTCTTTAAACCATTTTTATTCCACTAACATTCCCCCAGTCGGCGGCACCTCCGGCATCTCCCTCTCCACGGCCCTCGCCTTCGCTCGTCACACACTCTCCCCCAAAATCTACCTTATCGGCCGCAGCCAGTCCGCCGCCGATACTGCCATCGCCTCCATGAAAACCATAAACTCCTCAGCCCAGCCCACCTTCCTTCAAACCGACATATCTCTCCTAAAAAACGTCGACAGTGTGTGTGCCGAGATCGCAGCCAAAGAGAAGAAGCTAAACCTGCTATTCATGACACCCGGGTACATGACTTTGAAAGGCAGGGATGAGACGGTCGAAGGCCTGGACCGCAAATTCGTGTTGCATTACTACGCACGGATGCGATTCATCGCCAACTTGCTCCCTCTCCTCGGTGCGGCCGCAGAGGATCCCTCTGTCAACGCGAGCACCAGATTATCCCGCGTAGTCTCAGTCCTCGACCCACACGTCTCCGTCCGTGCTGGCGGCTCCGGTAAGCTTGACTTCTCAGACCTCAGTCTAAAACACAGCTTCAGCCTCAAAAATTGTGGCGCGCACGCCAGCTTGATGGGTAATTTTTTCCTGGAGGGCATGTCGCAACGACATCAGCATACCTCCTTTGTCCATGCATATCCCTCCGGCGTGGCCACGGGCCTGATGCGTGAACTGCCGGTTGGGAGAATACTGTCGGCTGTGCTAACGCCGCTGTTGAGTGCATTCATGGTGCCGGTTGAGGAGAGTGGGGAGAGGCATTTGTTTGCGGCGACAAGCGGGAGGTTTCCTCCAAAAGCTGAGGCGGAGGGGCTGGAAGGAGATGTTGCGGTTGGCAGCGATGGGACGAAGGGGAGTGGGAGCTATTGGGTGAGTTGGGACGGGGAGGTGTTCCCGGCGAACAAGAAATTGGAGAAGACGAGGGAGGAGGGCGCGGTGGACAAGGTGGTGCAGCATACTGAAGAGGTGTTTAAGCGGGTGTGCGAGGAGGGCAAGTCATACCCGTGAAATGTCGTCGACGGATAACGCTGGGTTCAGCCCGGACCTTTGAAACCGTAAGCCCAACCCAAAAGGAAGGGCCCGTCAATAAGAGAATTGGGAGAGGGCCATGAGACGCTTGTATCCCTCCTGGGATCTCACCTTTAGGTAGCAACAATGTTTTCTGGCTGTCGTGAATCGTCACCAAAAACAATTCCAGACAAAAGCAACAGCTGGGATTGCGCTAATCTGGAATGGGATCCAAGTTTCCCTCATACAATACAGTATGTACAGTATTCTATGTATCGATTCGGGAAATATATACAAATCTTACTCAATACCATACAATACCCACATTCAAGAAGCTTTACTAGCGGCGATCACTTTGATTACTAGTGTCGATATTAGTAAGCGGTCCGAGCCTGGTACCGCTATCTGTACCTATTAATTACTGTATGGTGGAGTGACATGCAATGGACATGTGTTGGCTGTCAGTTCTTCCATAAGCCTTTTGCATTGTCGTCTCTGCATTCGCCATCGATATCAAGAATATCGAACACGGCCAGAATGAACCGTGTAAGTTTCCAAGCTTTCCTCCGCCGGCCAATTTTTCTCATTTCAAAACAAAACGGCCAACCCCTGCATCATATAGCAAAGCGAAGACAAGATCCCAAGAATTCAACCACCGTCTTCTGTGTTGCAAGAACACGACGCCCGCGTCTTCAGACTTCTTGCTCGCCGAGCGAACAAACAAACAAAGCGAATCGGAGGAAGGGGATTCTGAGCATATTGCAATGTACGGTTCTCAAGCATGCGTTTGCAAATCCTAACCCAATCATCGTTTGCTGATCGAGTAAAAAAGAAAGAAAGAGCTCGCATCGCGGGTTGTTGCTTTCCGTGTTTCATGTTAGCATGGCTAGACAGGGTACGTCTGGGGAAAAGATACTTATCTTTGCATGAATTCTTTCTTTTTTGGGCGTGGACTTCATGCATAGTGCGACTTTTAAATGCAGGCATATCCATGCATGCAATGATTATATATCGGTGACCTACAAGCAAGCTTCGACCAGCAGGACTACGAGTCAAAGGCTAGAAGACTTGAGTTGAATTCCAGCCTCGATTCTTGCATCCTGGGTGCTGGCCGTTTTTTATACACCCCTTATTGGAGACCAGTGAACATGCCCCAATTTAAAGGGTGAACGTGTTTTGTGGATATGAGGTAGCAGCGCTCTAGCTCTCATGTGTCATTGCTCGTAAATCGGTATATGGACCAAAACAAATACATGTAAAGGCTAGCGAAACGTGAAAGTATTGCTTTCGCAATCGCATCCTAACAACAGAACGGGCATAACACCGCTTCTCCAAAAAAAAAAAAAAAAAGGAAAGAAAAACCGAAAAGGAAAAAACTCAACGCAAAACAAAATGTGCTTAGACGGTTCCAGCGATACTCAAGTCTCTGATTTCCTGCAATACCTGCTCGACCTTATTGTCCAGATTGCCGGCGGCATATTCTTCTCTCGTATCGGCGTCCAGGTACTGTTGTACTTGTGCCATTCGACTGTAAGCTTCAGCACAGAATCTCAGTTGAATTTTCACCAGTGCCTCAAACGAAGGATCTAAATACGGTACTCGAAGATCAATTAATTGAGGAAGCTCGTTGAATAACTGATCGTTCAGCTGGTCGTATGCCTGTTTTGCCATTTCTGCTTCCTTCTCCGCTCGAGGGAGTTTGGTGGCGTCCTTGTCGGGCTTCTCAACAAGTTTCTTTACTTTGGCACGCATAGCGTCGTAGTCCAGTAGTTTATTGTTTCGTTTCTTGATGCATTCGTTGATATCGGGGAAATACGCGCAGAACCGCGAGATGGGTTCCAGGACCGTAGTTCTATATGGTTGTGTTCAGGCTAGTTAGCGCTGTTGTAATTCCATGATAGAATATCTCCGTGCGTACCTGTATGGACCATCTAGCGCCTTGATCGTCTCCGCATCGAGATCTTCCACGGCCTGTTTATAACTTCTGCTCACACCATCTTTGGCACCAGCGTCACCGTAAAACGCATCAATAGTCTCCGCAATACGCATTTGTGAGGCCGTCATCGCTAAAAGATACATAATATGTCAGCCTCAGCCCAACGTGAAGGTTCCGAGGCGCCGGAGAAGACCGACCTCTGAGCGAATCTAAATAGCCCTTTGCTTCCTTTTGTAATCGATTCGCGGCCGCTTCCATAGTCCGGTAGCGTCTACACAATCAGCGACTGGCCGTTGAATATGAACCGTCAGATCCGTTTCCTATACCTTTCTTCAATTTCATAATCCCGATCATTTGTCTTCTCCACATGCCCTGTTACAATCAAACGCCTATCAGTCTTATACACCTTTATTGCACAAAATCCAGGCATTCCAGGTCCCGTTCACAGATGTGGTTCGGTGGGTCGTCTTTGGCCAAAAAAAGTATTAATCAGGTCGCATACCAGTCTTCATCATCACCTGGGTCGTTGCCCGGTTGACATTTTTCTTAAAACCTACACGGCGCCCGTCAGCTTCTTACTCATTCAAGCGACGGATTTCAACTAAGAATGCCTTCATACCGGCCCAAGACATTATGTGCTCGTTGAAACTCGTTATTCAAAACTGTCCTCGAAACAATCGCACAGATCACAGTCCACCCGCCGGACGTTCAAGAAAGCGACGCTGAGTAAATGGCAATAACAAGAACTGCCACTGAGTGTTGTATATAAAATATACTCAAAGAAGCGTAGTTAGTAGATTCAATAATAGCAAGCGGTAAACAGCAACAGTAAAAAGAGAGCATCCCCAGGAAAAGACAGTCGTCAGTGGTCCCTCTTGACGGGCTTGGCGGGCGTAAATTCCCTTTGAAGGAGACTGTGGCTGAGTTGCAAACACTCAAGTGTGGCGCCGGCCTATCAACCTGAGCCCTACGTAACTAATGCCAAGCTTGACTAAATTTGTTCCAAACAAAAGTGGTGCCTGATGTCTTGTGTTTTATCTTGCAATTCGTTTGATAGACCTGATTATCTACTCACAAGTACGGAGCAATAGAGGTGTGAACATATCAAGTGCATCTTCAACAGAACCTTTATTAAATTTCAACTGCCTCCGATTTATAGGCTCGGAATATCCTGATATATTTGGGTTATTGTAGTTAGATATCATACTATTGGAACCTAGCTTCGAAAAAGACCGGTGTTTAGCGCCTTTGTGCGATTTCCAAGTCCCTCGATCAAAGTAGACCCAAGAACAAGACATCTACAAAGACTCATTCAAGAGCTATTTTCAGTTTGATTGAGCAAAGTTTCTTAACTCACTTCAATGTTCCTCAGGACTCGGAGTTGCAAACTCAGTCGTTGTCCTGACCGTAGTTGCGATAGTAGTAGTAGTCGGATCCGGGCTTGTATTTTCTTTTGATGCTGACGCCATTTGAGATCGAAGATCTGAAGTCCCAGTCCTTGAGAACTCATCCTGGGATGTCTCAGATGCCACCGGAGGTGCTTTCAAAGCAGAAACCGCCGCGGAAAAAGCGGTAGATGTACGTGCCGTCGAAACTCTCAAAACGTTTTCATTTTCCTTCCTTGTACGGCGCTCACTGAGGGTTCCAGGTGTTTGCAATGTCCCTTCCTCTTTGGCTTGCTGTAGTAACGCTGACAAGTTGGATTTCTTTCCATCCACTCTTCGGGTCAAGTAAACCTTAGTAGTAGCGTGGGATGTACGACTTTTATTTCTGATCCGCTCAATCTCCTCACTGTATGCTGTCTCGTAAATGTCAATATCGGCGGCGCTAGGAGATTCACTGAAAACTGGAGTTGAGCATAAGTCAAGTGGTAGATCAGTATCATTCGCGTCCGACTGTATCTTCGAATTAGGGTCATCGACCATGTGCCCCGTAAAGCTAGAAGGCCCAATGAACAAATACGGGTGTTCCTCTTCTAACGGATCTCGAGCGTGTCCCCGGGTTCCTTCGCAAAAGCTGCCTTTGCTCGGCGTATCAGTGCGAGAGGCCTGGGGCACAGGGCTATCAACCCTGGATGGGCCGTATACGCTACACCGTGAAGTCGTTCGACTCGCAGGACTTGGACGATCCGAAGTTTGAGATACTGTGTTGTTTGGCCTTGGAGTAAACCTTGTTGTTATATGATCAACAACTGGTGATCCACCGGTGTTGAAAAGGTGTCCTCCATGAGTGGTATTGAAAGCTCTAGGCGAAACCAGCGCCTCAGGCTTATGTTTCTTTCGGTTACGGAAAAGCTCGTAAGTGTCTGACTCATCCATCGAAAGGGGGGGTTGGACGAAATAGGCTTCTTCGCCGTCACCTAAAATGCTCTTAATAGGTCCTGGACTTGCCGGCTCAATGAGCCTCTTGAACTTCTGCACTGCTTTGACCTACACAAAAATGTCAGTCACCTAACGGGTCAGAAGGGTTGAAAATTGAGACATACCACCGTTATGGCATGGTTCATATTCCTGGTGATGGCAGTGTTCATTTCTTCTTCCGTTGGAGGCTCAATCAGATCACACGTGTTTTCCTCAGCCGAGAGAAGCGTATCCGTGCCATCCTTGGTTACCCAGGGGTGTTCCTAGTCCCGTTAACAGGTGACCCCGTATTGTGAAAATTTGGATGAACATCTTACTCTTAACTCTGTCATCGTTATTCGCTTTTGTGGATCCTTTTCTAGAATCTTAGAGATGAGGTCCCTAAGATTGTCGTCCGTCTCGCCGGTACAGACGACCTTGTCGTTTCTGATCGCTTCGTACATTTCGAAGATGCTTTCTTTCTCAAATGGTATTCGTCCGTATCTCAAACAGTAAAGCGTCACTCCCATCGACCATATATCAGCTGCCTTGCCTGAGACGTCGCCATGTTTAACAACACAGAGCTCCGGTGGAAGAAACGCAGGTGAACCTGCCGATTTGGCAGTGTACATATCCGAGTCCTTTTCAAAGATCTCAGATACACCGAAATCGACAATTTTGAGGACGTCATCACTGGTCAACAAGCAGTTGTCCGGTTTGATATCCCGATGGACGATGCCTTGGGCGTGAAGATATTCAATTCCTAGTATCAGATCACGGAACCAGCAGCGACAACTCTCGTCATCATATGGATCAGATTCCTCTCCCAAACCGACCTTCATTATGACGCCCTTCTTACACATTTCCATAACCATGTAGAGAGAATCCTCCGTAGGGTCATCCAACACTTCGATCAACGATACAAGGTTAGGATGATTAAGCTTCTTCATAATCGCAATCTCCTGCTTGATCAAGTGCAGTGAATTACCGCCTCCTTCGATATCATGGCTGGAGGGATTCCGGTGGAGAGGCTCATTGAATTCAAGACCGGCGGCGCGTGCTCCGGGACGGCGAAACCCAGGGCGATTGCGCAAGACATGGGACTGAGCCCGTTTCCGCAAACGCGATTTTGAGAATTCTTTCACCGCCTGCAGTGACACTCATTGTCAGCTAAACAACGCAAAGGGTTGGTCCAAAAAGGATAAACTATTGTTATTGTTCGAGTTGGTATAATGACTCGTGCGTGTGGAGGCCAATGAGGGGGTTTACCCACATATTCTTGACCATACTGGTCAACTGCAAGATGGACCGCACCGAACGAACCCCTTCCAATCTCTTGTTTTATCAGGTATTGATTGATGCGGTGTTCTGCAGTGCCATCATCCTGGCTATTCGTATATTCTGATCGAGCATTAAGGGTTTCCTTCCGAGGTGTTCAGCCTTCCTCCTCTGTGAGGTCAACAGCCGAAAGGGAGTCAACCAACCTTGACTTTTCGCGGTAGCGTAAGATTTCGAGTATGGTGCCTTAATGGGCTATTCAAGCTAAGTCCGGGAGATCTGTTGAAACAGTGCCAGTGTCAGTATCGGGACCTCGATATGGAGAATTGGGAAGTTATATCAGGTTGAGGTTCCGACGAATTCCAAGGGCAGCATTGATGCTACCTGGTTTTCGACCCGAAATAGAAGTAATGATAGCAAGACTGAAAAAGACTAGAAACATTTAAACAAAGGTTGTGAAATCATTCCACACGTACCTAGCGACATTTGTCCGCAGAGGTCGTGGTTTGGTGCCGTCGGTTGCAGTGGGACCTTCATCTGCGGGGGAAGAAGGGCTTGGGGTCTGTGCAGGTTCAGTCTTGCGGGCGTCGTCTGCCATCTCATGATGGGGCAAGTAGTCGACAAGCACGTTGACGTTTGAGTCGATGGGTCAATGCAAAGTATGGGCAAAAGCGAGAGAAAGACAAGAGAAATGCAGTTATCGTAGTGTTCATATAGTTAAAAAAGGGTCGAAGCGAACTGCAGTCAACTAGTTAGGGCTGACTTGTGGGGTTCAAGTCGGATGCCGTTCTGCCCAAGCAATGAGGAGAGGGACCCCCCGAAGCGAAAAAGGCGTTTGCTGGAAAGGGCCTACATTAACTAGTTAACTACTGCCAGGTTGCTGTTCCTGCTGCCCACCAGCCCTCTCCTCCCCGTGATCATGGCTTCTTTTTGTGTGGCACTCGCAGTGGTTCTTCATTTGATAGACGATTTGCCAGGCGGATTCATTGGCCCATCGCATGGACTAGGCAGGCTACAGGCTGGCATGGGCAAAGCCGGGCTAGTTAAATAAACCCAGTCGAAGAACCATGGCTAGGGCTTAGTTAGGGCATAACAACAGTCAGGTAGTTAGTTAGTTCTGGTGATAGACGTAACTACCTAGACAGTTTCAACAGACAATCCATTCGCGACTCGGACACTCGCCAGAGTCCTCAAAAGAAAAGAAAAAAAGGAAGATGAAGAAGAAGAAGAGGGCACCGCCCAGATTGGCCCCTCTTCTAGTGGACCCCTCATAACCTATAACTATCTTGGAACCCGTCGGGTGCCGCGTATCAGCAAAAAGGATGGAAAGGAAAGAAAGTGGATGATTGTTGGAGCTCTTTTTTAGTTCGCTCAAGCCAGAGAGGCCGGAGCCTTGGCGTTGGTCAACCCAACCGCACCACCATCATCGACAACCTTCTTTGGCAAGACGAGGAAATGCGTTCGGTTCTCGCGTCGAAAAGCTAACTATAATCAGCTGCACTCTTTTTGTTCTTGACAATTTGAAGTCGACGCGTCTTGGAGTATTCCCCTGGAAGAATGGTTGTCTACTCATTTTATATCTTTGACCGTCATGGCAAGTCCGACAGAGCACTCCCCCCCCAATTCCATCTCTCATCAACCCCCTAGCTAACATTTGTCATGATGGACAGCGGATTGCATCTACAAACGTCGCTGGCTCCCCCGTCCGTCTTCCGTACATAGCAAACCTTCCCGGCCCGGTTCAGAGGCTGCCCCCGTCAGTAATGGCGTGTCAAAGAGCGCTTCCAGAGCCCCTCTCAGTGCTGAGGACGACGCGAAACTCATATTCGGGACCATCTTTTCGCTCCGCAATATGGTCCGGAAACTCGGTGGAGATGATGACAAGTGAGAGAAAACATACCCCGCACCCTTGACAAGATGCTGCATGAATCCCTAGAAAATTGGAAATTGACAGACCGTTTTCAATGTGCAGTTTTCTCTGCTACCGCACCAGCCAGTATAAGCTGCATTATTACGAAACGCCAACGAACATTAAATTCGTTATGCTTACGGATATCAAGTCCAGTAATATGCGCCTGGCCTTGCATCAGATCTATGTCAACCTCTATGTTGAATATGGTGGGTTCCGCCTCCAGTTAACTCCGCCCATCCCGGCCCACTGATTAGCGACATAGTTGTCAAGAACCCGCTATCTCCTGTCGAACATCCCGGCGGTATAGGTGTGAACAACGAACTTTTTGAAGAATCCCTGGAGCAATTTGTGGTATGCTTCGGCTAAGTCCTTCACATGGCCAGCTTTGCCCTGAATTAGACTGACTATGCCCAGACTCGTGTTCTATCATAAAGCCGACTTCTAGGCGAAATTGACCATCACGAGTCGAATGAGTCACTCAGCCTCCCGGTTCCGAAATCGCCTCATTGGTACAAGTCACCCCTCCGCGATGGAAACTTTTGGGCACGATGCCAAGCCCGCCCTGAAAAAGAAACACCCGTTTGGGTTGCATCTTTCTGATCTTGCGAGGGACCCTCGGTTCGACCGGTTTAAACCAAAGTGTAATTTCGGCATAGAACTGGAGGATTCCCCATGAAGTTAACAGACCCCAGTAACGCGCATGCTGGCGGACTCCCTTTGTCGCCAGGACATTGTGACAATTTTGAGGCAAAAGGAATACAGGTCGGACACAGGACAGTTCATGTCAGGCTCTTACAGGCTAGACCCCCAAAAGAAGCCCTGTCACCCACAATATTCTCACTTGGCTCCAATTCTTGTATTCTGTACCACATCCTCTTGAGTCTAGGCTCGGATCACATTGCCGATAAGGGAGACTTCCGGTATGGCCTGAACAAAAGCTGCAGGAATCCGAGAACTAGTTACAGGGTTAGAATCGTTAAAAAGTGTGGCTGTTCCCCACACGATGATGTGGCACAGATATGCGAGGCGCATGTCTGATGCATCTTTGACCAAGTTGGGTCTCCGAACTAATATAGAGGCGCATTGAAGTCTGGACGTAAAAGTGTCAAGCCGCAAGGGTTTTCCGTGCACCTACTGATCGTAGCCCATGACGCAGCTGAAGAGAGAAGCCAGGGGTTGCCTGTTGTGGCTTGAGTCTCTTTGTCAACAAGGCATGAATTCAAAAGCAACTATCCCATCCGTCTTTCTACCCATTTCTGGGCGAAAATGCTTGAGTTGAGCCATCATTTTGCTTAATTTGAAAGCAAGACGTAAAATGACGAAAGGTGCAAGCAAGCCTTGAACGGAGCAGCTTCTCGATTGGACGGCTTTGCTGATATTCCCATAGGGCGACTGTGGCGTTTGCTGTCAAATCCTCCTTGGCGATCGAGGCCATAGAAACCTCCAATCATTATCAGCGATTATTGATTTGCTCTTTGCACGACTCGTGTGGTTTTTTTTTGTCATGGGGCTAGTGTGTCTTTTCCATTCCAATCGCACAGGAGAGATGCTCCGGGACCGTCTTAATCAACGTTTTGACACATAAGGGCCTGAGTCGCATATGCAGTCGCAAGTTTTAGTTGAAGGTGATTTTGTATAAGGCAGAGTGCCGAATAAGAACCGCGGTTATGCATCCTATTCAGTAACTACATGCATAGAAACCCAATACTTTTTTTTCAGCTAACTACTCCATACACGATAGAGGGTGGGTTTCGTTGAGAATCACTAGTTATTGTCCATGCTTCCACTGTTGCACATCAGCCTCATGAAATGCTGTAATTTTACCACCCTGGGGCAATTATTTTCCAGAATCTCGCAGAGTTCGAGATTGCAAAGGAAGGAGGATAACATTGATCCTTATTTTATTGTGTTCCGGTGTTTTTCTCATGGATCAAGAGATAAATATTCCAGAATAATGTGGTTACCATAGTTAGCCATCCCTGACCGCCCCAAGTCGTTTGAACAAAGCGTTGAAAGAAAGACAGAGGAAGATATGGATTAGTTACAGTACGCACTCGTCAGGACGTAATGTTCGTTCTGTAAAATACCGCCTTTTACATACACCCACTGTAAGATAAATCCAACTCTGGCGAACAGTTGTTGGAGTGTACTTTTTCCCCACGCGCGCTTTTTTCCTTTCTTTTTCCCTTTTTCCCCCCGGGGCTCTTTGGCCGCGCTGCTCACGGCGTGCATACGTTACTCCGTATGCACTGGCAAGAAGCGCTTTGAGCAAATCAGAAAAGACGAAATTCAAATGGTATGGACCCTAGCCCTGCAGCTGCGTTTAAGACAATGCACAGCCACTGCGACCCATGTATGACATGACCACACTCACCGCATTTACTCCCCGTTTCAGGGTTGACAGTCAATATTCCCGGAAGATGGTGACCCCCGGTCAAGTTAAACGGGCGGGCTAAGCTTGCCGTTCGTAGGAGCCGAATGGAAAGCGAAATTCTGGAAAATAACAATAAAAAATAAGGGGGGACCCAGCTTGACCGCAACCAAGTCCAAACAGAAGAACCCCGACATCACCGTGAATATCCTAATGGACGGAGAGCCCTGCACAAGAGAGAAAGGGGTCCCAGCAGCACTGGAAATTCTTTGAGAAAATGGGGGTATTTCCATTTTGACGAAGGTCCCCGGCTCGACTCTTCTTGAACGACTCACTTTGTATTTTTGCGGGTCATGCATGTGTTGCAGTGATTTTCCACACAGAAAAGGGTTGGAGTTTATCAAGCCAAGAAGAGGGAGGGGAGCAGAGGCTACTGCGGCTAAATGCGATAACTCTGTCGAGATGGAGATGTTGAACGATTTACGGCATAGAGATGGGATCGGATTGGCTGGCTCAACTGGATGGCATCCGGGGGTGGCTTAATGCTTGGTGAAGTGGATTTCCTCATGCCATGTAACTACCTAGTTGATGTTGTGTTTTCATCATGACTTGGCTTGCCGTAAGATGAGGAGACTTTGGTGCGGGCTTCGGTGCGAATGCTGCGCTATCCAATGTTGTCGACTTGCCTAGTTATACTCAAGAATTGTTCTGCCACACCACGCAGAGCGGACATGGACTTTTTGTGAATAATTCGGCTATTCCACCACGGCCACACCGGCGTCAGCTATGCGTCTGTAACGCTGGGCGAGGTCTTGGGAGTCCGGATGTGGATTCCCAGCCTAGCTTGGTGGATGCCACAAAGTATCGAAGAGTGCTCCGTGCTCCCCTCCTCCCAAGCCACCCCTGCCCAGTTACAATATGATCTGCTGCAAGAAAACCATCTCTTCTCTTGGGGACAGCTTGCCGTGATTTCTGTATTACTTCTTTCTTCTTTCTCGCTTTATTCCTTGCCTTTGTCCCCCCATCTCCATTTCCTTATCTCAATGTTGTTGTACGGCTAGAAAGGGGAGACACGTCGTTTCGGGAAGAGAGAAATCTGCATTTGTTCGAGTATCAGCATTCCCTCTTTTTTCTTTCTCATTAACTAACTACTTGTTGAGGGAATGTGTGACTCAGACTATCCGTCAATAAGTGCAGCTTCCGCAAGCCAAGACACAGTGCAATTGCTGCAACTCACACTGACAAGTCTCTCCCGGTAGTTCGGGGGGATTTTGAGGCGCTAGCTGTGACAACAGTATCATACTGTGGCAATTGGTGATATTGAAATGGATTAATCTTAGCTTCGGGATGCGGGGTATGGTCATCTCTTACAGTCTTTTGCATGGTGTGGCTTTTCTTTTCCCTTGTCAGCCGTACCTAGGTCATGCTGATTAATTTGAGGTTTTTATTTCCAACTCAGGGCCATGACATCTCTCAAGAGTCAAGCCCAGGGCTGGCAGAGGGCAGTTCCATGGAACCAGACCAGGCACACATTGGTCCTTTGGTAGTTTCTGGGGAGGTATTTTAGTCAACTTGGGGATCAATATGATCTTACCAGCCACATTGTGCAGTGTATGTTATGTCGTCAAGTTAGGTAGGATGTTGTTCTTCTGGTTGCTTGTGCTCTTTGGTTCAGTGAAAGGAGTAACTAACAATTCATTAGCTGCATTTTTAGTCAACAACCAGACAAAACACCTCCTGATTCCCTGTCAGGCCTCTTCCTTCTCTGACATCACATCTTAGCACCAAATCTTCACATAGAAAACTTGTTTGGGTCCGGACAACATCAGAACTGCTCTTCATGATTCATTGATGCTTGCGATGCAGAACTCCTTTCAAAATCAGTTTCTCAAACAAATCAAAACAGAAAAATCTCTATGAAGTCAATTGACAGAGAGTACCCAGAAAATCTAAAGCTGAGGGCCATACAATTTGTCTGTATTAAAACTGTTATCAAAAATACCATACACAGAAACACCAAAACACACCCTTATATTCCCCCCCCCCACCACCCCTCTTCTTTCGGTGTATTGTCAAGCCACTTTGCCCACTTGCCTACCAAGCAAAAAGCAGAAAAAGCTTCGGCCACATTCTTTTTGCACTGCCTGACTAAGTTATTTCAGACGCTCGCCTCCCCCGAGAATTTTCACTCTTCCCCCGTCCTAGCCAAAATCTCTCTTACGTTTTCCTCACCTCACCTGTCCTGCCCAACCTCGCTTTTCCGGTCTTCCACGTAGGGATCGCTGACGAGACCACCTCGCAATTCCTTCGGTTTCCAGCGTCATCTCTCGTTTTGTCGTCGTCACCCGATTCAGGCCCCCGGGTTTCGTCCCATTCGGGCATCCCGTGCCTCGCTCGAGGCAGCTACCGTACACCAGCTTCCTCTGGCTCGTTTCTTTGTCAACCTTCATCGGCATATCTCTACGCTCCTCTTGTGTTCCCCCAATTCGTTCAAGTCGGCCCTGATTTCGATTTCTGCCCTTTTATTTGACTTGACCCAAGAGTCCATCCTAGGCCCGGTTTGATCGATTGTCTCCGTCATCTTCTATCTCACATGAATTCACCCGCCCCGTTATCGAATTCCTCCACAAGATCGAACACGTCACAGACTTCACAGCCTCCTGATGGCGATCAGATAACAAGAATGTTGGAGGGCACGCACCTCCCTGCTCCAGAGCAAGCCAATGGTGCCGCGCTTCCTCAGAGACCCCCGAAGCCGAAAATGGCAAATCGCTTCTCGCGCATGTTCTCCCAAACCGCAAAAACAGCTCACAAGGAGATAGACTCCCTGAAAGAAGCTGTCTCGGATAACACGATCCAAAGCAAGTCATCGTCGAGATCGGTCCCCGTAGCCAATGGAACAGATAAAAATGCCAACATAAAGCCTCCGCCAAAACCTCAAGCTGACAAGAAGCCGGACGACAAGAAACATGCCAAGGAACCGGCTCAACCCTTAAAACGCTTCGATGTTCTACCAGATGGGGCTCATGCCCACTATTTGAAGAGTACCAAGCGGCAAGAAAAGCTATCGAGCATGCTTCGCGATATGTTGGGCGGAGGCAAAAAGAAAGATGAACACGTCGACGATCAACAATTGTCGTTGATGTCCACATGGGTAGATCAGTTGAAATCAGAGCGGGATAAACTTGACGCGGACAAGAAGGGCGGCCCGAACGCTACGGCATCTTTGGTTGACAAGTACGGCAAGTGCCAGGAGATCGTAGGTCGTGGTGCATTTGGTATTGTTCGAATCTCCCACAAGGTCGATCCGAAGGACTCTAAAGCCGAGCAATTGTATGCGGTTAAGGAGTTTCGACGTCGGCCTCAGGAAACCGCCAAGAAATACCAAAAACGCTTGACGTCCGAATTCTGTATTTCGTCTTCGCTGCGCCATCCTAATATCATCCATACTTTGGATCTGATGCAAGATTCCAAAGGTGACTATTGCGAAGTTATGGAATATTGTGCTGGTGGAGATTTGTACACTCTGGTCCTTTCGGCTGGAAAACTTGAAGTCGGCGAGGCGGATTGTTACTTTAAACAGCTCATGCGTGGTGTCGAATACATGCATGAGATGGGCGTCGCACATCGTGATCTTAAGCCGGAAAATCTATTGCTAACGACCCATGGTGCTCTGAAAATTACGGATTTCGGAAATGGAGAATGTTTTCGTATGGCATGGGAAAAAGAAGCCCACATGACAGCGGGATTATGTGGTTCCGCGCCGTACATCGCTCCGGAGGAATATACCGACAAGGAATTCGATCCTCGGGCGGTGGATGTGTGGGCCACTGGCGTCATCTACATGGCCATGAGGACCGGAAGGCATCTGTGGCGATTAGCACAGAAAGATGAGGACGAGTTTTATGAGCGCTATCTAGAGGGCCGACGTGATGAAGACGGTTATGCTCCTATTGAAACTCTGCATCGGGCATGTTGTCCCCATCCCCCTCCCCATTCCCTTTCAAGTAATATTCAAGTGAACTTCGGTAATTAACCGTTCCTCATGTACAGGCCCGATGCCGGAATGTTATCTACTCCATCCTTGACCCAAACCCAGGCCGCCGTATCACTGCCTCTCAGGTTTTAAAATCCGAATGGGTTCGCGAGATCAAATTGTGCAAAGCTGGCGAAGAAGGATTCTGAACAAAGAGCTTCCTGATCCTCGATCTCGCGCACGGCTCTATGGCGTCGTTCTGATTTAATGCTCGATCCTTTGCTGAAATCCAAATCCGATCACGGTTATCCTGCCGATTTGAATCCTGGAGACGGAAGCCAGGTGTTTTCGCTTCCAACTTACTACGCATTCTTTAGATTTACTTTGGGGTCGGTATCCTTTTTAGCACGCTTGCTTCCTTGACGTAACGACCTCTTACGACTTTTCCTCCGCCTTTCAATTCACTCGTGTCTACAAAACGTGGTCGCACTCGCCCTATTTATTGGCAACTACCGTTCCTTCGATGCCTCGAATTTCTTGACTTTAGCCCTGCAATTAATGTGTCGTCGCCGGATATGCATCAGTTGGGGCTTGGAGTGGTCTGGGCTTGCAGTCGTTCTTTTGGTAGTTCGGCTATGTTAGTTTAGACCTCTTTAGCCTCAAATGTAGTGTATCCAAGTCTGGAGGACTGCTGATTCAGAGCGCGCCAAAACCTTACGAGTCTTTGTGGGCTATTCTGGTTTTATCTTTTTCCTTCTTCTTTTCCAGTTGTATATACGGTTTCTTCTTTGACGACTATGAAACGAGTTTTTTTAACTCCCCGGTCAGTTTTCCTTTTTTTGTAAAATCATCCTTGTGTTCTCTTTTCCTTTTGCCGATCTGGATACGTCGAGATTTCCCTATGCAGCACTTCTTCGCCGTTTGGAAGAATCCGCTCCGTTTGACCAGCATTCATATTTGCTTTCGGTCTTGTCAGTTCCTATGCTATACTTGATGCCTAGCGCCGCGCAAGTATCCATAGAACTTCCTTTTACGCTTGCGTCTTTGCCAGCAACGTTTCCTGCTTCCTTTTGAGAACGCGGTTTTTCTTCTGTCTAAAAGCTCTCCTTTCTCTCATCTTACTGGCTTTGTTGTTATCTCCGTACCACATTGAGGCTTTTTTACCCTTGCTTTCTATTTTCCGCCCTTTTTGTTCCTAGGTTGGGGTTTCTTTTTTTTTTTTTTACCCATCGCTGCATTTCCATGGAGTTGCCGACTAGAGAGCCCATAGAGCGATTTTATGATCACGACTTATGGATATGTATGATTGCACATGTATTACCTGATCCTTTTGAGGAGGCTTTGTGTTTTTGATGTTTGTTATAATCTTGCTTTTTGTCTTTGTTCCTTTTTCGATGTCTTCCTCTTTGTCTTGCCATGCAAGTGGATATTTTGGAAGATAGGTTTTTCCTTTTCCCTTTTTTTTTTTCTTTTTTTGCACATGGCACATCTACTGTGGTACAGTATTCTACCCAATATACAATATATCATATTCAAATCGGACAATTATGGTGGACGCCAAGCTCCCATCCCAGGCGATTACTCGCATACAATCATGCTCCCTACTGGAGCACTATCGGTGTGGGTGAACTATGTGTGTTGTCGCCTGGTGGATACAGCGTCTTATCACGCATTGCAGCCTGGCAAAATGCGGTGTACGTTTGCACAACATCTTTGTTTGCCTCTGTATCAGTGCTTTCTTTTCAGCCTTTGGGAAAGGATAATGTCGTCTCATGGTGCGCAACATTGAAGTTTTTTGTTACCCCGGACTCTAAGGCGGCCTGGCGCCTTCAAGACATCCGGAAAACGCGCTATCCTTTCCCTGAAAGCTCTCAGTGTTAGTTCTTCTGGGTCGAGACTCTGGTGCTACTTATCGAACAGTGGCTAGGGCCGGAGCTGCGTCTTCAAAAACGCAGGAGACCGCGAGAGATAACTAGCTTAACCCACTCAAAACAGGGGTGACCTGACGATGTCGAAAAGCTCAGTGTCACTCATAGCAAGTAGGATATCAATCATCAAAACGGCCATGTCCTTTCTTATATTTCTCTTTCCTCTGAGGAAGTTGCAAGCTGGTTTATTATACGAGATTGAATTTTGTTAAAAGCGTCCCTTAGTCTTTGGCATGTCGGATAATTTCCTTGACTGGCCAAATCTTCGCTGAGACCTTTTGTTCCGGTTCTTTCAATTCTATGCCTCGCCTAGTCCCCGCCACGTCTTGGTTCATAGATGCGATATCTCCGTCTGAATCATCGTCTTATGGATAAACGGAAGCGTTTTGAGCTCACAATCTGGGTTCACTGCCCAAGTGACTTACTCCTGAAGTCAATCGTTCGAGCTTCGAGGTTGTCGCCACCATCAGAAAAGAATATTGTCAACCAAGGTCATTAGAACAGGGCACTGACTCGTGCCGTCAGACCCCATCTGGTGAGTCTTGGGCGTGACGCTGTTCGCTCCACCAACTGTACAGGACCTTTCCAAGTTTGAGGAGGCATTTGAGATATCCAAAAACACCTTTATTTTGTTATAGAAATGCCCTTTCGCATGTGACTTAACCCGCATTGCGAGAATATAAAGGGTGTCCTAATCCGTGTATGTACTTTTGCATTTGTTTCCAAACGTTGCCGAAAGAAACGAATTGAAGCCTCAAACAATGCTGTCATTAGACTGAATTGTCCCACCACTTTGACAAAGGTTGGTTCAGAGACCGAAAAGTCAAAATATGGGTCGAAATTAGCAAATTTTGTGTATTAGTTGATATCGTTTATTGAAATGGTAGTAAGGATGCCGCCCTCCGTAAGTCGCCAAAACCATGAGCTTCTTTTCGGCCAAAAAAAAATAATAAAATCAAAACAAACAGAAGGCAGGAAAACCGGGGGAGGGGAAAAGGGTTACTACTGAGGTTTTCGAGCAACACCAATTTTCACCGTTCCCATTGCCCCTTCGCAAGTCACAACCTCCATCTTTACTTTCTCACACAGATCGATGACATCTTCCGCTTTCCATCCTGTATATCTCGTCAGTAGGCGCATGCTTACTGCTTCAAGGCCTTCCAGAAGGACTATTAGAGCCATTTTTCCCATAGTCCTCATCCGTGGATCAGTAGGCCACGTGCCTATAGGTATTTCAAGGTCGTAGACGCTAATATCCTCAAAACCTGCAGCTGCCAATGCATTGGGGCGAAGATGTTCGTACTCGGGAACATACCCTGCCGCCTCGGAGGCGGAATGGAGGGCGGAGATGAATATGTTGAAATATGAGTTTGGCGGCAAAGATTTTGAAGAAAGATTTCCGTCGGCGATTTGAATTGCTCCACCGGGTTTGAGATGCTCAAAAGCTTGTCGGTAAAGCCGCGGCCAGTTGGAGATGGCCCGAGAGAGGCCTCGGATGTGAATAAAATCAAAAGGTTCATGAAATGTCCATTTGCCTTCTGCATCGTCTATCTGGAAATACACGTTTGGCGGAGCAATGCTGACCGATTGGGGATCGAAAATGCTGATATCTGTTGCAATAACTTCTACGTTCGGGTATTCTTCGCCGATAGCGATTGCCCAGTCGGCTGGCCCGGTACCAAGATCCAGAATGCGCGATGGGGTTCCGGGAAGGGGATTTAAGGTCAGTTGACCGTCTAGGGCAGTGAGATATAGCTGGTGTAGAATGCTCTGGCGGGTCTGTTCGATCTCGTCATTTGGCAGACAGTAGGTATCATTGCAGTAACGGCGGCCGTTCTCAAAAACATCCTGAACGGAATGCTCAGATAATGATTTGGTGGACCTGTGGGTGTACAGTCAGTGGGAGAAATGAAAAATGGTGTTCCTACAACTCCATTGACGTTGTCCGATGTCCCCCGGGCACACTATGTAGACCCAACTGAGAGCCAAAAAAAAAAAAAAAAAAAAAAAAAAAAAAAAAAAAAAAAAAAAAAAAAAAAAAAAAAAAAAAAAAAAAAAAAAAAAAAAAAAAAAAAAAAAAAAAAAAAAAAAAAAAAAAAAAAAAAAAAAAAAAAAAAAAAAAAAAAAAAAAAAAAAAAAAAAAAAAAAAAAAAAAAAAAAAAAAAAAAAAAAAAAAAAAAAAAAAAAAAAAAAAAAAAAAAAAAAAAAAAAAAAAAAAAAAAAAAAAAAAAAAAAAAAAAAAAAAAAAAAAAAAAAAAAAAAAAAAAAAAAAAAAAAAAAAAAAAAAAAAAAAAAAAAAAAAAAAAAAAAAAAAAAAAAAAAAAAAAAAAAAAAAAAAAAAAAAAAAAAAAAAAAAAAAAAAAAAAAAAAAAAAAAAAAAAAAAAAAAAAAAAAAAAAAAAAAAAAAAAAAAAAAAAAAAAAAAAAAAAAAAAAAAAAAAAAAAAAAAAAAAAAAAAAAAAAAAAAAAAAAAAAAAAAAAAAAAAAAAAAAAAAAAAAAAAAAAAAAAAAAAAAAAAAAAAAAAAAAAAAAAAAAAAAAAAAAAAAAAAAAAAAAAAAAAAAAAAAAAAAAAAAAAAAAAAAAAAAAAAAAAAAAAAAAAAAAAAAAAAAAAAAAAAAAAAAAAAAAAAAAAAAAAAAAAAAAAAAAAAAAAAAAAAAAAAAAAAAAAAAAAAAAAAAAAAAAAAAAAAAAAAAAAAAAAAAAAAAAAAAAAAAAAAAAAAAAAAAAAAAAAAAAAAAAAAAAAAAAAAAAAAAAAAAAAAAAAAAAAAAAAAAAAAAAAAAAAAAAAAAAAAAAAAAAAAAAAAAAAAAAAAAAAAAAAAAAAAAAAAAAAAAAAAAAAAAAAAAGGGGGAAGTAGACAACCTCCAGTATAGAATGTAAGACTGACCCTGCGTGTCCGGTATCATCCCCGTTTGACCCAGAGGAACCCATATGAGAGCAGTTAGAGCATTGCGGGCAACGTGGATCAACACGTATCTCCGTGCTTGTCGCTTTTCTTTCCATACTTGCAACACGCTCATGAAGAATAGAACTTTTCGCTGCAGGGAGTTTTGCTTCACCCATTACATGACTGAGAGAATGTTGTACTTTATCTGACGCAGCCAAGTAAATCCGGCTAAGACGTGGCCATCAGCGAACTGGTTTCAAACATTGCAACAAGTCAAATTACGCTGGGCAAGATAAAAGATAGCCACATATACACAGGCACAACGTATTTCTGATCTGTCGAATCGCGACGGAAAGAATGAGAAGATGGAAGGCAATATGTGCTTCTGGGCTTTATGGTTCTGATATGATGCAATCTAGTGCGACCTGGAAAGAGGCCGTGCAAGGCAATCAAGCATCTCACCTCTTTTGACGATGTGCATACGTACGATAGAATTTGTGTGCTTCCGGTGAATGGTAATAAAATCAACAGTGAGAGACGTTTCTTTTAGGGTGTGGGAACCTGAAGAGCGAAGACGAGTCGAAGCAGGGTCCTCTAATCTCACGGATGTCCCATTGCGGGGAGGCAGTCTTCAGGATCCGTAAAGTTAGCTCAAGAGAGGCAAAAAGATAGATAGAGAGAGAGTGTGTGTGTGTGTGGTGTGTATGTCTGAGGAGGAGAGAGAAAGGGAGAGAGAGAGAGAGAATTGGCGGGGAGGGGCGGGAGGAAGTTCAAGTGGGAAAATTCACACGAAATTGGGATATTTAACTGCTCTAAGACAAAGCCCTCAACGCAAGCATTGTCATGGAGCTCGCAGACGACGCGAGACGCTCAAACCACCCTTTTAATTCCTTCGCAAAGAGGCCCTGAAAGAAAAAGGAACCGACTCACAAAGACTAGTTAGGTATGTATCCCACCATGGCGGACAAAAACTCGGTGGGAGGGTTGATCCGACCAAAAGCCCAGCACGCCGCGGATACATTCCCTGCAGGCATCGCTCTGCGTTTCAATGCCAGTTAACTAGCTGCTGCAACACCCGACGTTAGTTCGACCTTTCTCTTGAAGTCTAATTTCGAACGGGCGTTCCGCTGTGCAATCAGCGTGTCTGTGTGTGTGTTAGGCTGAAGTTTGTGGGATGGGCAGAATGGGGTTCGATGGATGGATGGAAAGCCAGGGGGGTTGTTTCTTGACGGGCGCGGGCAACCCCCCCCCGGCCACCAACGAGTTAACGACGGCGATGAAGGGCTATAGTCGTTGAGAGAGTTGTTTACTACTACCCAGGGCCCTGAATAAGTCGTCCGTCCTGTTTCAGAGTAAATGGGTTTTGACTCAAAACAACATCCAAGCGGAGAGAGAATGCCGGGTTGACTGACTGGCTGTAGGTAAAATCCCCTGGCAGTTAACTAACTAGTTAATCCTACCCTCTAAAACCGCATGGCCAATCTGGAACCGGCTCAATAAAATACATATCCATATCGACGGAGTACATCCCCAAAGAATATGGTGTCAACACTTCCAAAATTAAATACGTGCATCCTGCACAGCGGGAAGCGAACAGAGAGAGACTGTCCGTGTCCAGAACCAGCTCGACGGTTGCATGCAGGAACCCATCCACGGCCCATTACTTTGAATCGCATTCGTTGGGAAACTTGCCCGTTCCCCTTCACCAATGGGCCATGGCCGATCCCAAGCATTCAATCTGCTTTCGGTATTCCCGCATCTTCGGGTCACCCTTCTCCCAGTACATCGTATCTTCAGGAAACACAGACGCACCTCCAGGGGTCCAGGCGTCCCCGTCGAATGGGCCGTGTGAAATAACTATTCGCAAAAGCCAACGAGATCGTCCGAAACGCCACTCGGATCATTGTTCATCAGAACCTCGGAAACTTGAATGGAGTATCTATTAGCGAGCGGTTTCCTCGAATAAAAGGCTCGGTTATTATGTAGATGGACGAAACCACAGAAAAAAAAACAGCACATCGCATCCCTTCTACGATCCCGTGGATGTAATTAATTGCTTCTTCGATTTCTATTCCGTCTGCTTTTGAGCCCAAGGGCTCACCCTATCACAGACAGATACATAGTTACAAACGCCGATGTCCTCCCCCCGAAAGTACCCTTTTTAGGCTCGGATTAGTGCCGGAAGCAGGGCTGCTTTAAATCCCCACTCTCTAACCGCCTAAACTTGCCTATGCTTACTATAATATCTGGCCTAGGCACGTTGGATGGTTGATATTGGAGGCAAATACAAGACATTAACTACTCCTGGTTTGGGATTGCGAGGGCTGTCGAGATTCAGTTGGCGAGGCTGTAGTGAAAACCGATGGGTTCCCCGAAAACGTCAACTACTTTTATTGAGGACTATTTAACTGACTGACTAGTTAGGTAACTACATGTTACCTACTCGACCAGACATTGTGTGAAAGGGACTAAGTTATTACGACTGGAATCTTCGTGATGCAACAATATCGTCTCCTTTGAAACCATTCAAAAAGGTAAGTGATATCATAGCCGCAAAGAATCTATTGTTAGGGATACTAAGTAGATAATCGCTATGAGCGAAGCCATCAGTCTTCGACATCCCTCATAGCTGACAAAGACTCTCTGCATCTTATCGCTTTGCTCGGGGTAAGTTTTGTTCTGTTCAACTCGCAACCGATGTCTGGACTGGAACCCACGAATGACATCAACTGTCTTGTATTCGGGTGGCATGCCGACATGGCTCCAGTTTGCATCAAGCCAAGGAGGAAACAAATTGGTTCCACTGCTGTCCTTCTAGTTGCCATGCGTTCCAAGTCATGTTGGTCAGGATCTTTGAAAACCATAATAGCACCCGTTGCGCCGGCGTAGGTGCAGGCTGTATCAAAATCTTCACTGGTATATAAATCCCTGGGCCAAAGTCGTTGTCCAGCGCTGCCGAATAAATCACAGGGAGGAAAACGGACATTGAAAGAGCAAGTCGTGTGCGAGACAGACCACGGAATAATAGACCGGGCTGCTGAAGAAAATCTCCACCCAAGGCCTGATCTACCGCCCTTTCAACCTTTCATGGCCATTTTATTCCACCTCACATGGAAAGTCTCAATGGACTCGGGACAACTCGTCGTGACACAGGCTCCTCTGTGACGACTGATGGAATTGCGAAAAAACCGGAAATACTGACACTGCAGCAGCCTGGGGGATATCAGGCAAGTTTATCGAATTATCTATAGCCGAGTCAGCTGGGCTTGTCACTTCCTCTGTCGAACAAGGCCTCTCTTCCTCTAAACGCAGTTCAATCTCGTCTAGGAGATTTCGTAGAACGCGAAAACGATTGCTGATCTCCCGCGCTCTTTGACGAACCTGATGCATCTTTTGTTTGTTGGCAGTGCTGATTTTCTTTGGGGCTTTCATGACCATGATGAGTTTGGCAAAGTCGTATGCAACCACACTGGCCTTGATTGTCGTTTCAGTACCAAACTGGGCCCACCACATGCCCCAAATCGCCAGTAGTCCATCTTTAAGAGCCTGATAATCTCGATAGTGGGTAGCATCTGCACGTTCGAATAGTTACTCACCTGGCTTCCTGAAGAAAGGCATAATAACTGTAGATGGCGGACCTGACAGCATGCTGGTACTCGAGGAACCAGGATCTCAAGCACACTGAGCTCCACTGGCTCAGACTCCCTGATTGGCTTGCAAAGTGACTGGAGTTTCTGATGGCGTTGCAGGGGGGAGAAGTGAGTTTTTGACTCGGTGGCTTGACTGCGAAGTGGAGAACCGCTGCGGGACGACATCATGTCTTGGATCTGATGGGACGTGCTCCATATTCCGTGCGTAGAAATAAGTTAACTAGTTAAAAGTTAGGAAAATGAAGATGTTGAGATTGGAACAGTAGCTCTAGAGGATATTATCTTCATTTGTAGTTATGTAGTTTACAAGAAATTGAGGATGATTTTAGAATGAACGAGTGAGGCCTAAAATAGGTCATTCACTTGTCATTCAGAATATGCTCATTTTAAAACCAAAGAGCTTCTGGAACCTGTCGCCACCATCCACAGTTTGACCAAGTTACCCATACATCTGGACTAGTTATATCAACCTGGATGGAGGGTAGTTAGTAACAAAAACACACAAATTCAGATTCAAATCCATCATGATCCAAACTGCTACTTTCAATTGTGGGATAAAAGCCCACTTAGCCACCCTGCAGATGTTGTTGGGCTGCCAGAAAATTGATGTCCAGCCTACTTTTACCAAACAATAATTAAACACATGAAACTCAGGTCATTGAGCGAAAACGCATCTGTCGGCCGGCTTTTCACTGGATATTGTCACCCAATCCCAACCTGTTTCGCCTGCCAGTGCATCATTATATTCGGGACTTTGCACATGGCGCGCCAGTCGGCGATGCCCAAAGGTGGAGCAAACTCAAACCATCCAACTCCCTTCTCTCTGGCTTGGGGCCAGGTGGTTGTTATCCCGTCGTCAACTATGTAGTTACCGGGGGTTTGCATCTTCATGGCGCTCCTGTGTGTCTCCCACCTCCTTGGGTGCGAACGTTTTCTTTCTTTCTTTCTTTTTCCTTTTTTACCAAGGCCATGGATGCGTGCGAATAAGCCCTTCCGGTAACCAGAGCTGCGTGTCCCTCCCCCCGGTCTCGATTTTCAGTCTTTTCTTTCGTTGTCAAGGATCCCCTGCGATGACGCCAAAACTCCACCCCACGGGAGCCTAGGCTCATCTTTCCAAAACAGACAGCTGATGACATGCATACGAAGTTCATCGAATTTTTGAGTTGGGGTCGAACGGACTGCCATCATGGAGAGTTATTTAGGCTTCTTCCAGAAGCATTGAGACTGGCCCCCTCTGATTTCGACTACACCATCAACTTAAACGAAAGACTCTTCGATGCATACAGTGCGGTATTTATCGTTTGGGAAGTGAGAAAGACGCGTGCGCGAGACTCACCCTGCGTCCAGAATCAGTCCAGCCACGGGGAAAATTTGGAATTGCATGGTTAGAACTCTGCATTTCCCGATAGACAGAAAAAAAAAAGACGGACGCATATATACAAGGTATCGGATCCATGTCCTTATCACATACGCAAGAAGCGTGCACAAGTACAGTACTTCACCTTTTCAATAATGCATATCCAGTTCCATCTCAACTAGTCGCCGCCTCATTGCTTCTGCTCTCACACATAACCAGGCAAACCTGGTATCCTCCCTGTTAACCCCTCCCCCACTTACACACACGACGTGTTGCAAGTCTCCCGTCGTCTTAACGCCTTTGTTGCCCTTTTCAGCCGCGTCCGCTAGCACACTGCAATGAAAAACCGTCCGAATTCTCTAGGCTTGAACACTTTCGTGAGATGTAATCCCCGTGCCTTTGAGATATTGTTGTCGTGAAATTTCTGCATCTCCAGGCAGTAACATAACGGTCGTTTGACCTGGGGTTATGGTCTCGTATGGGTCTGCGTCACGCTCGATTTGCGTGCATGCACATAGATGAGGGACCGGAAACCGACGATGAACGAGGCATCGGGATATAAAGCGATGTTGTACTGGCGCGGGATTGGCGTTGTTCAGGATAGGATTTGGCGTGGAACTATCTCAATTCATCCGCTGATGTATTGGTCGGCGGAGTGGGGGTTATCATCACGGTGCCAGCACAGAGGAAAGTCCTTGTAAGTTGAAGAAGAGTCCTAGGGACAAGGACTCAATGTCAAAAGCCTCTTTGGGGCAGGCAAGCTCCTCAACAGCCTGGGAACGTGCTGTGGAAATAAATATTCTTAGGGAACCAAGAGCGTCCAGCCACATCTGTATGTACAATCAGAGGTAGTTGGTGGCGTGGCTGTAAATGGAAGAAATTGTCCCGGGACAGTCCGAGTGTGTGGCCATTGGCAATTCTGAACTGAATGAGTTGCCTTTGAAGATGTACAACGGAGCGTTGCAACCACAAAGTCAATGGCTGCAGGAGGAATGTAAAGGCGGATGAACATCGTGAATATCATCGACTGTGATATCATATGAGCCATAAAAACAAATGAGGAAAACACAAGGAAGAGAGAGGTCCTAAAGCTGGAACTTTGTCCGCTGTTTGTCCATGCGACCTTTCCATTCCCATTCCTGTCCGCTCCTCCTCTGTATCCCTTTATCTATGCGTCTCAATTTCAAAGTAAAGCGAGGGCCAAGCTCCTGTAAGCCTGCCCGAATGCCTTCGACCCCTTTCATCTCATTGCCATCTGCATCCACGACACACTTCTCTGTTTCTCGCTTTTCTCTGAATACGTATCGGTGCCTTCTCACAAAGATGTAATCTCGCTGGTTATGCAGCGTTACGACTTGCCGTCCGATCAGCTCTGGTTGAGGCGGGAAAAGGGTTCGAAAGAGATGCGCCGTGAGTAAACCCAGCGGGGTTCGAAAGTTGTTCAGGATCAATTCCGGCCAATGACCCGTAGGATTTCCATGCCCCGGAAGCCTCTTTCCTTCAACCCAATTGCTGACTGAAAAATGAAAAGTCGGCCCAACAGGTAAGTGCACTATCGTCAACCCAGAAACTCGCTTCTGATCCTCCTCCGCAACGACCAACGTAGTATAATTCCGATTGGAGGCGAACTGTGCGATTTCTCTAACTGAGAATTTGTGACCAAAGCGGTGTTTAGAGCGGCGAATGTAAACGCTGTTGGGGAAGAAGTCGGTTAGGATACGCGCTTGGTCGTGAAGTGTAGAGTTCAATCCTGTCGTGATCAATATCTTCGGAGCTGGAGGCGGTTCATTCGGAAATAAACTGGGAAATTTGGCAGCCAGGGCGTCCGGGGCCAGATCTAGATTCGTGCTTCTCGTAGACTGCGTCGGGCTCGTGGCGCGTTCCGTTGCGGACCGTAGTTTCAATTTCTTGGATTCATTTTTCCGGCCCTCATCCTGGTCCTTTCCTTCGCCGTCACTATCGGAGCCGAGCATGCTGTCCACTTCATCTTGCTCGTCGGCGTCATCTGACCCCACTGGGACCTGTGCTTTGGCTGTGTTCTGCCCCAAATCTCCCTCCTCTTCCTGTTTCCTCCGCTTGATTCTGTTTATGTCAAAGCTCAGACCCAGCCCATCTTCCACATCACTGCCCACATCGTCCCACACTCTCTTCCGTTCCAGAGTCAAGGGTATATTCCGTTTCAGCCGCTCTGCTCTTAGCTTGGGATCTTTCGCTTCTTCTTTTTTGCGTGCAAACCGTTCCTCGCGTGATTGCTTATCGTTAGCCTGCTTTCGCTTGATGTGAAGCATTTGGCGCTTCATCTTGTTGGCTGGTTTGTGTTCCAGCGCCCCTAACGGGGTCTGTCTAGTTTTCTTGGACGGCATCCTCCTATCGTGCGACGGAGTAAATAGACAACTCGCGTGCTCAATTGTTTGTAACACGGGAGGGGGTATCGTCTTCAAAAACCCGAATCCCTTTTCCTTTTCGACATGCAAAACGAAAAAAAAAAAAAAATTGTAGCTGACGGATAATATTTTTGCCGGCAGCCGAACCTTGTGACTCAATTGGAAGGGAGAAAAGTCCGAATCTGATATTCAGAACGACTTTGGATTGACTGCAAAACCAACCCCGCCAATCTCGACGCATCCCTTTCCTCTCGTGCCCCCTCCGTTATCCTTCACTCTTCTCCTTCGCTTTTTACCACGCTCACTCTTGGCTCTCGACGCCATTGGAGGCCTTGGATGAACCGATCCCCCGTTTTACGGTTCTTTTCTTCAGTTTCTCGTCTCAGATCAGAGCAGGTCAGGCTCTTCTCGGGCAAATCAATTCTCAGCAAGACGAAAGCGTCGGCTCAACCTCCGGACATTAACACCATGGCTACCACCAAAACCGGTCAGCCATTAGAGCGGCCCGTCCTGGACTCCATGCTTCGGAGGCGGCTGTTCTACACGCCTTCCTTCGAAATCTACGGCGGGGTCTCTGGCCTCTTCGACTACGGCCCCCCGGGGTGCGCCCTCCAGGCCAATATTGTAGATCTCTGGAGAAAACATTTCGTGCTGGAGGAAGACATGCTAGAGGTGGACTGTGTGATGCTTACCCCGCACGAAGTCTTGAAAACGAGCGGGCACGTGGACAAATTCGCCGATTGGATGTGCAAAGATCCTAAGACCGGTGAAATATTCCGAGCAGATCACCTGGTGGAAGAAGTTTTGGAATCGCGACTAAAAGGCGACAAGGAGGCTCGCGGAGAAAAGGTGCAGATTGACGAGGAGAAGGAAGCAAAGAAGAAGAAGAAGGCCAAGGAGACCAAGGCAGTGAAGCTAGATGATGCAGTGGTCGCCGAATACGAAGAAATTCTGGCTCAAATCGACAACTACAACGGCGAGGAGCTTGGTGCTCTTATTGTCAAGCACAATATTAAGAATCCTGTCACCGGCGGTGATGTTCTACCGCCTGTCTCGTTCAACCTAATGTTCCAGACCGCAATTGGTCCCAGTGGGCACACTCCTGGATATCTCAGACCGGAAACTGCTCAGGGACAATTCCTCACATTCCAAAAATTACTGGATTTCAACCAGCAGTCAATGCCATTTGCATCTGCGTCGATCGGAAAGTCATTCCGTAATGAAATCTCACCTCGTTCTGGCCTCTTGCGAGTCCGCGAGTTTCTGATGGCGGAAATCGAACACTTTGTTGACCCCGAGGGTGGCAAGAGACACCCTCGTTTCCACGAGGTTGAGAATACCGAACTATCGTTCCTAACCCGCGAGGTCCAGCTCTCTGGAAGTACTAAGCCCATTCGTATGACGATCGGAAAAGCCGTTGAAACTGGTCTAGTGGATAACGAGACTTTGGGCTACTTCCTTGCTCGTATTTATATGTTTCTCATGAAGATCGGTATCGATGAGACCAAAGTCCGCATGCGACAACACATGGCAAACGAAATGGCTCACTACGCCACTGACTGCTGGGATGCTGAACTTTTCAGCAGCTACGGCTGGATTGAATGTGTCGGGTGTGCTGACCGGAGCGCTTATGACCTTAGTGTGCACAAGAACAAGACTGGGGCACCTTTGGTGGTTCGAGAAACGCGGGCAGAGCCTCTTCGGATTGAAGAATGGCAGATCGATCTTGACAGGAAGAAGTTCGGCCCACGCTTTAAGAAAGATGGAAAGACGGTCGAAGCCGCGGTCGATGCACTTTCTCAGGAACTCCGTGAGAAGCTTGCGCTGGATCTCGATAAAGAGGGGAAAATCAGTGTCGATGTGGACGGCGTTAATGACGGAAAAGTTGAGCTTGGCAAGGATCTCATTAAGATTGAAAAGCGCACTCGAGTGGAAAATGTCCGTGAATATACGCCCAATGTTATTGAGCCATCTTTTGGTATCGGACGAATCTTGTATTGTTTGATGGAGCATGTCTACTGGTCTAGAGAAGGAGACGATGCCCGTGGCGTAAGTATCCCCTCCAGCGTCACCTGTGTACTTTCCGTCGGATCTTCATCTTGGACGGACCTTGTTTAACTAACGTGTATGATAGGTGTTGTCGTTCCCTCCTCTCGCGGCTCCAACCAAGGTCCTTCTTGTTCCTCTATCCAGCCATCCATCATTTCAGCCACTTATAAGGCAGCTTACGCTCAAGCTTCGCCGTATGGGTGTTTCAAACCGTGTTGACGATAGTTCTGCGAGTATCGGTAAGCGGTACGCCAGAAACGATGAACTTGGAACCCCCTTTGGTATCACAGTCGACTTCCAATCGGTCAAAGACAACACATTCACCTTGCGAGATCGCGACAGCATGAAACAGGTCCGAGCCAGTGAGGATGAAATTTGCAAAGCCGTCAAATCTCTAGTCGAAGGCGAGGAGACATGGGAGGATGTAAGGTCAAGGCTCCCTGAGTTCCTTGGACAAGAGGTCGATTAGTTTTGGGCATAAATGAATGATGGACCAAATTCTTCTCTGCCATTGATGCAGCACAGCTTGCAGTGTAGTTCTCTCCAGCTTTAAACAAAGTAATAAAACCAATAGAACCAGCAACCACAAAGGGCCTCTGTTGTAGTTAGTCTGTTGACACTGGGTTTTCCTTTTCGGCACAAAATCATGGCCAGTCACATGCTTGGCAAGGCTGGTAGGAATGACGTTGGGGTCGTTTGACTTGGTGCGAAATTAATTATACATTGACCAAGCTGGCTCAACTCATCTTGCTGGCATCAACAATCCCATAAGCTCACCAACAGCCTACACTCCCAGACATCCCGGGTCATTTTCTTTTTAATCGCCTGTCTTTGAATTTTAGAAATCTGTAGACATACTCTGGATTGGTCATTCGTCTTTTTCCCCACCTCCATCGGTCTGTTTTTGCGCTCTCGTCAATCCATGGCTCCGACTGTCTACTCCTCCAAAATCACCCTTTCGTGTCCACTTTTCGCTGCGGACTTCGATCCTCGGAACAATGGCTTTCTTCTTGTCGGTGGAGGAGGCGGCGAAGGGCGCAGTGGGGTTGGAAACAAGATTGCATGTTGCTCCCAGCTCTCAATACAAAACCATCCGTCCAATGCGACCAATAGCTAACAGTTGAGAGTCCGTTATAGTCCCTCCTAAACACTTCGCATCCCAACAAAATAACCGAACTAGTCGAGATTGAATTGTCGCGAGATGAAGACTCTGTGATGTCACTGGGCATTGCTCAGTCGGAGCAGAAATCTCTCGTAGCTTTTGTCGGAATAAACAGCTCGCAGGCCCAACAGAAACAAAACAACAATGAACATCTACGATCCTTTTGCGTGGACCTTCCACGCGTAAAACCAAGTTCCAATGCGGATGATGATAGTATGCGCACGCCTGAGAAACGTTCGCAAACTACACCGTTATCCCAGGCTTCATTGTTCAGAACCCGCGCTTTGAAAAACAAAAAAGACCAAGAAGCCTATCAGAGGATTCTAAGATTGTCTCCCTGGAAAGGCGAAAATTTACCCCGGATTGCCGCGATAGCGACTGGGCTTGCACCACAGGGCGAAATCGTGCTATTCAATGCGAATACTTCCACGCCACGGGAATCCGATATCCTTGGACGGGTGGCACTTGGGAATCAGGAAGAAGTCGAAGATCTGGATATTTTGGATATCGACAGCGAAGGGAAGTTCAAGGTTGTATATACAAACGGGTCCTCAATATATACGTGCGAGCTCTCGGCACTGAGAATGTCAGAATCCCTGCAATCTCAGTGCATATATACAGTCCCGTCTGAAGGCGGAAAAAAGTCCAAAATCCGCGCTTTACGGTTCCTTTCGTCGACATCATTCGCTTTACTCCTGAATTCCGGCGATCGCTCAGGATGTGAATTAGCGGTTCTCACCCCAAGGGGTTCCCAAGGAACGATTACAAGAAGAAAGCGTCTCCATAGGACAATGAAAATTGGCCTTGGTTTGGATGTCTGCCACTTGTCACCCTCAGACACAAATGAACGGCAACATGTGCTTGCCGTGTCCGGCAATGACCAGTCTATCGAGATATTTACCCTTGATTACTCTCCAGACCGAGCGTTTGGAAAACTATACCATTACCTTACCCTTCGAGGTCTACATCCTTTCTCCATGACGAAAATTGCGTTCTCCAACTTCGTCCCGCCATCTCACCCCGTCACAGCAGAAGTGAAACCCCAGTACATCAAACTCGCCACCGTCAGCGTGGGCAACACTGTCGTCGTACACACTTTACCGCTATCTCCTTACCCAGCGGATTCCAAACGTCCTCGTTATGTTCTGGTGACACCCGGGCCCTCTGAGCTGCTACAAAACATGTTTTCCATAATTATGGCCTTAGTCGTGGTTGCATTGGGTGCTTTCTTCCTTCAAGCATTTACGGAAATCCGCGGTGGAGTTCCCCCTGTTCTGGGCGCAAAGGATTGGCTGCATCCGCGCCTGCGAGATATAATAGCAAGACCATATATATTCGAAAACGGACACCCAGGGCAACAAAGTATACATTCACTACAAACGTCGTCAGCGTCAACGATATTCCAAGCCACCCCGACGCCTGTAATGGATATACCCGCAGCGCCACTTCGAGACCTTCTTTCGTCCAAAGACGATTCGCAAACCCTGTTTGTCCAGGATCACGGCCAAAATGTCAGAATTCACGGGCGCAGAAGAGACGGAGATCAGCCAGAGGGAAGAAAATGGGAAGATTTGCCCCTTGAGGAGCGGGAGGCGTGGAAGGCCAAATTGATCGATGCGGGACAATGGGCTGCTGAAGAAGGCGAGGCGATTTTGAAGGGTGTCTTTTTCGGTGAATTGGCTGGGTTTGTCGGGAGAGCCATGGTTTAAGACTTTGCTGGATTTAACAGCATGCATGAATTTGTGCATTGGTATTTACGTCCTTTATCAGATGTTTCTCCCTTGGGGGGTTTGATTTGAATGCTTTTGATAATATTTTTCTTTTCTGTCCCATTTTGATTGTCATCTTATCTGTGTATGTGCTCAGTTGGTCTTGTCAGAAAATGGAGGAGGGCTTTGCTGATTATCGTTATACAGGAGTAAAAAAGAATGGTTATCCTTCTAGTTCGGCCAACTCCGCCATCTTTATCAAGTGAAATGAGGGAAACATTATGAATTTGTAAGAAGCGCCTTCAAGAAATCAAGCCCAAGGCTTGCTCCATTGCGTTTCGATGTCCATCTGCCCAAAGTCAAGCATACTCGCCCATGTATCGTGGAAATGTCCGTTGCTCGTATTCATTTGAAATTTTTAAAGGCCCAACAAGTACTGTACAAGATGGTAATTATGTAGCTTTGCCAAATTGAAGGAACCAAAATCAAGTCTGAAACGGGTTAACTACATTTGCTGCGCAAAACCTAGCTACTTAACTACATACCTATAGGTAATATTTGCCTCACAAACCCATCAGGCAACAGGGACAGTATCATTTTCTCCAGAGCTTCATGAAACTTTACTACAACCCGGGGACGATTGATAGAATCAGTAATAACGCATCCCACGAATTGCCTGTATATATATCGATGCCGTACAAGCTTCTGGAACGGAAGCTGCTGGAGATGATTGTGGATGCGATAAAAAAGGAACATTCGGATTCCAAACGCTGGGAGAGGAATTCGGGGTACCACAAGACAATTACTCCACCGATTTTCGATCGAAATGATATAGAATAGACTATGAGATGCTGAATTGCGAGAGCCTTCAAATGGCGTAACTTTGACAAAACTGGTAATTGATGGTGCAAACGTATTCCTATGCCTCAAATCACCACTGAAACCCGCATGCCACAGCAAAGGCCCAAAGAAAGAACAGAACCTAAAGAAAAGCCCAAATGAGAAGGGAAAAGGGAGAACATAGAACCAATTAACTAAACCTAGAATCAGAGATCAATCGAACTGCAAAGGTATTTTGCATCAAAAGGCATCAGTCATGGGTAAAAATTAAATCGAGGGCATTGCTTTGAATTTGGTGGCTCCAAAACAATATGCAGCGGTAGGTATGGGACTTGGAACAAAGGGACTGACTGACGGGCCGTTGATATACGTTTCTTTTAATTACAACAGAGGTCCCAGATCCAGACACGCCTACCAGGTGATATTGTCAACGCCGAGGTGTAATGGCAATATAACAAGGAACATTAATAGCAAAAAAGACATCACAGGTTGCAATATAGACTGGGAGGTGGAATAGAAGAAAAAGCAGGAGGCGTGAGAGAGGTGTGCAAAATGAACAATGGTCCAGACACAAAGCAGGACATCATTGAACCAACTCATTGGAAGCTAGAAAGGCAATGCGAATGATTTATTAAGCCGAAGAGT
The DNA here is from genome assembly GCA_001430945.1 of Amauroascus niger. Classification (NCBI taxonomy): domain Eukaryota; kingdom Fungi; phylum Ascomycota; class Eurotiomycetes; order Onygenales; family Onygenaceae; genus Amauroascus; species Amauroascus niger. The sequence continues at coordinate 61,157 of LJPK01000620.1, forward strand.
CCCGCCGCTGTAGATGACAATAGCTTCATGAAAGCAAACACCTGAGAGAGAACCCTGAATTGTAGGACGTAATAAAGCACCAAGAGTATGCAGTTAAAGATTCTCGCAATTACTGAGCAGCATTCTTCTTCCATCGAAGCAACTCTGCAAGGCTGGCCAAGCTGCTACCATTTTGGAGAAATTCATGCTGAAGCAATTCGTCTGATGTGGCACGGCTGTGAACATTCACACAGAGGCAAACACTGAGAAAGGACTTAAGTTCTTTGCTCAATTTCTCTGGCTTCTTGAGACGTGGTGTTCCGTTGGTGGCAATCAGATACAAGGCCTTGAGCGGTTCTTCGTTCAAATATGGTGGCTCGGATTCTATCATCTCAATGGCCATAATGCCAAGGGACCAGATATCAACTCGTGGTCCGTATTCCTTTTGCTTAACGACCTCTGGAGCCATCCAGTAAGGTGTTCCCACCATTGTTGCACGCTTGCTCCGTGACTCAGTGAGCTTGGCGCAGAAACCAAAGTCGGCTAGGCAACTGTTAGCTCGGCGACCACAGAGAATAACTGAAGTGAAAACATACTGATCTTCACATTTCCTACACGATCAAGCAAAACATTGTCACTCTTGATATCACGGTGTATGATTGACTGGCTATGGAGATGTGCAAGTCCCTTGCAGGTCTGTGACTATTGTTAGAGAATTTCAAGGAGAAAAGCATGTCGGTGACTTACCTCAAAACAAATGGTTGCAATCTGATCCTCTTGGATGACAGGATTGTTTTCAATCACGTCAGTCAGAGAACCACCCTCCATGTACTCCATAACAACCCAAAGTTCATTATTTAGCTCCTGCAGGAAGGAATCCAGAAAGTTCACAATATTGGGATGCTGACTATCTTGCATCACAATAATCTCATTCACAATCAGCTCCTTTCGGGGCTGGCTCTTGAGATCCATTTGTTTGATCGCAACCTGCGCTCTTGGACCATGTGTGCGGTAAAGTTCGCGAGCAATGGGTGATGTGGCAGTTTCCTTGATGCGAGCGACATATACCGAGCCAGAGGCACCTTGACCGATTTTACGTTGCTTACTATAGGATTCACTTGGATTATCTTTCGATACAACCTGCTTCAGCCTTTCCATAACTTCGTTTTCCGTCATGGTGGACATTCGAACATCCTTAAGACGAGGCTCAGCTTTCTTATTCAAAGCAGCTTCTGCTTGTCGGACGCTGTCGGGAACGACTTTTGTCTGTGCAGCAGTTATTTTATTTGCAATGTTGAGGGGTTTAACGGGTTGTACGGGTGCTGGGAGACGGCTTGGAGGCTGGCCTGGAGCATTGAGGTTCGGTCGCTTTTCTGGGGCATATCGATCTGAGGTTGGTTGACGGGATGGATCCGGTCGCGAAGCTGAGCGCAATGATCCTTGGCCATTAGGAACCTCAGCGGTCCTCGATGTTTGAGATGTTGATGTGCTGGCCTTGGGCGTAGAAGGGGCAGGGCGTTGCGGGGTCATTTGTCTAAGAGATCCCGGAGGCTGCTGGCGGCTGCGATCAGTGGGAATACTAGGTGCAGGACGCGATGGGTTAAATCGAGCATTAGGTGTTTCGGTTTTTCCGCCTCCATACCCACCCAATTCCTGTTGTGCAGTGGGTGTACGAGTTTTGGGGAGTGAGGCATTATACGCTTCTTGTTCTCGACGGTTTTGTTCCTCTTCGCGCTGACGTTGCATTTCCCGGATACGGCGAGCCTCTTCATCCATGCGGCGTCTCTGCTCCGGGTCCGGCATCTCTTTGGACCGATCCTGTTGATGAGATGCGTATGTACGATCGGCATCTGAGACCTTACGGTGCGATGCTGGAGACGGAGTCGGTGACATCTCACCGTACTGTCGTTGGGATTGACTGGTATCGGTGCGTTGCATCCCTGGCCGTTGTCCAGGAGAAGAACGACCCGATTGAACTGTACGTTGACTAGGAGCATATGCGGGCCCCATACCTGAATAATATTGAGGGTTTTGCTCGCGTTTCTTGATGTCAGAGTAAAATTCAAGAACCTCAATGACGGCTTGTGGGTTCTTCTTATAATCTTCCTTCGTGATAGCGGACGCCGTCAGAAGTTTCTCCCATTCCGATGGAAGTCCAACGAATGCTCCGGTCTGTGGGTCGAATCCAACATGAACACGATGACTAAAATTGGTTGGGTTGCTGACACCACCCATACCAGGGCAGCGTTCATGAATTCTATCAATCCATTCATAGATCTCATCGTCGCTTTTGACTTCACAAGTGATGGTCTTGGTCGCAACGTCTCGGTTTGCAAGAACAGGGCGGTTGTTTGCGTCCTTGGGATTGGCAATCCTGGTAATCTCAAACGCCATTCTTGTGTCCTCTGACCGGGTCACATTGGTGATAGTATTCAGTTGGATGCCCAAGACCACTTTGCCCGTCTCATTTTTCAGAAACTCGAGCTTAAATTCGCGAAGGACAAGATAGCGCTGATTCCAGCCGGCTAAGAATTTATCTTCCTTGCATCGGACATATCCTTCCTTTATGACGGCAACCCCGCCTTGACCGCTTTTCTGGCTCAGAGAAAGTGTGCTCGAATTCGGAAATATGGACAAGGTGGGCGTGGATGGCGAAGTCAAAGACATCTGGCTAAAGTTGGTGGGAACGCTTGATACTGTGGATGCTGTATTAATTCGCGGTCGATCGGTGGGCGGGCGAGGAGCGGGTCCAGGATTCATGAACTGCTCTCGCGTGAAAACACTGTATATCTCAAGCAATTAGCATAGGTGTCAACAATTGGCCTGAACACTTTTGCACGCAAAAAGTAATAGAGGTGCTCAGACTTTTGTGGTTAGGTCAAAGCAGACTCAGGCTCTGTTGTGACTAGCCACGCGACTTGGAAACGCATGAACCACAATGAACTAAGCTCGACTTACTTTTGAGAAGACATCTTTTTCAATAGTATACCGTGTTATTCATGTGCATTGCCGAGAAAGAGTGGTGGATCCGGGTCACTTTTAACGCAAGAACAGTTTGAAGGAGAGGGTGGAAATCATTCAAACTGCATTTTGATAGACAGTCAGTTAGTTACGCGTTGCTGCTTATACAGAGAGCACCAGCATGATGAATGAAACCAGCAAAGGCACTAGGTAAGACAAAGGACACCTATTCTTCACAAGAGACGCACAGAAGCAATATGAGTACAGTGGGGGTTTGCAACTTACCTTATGAAATTCACGACTAAGCTGATAGTCACTGACGTGTGAACAAATGCAGCTAAAAGGAGCCAGAGAAAAAGGTAAGACAGCAGTGACAGGTTCAACAACCGGCTGCTGTCTCAAGGGAGGCGGGGGCGGCGGGCGAAGTGGATGTCCGGTCATGAAGTGAAGGCAACAAGACCAGGTGGTAGAGCAACAATGAATGGGCGATTAACCACAAATGAATTGTGTGCCGGACGCCCCAGGGAAGTGATACTCTTGCTTTGTAAGGAGACAAGAAGCGAGGAGCTAGATAGGGTGAGCTTCTAGAGAAGTGACAGAGGAGCAAAATCCAGAGTGAAGAATTGAGGCTTGGATTCCAACCCCCTTTGTGGACACTGGAGGGATGGGGGAGACGGGGAGGACGGGGAGG
>LJPK01000620.1:65201-93099 GCA_001430945.1 Amauroascus niger
CCCCCCCCAATCTACACACTCCCTGGACTTAAGCACCAGTTTAGATGTGCTCACACTTGATGCTTCCTGTTCGTCTAATTACTTCCTATCTGTGGTTTTTCCCCCTTCCTTTCTCTACTATGGATTTGGCGGCTGAAGGACCGGAGCGGGTTGGGAGTACAACTGGCGGAAAGTATCATATTTTCTTTTTAGACTCTTTCTTGAACCCTTGTTCCTGATCCTTTCCACCAAATCTTCTGAAACCTAATCCGTTCTGGACAGGACAAGGGGCTCTTTTTTCCCGTCGATGCCTGGTTATTTATTATTCAGCAAATACTTCCGGCTGGCTTGCGTCATGAAAAAAGGCCCTAAAATTTGTCCTGAGGCGGTCCGACTGGCGCGTCGGAGATTTTCAACTATATATCTCCCCGGATGCAGATGTATACAAGATGTAGTACGGAGTACTGTGATAGTATAGGCTGTGGCCTTGTAGGGCTTATCTGATAGATTAGAATACAAATGATGATGCCCGCGGGCACGAGTTTAAAACCTTCGATGCAAAGAGCACACGCAGCTGAAACGTATCGGCCCAAGTAACTGAAAAAAAAGGGCCGTTTTAGATAGATTCGCCCAACTTCAGGATCTGGCCCGTTTCGAAATCAAGCCAACTCGGCGAAAATGACGAAAACAATCAACTAGATCCGGGGTAAGCTCGGTCTTGGGTATTGAGGTCCCCAAAAAACCAGGGAAATATGGGCAACGCATCCATATTTACAAAATTCACGCTTGAGTTTCACACCAAAAAAAAAGGAAGAGCCATCATGGCTCCGCCCCAAACGGATAATTGAACTTCAACAGTCCGTTTAGGCCACCAACCCATCCGTCAGCTGCATCAGCTTCACCGATCGCCTTGCGCATCACACACGGAATGCCTCCATGCCAGGCTCCGTCGATAACTCTGATATCTTCCCCCCAAACACGAATCTCCATACCCACTCTGAGGCCTTGCTTCACAAGGACGCCATCGATACTCACCTCAACTTCATCGCCGCGGTTCTTTTCGCTCAGCCGCAGCGTTATAGCCGTGCTGGATGGAATAACTAACGGCCGAAAACTTAGGCTTCGCGGGCAGATGGGAGTTAGCAGTAAGGACGGGACAAGAGGGTGAATGATACTGCCTCCCGAACTGAGGCTATAAGCGGTACTCCCAGTTGGAGTTGATATGATCATTCCGTCCGCAACCGCTTCGGTAAGGAAACGGCCACCGACATACACTTCAACGATCGCGAGATGTGGCTGTTTGCCACGATGAATTACTACCTCATTCATCGCGTACACGCCAGCATCGTTATCCGCAGGTGATGACATAGTCACACCATTGCTGGACACCGGACTTCCATCCGGAGTGAATAATCCGACCCTAAGTCTGCTTCTCACAAGGATTCGTGCGCTTCTCGATAATCCCATAGACATGCCACGAAGCGAAGACCAATCCCCTCTCGCGCCGTTGGCCATATGTTTTCCCCCATCATTTGGATGTTCTAGCACCGCTGCACGTTCCCCCAATCCCGAGCCTGACATGTACACCTCTCTGAACGCGCTTTTATAGTCCGAAAACTTCCATTCTCCAAGGAACCCCAAAGTACCCATACTAAACGAGAGAATAGGCGGAACTATCTTGGAACTGGCAAAAAATGAAGACGCCCGCAGGATTGTTCCGTCGCCGCCCAACGTGACCATCAAATCTACCTTCTCAGGTGGCATGTTCGCAGAAGCCATGTTGGTGTACACTGGGAACGGCAGAGAATCGTGGATTTCGGTGGCTGTATCCCGCTCTAGTATGATGGAAATCGGTGAGTAGGTGGATTCGATATGACTAAAGACTCGTTAGCATGACCTCAGCTGAACGATTAAAAAGAGGTAATCAAACTTTGCAAAGTCGACGACGGACTGAGTCACAGCAGGAGCCCCTTTCTTCCGTACTAGGAGGATATTCCGCGGTGGTGCAGGCCATTGCAGGGCCAGTAGATCACTTCCCTTGGATTCTGAGCGACATTGATTATATTAGTATGTTAGGGGGCACACCCGTGATTCGCGGTTAGAGGCTAACGCACACCTTGATACCGTGGGAATATGCGATCTGGTAAAGTATTGATATCCTCGACCCGCGATAAGCGGGAGGTGGAAGAAAGTTTGCGACAATCGATAATGGCTCTTTTCAGAATAGCCGCTGGTCGCCTTTGGCAATATCTCCTTGCCAACAGCATCATGACTCTTAACTCGGATCAAGATAAAGGTAATGGAAAACGCCAATCAGGAACGATTTCGTCTCTAGGTTGACATGGGTTAATATTGCGTTTGCCTGGACACAGTGATCCCACATACTAATCTTTCCAGCCATTAGATTCTTCCACCCCTTACAAAATACTTTTCCAAGCTCTCAAATTGGAGGATTTTCCAGCAAAATGTCAAAAGATCGGTTGGGTCAGTGAAGAAGCATGGCGACAGCAAAAATAATGTGCTACCAGAAAGACACTTGTATCTAGCACTAGATAATGGTGCTTCCCATGATGTATGTTCTTGGGAGTTCGGTTTGAGACTGAAGGGCCCCTTCAGCTTGACGCCGAGACGTTGAGACTCAAGATCAGAATGTTAGTCAGCCTCGCACTGGTCACATGCTTCTGACGTTCTTCCCCCCCAACTGAAAAGAAAGCTTGGATGGCGATTTGCTGAAGCTTCAAATGCGCTTAAGCGATTGGGACAAGCCATTGCCAACGAGACCGGCCAGGCCACCACTCAAGTTCACCACCACTTCTTATAGTATCCTCCTGTGTCCATGGAGCTGTTCATGTCTTGATGCTCACTATCCTGAAAGACAGGGGTTTTTAGCTAGAACCCCTTGCCGTCTCCGAGAGGCATCCTGCCAGTGTTATCACTGTCACACCGACCTACGCACGTGGCCTCTGTGAGGTGCTGAAATAAAGATAGAAAACACAAGTTTTGCCTGCAGACTTTCGTTTGTTTTGGCTCAAGAGTGTTATTCTTTTAGATCCGGCTATTAACTTCAGTTGCTGTTGAAAAGAAGCGAGGCAGCATTGGCAGCCCCCCGAAGAGAGAAGCTCTCTACAGTCTGCCATCCATCCACACTCTTCGCATTGTCGGAAGGATCGCCATGTCTTCCAACGGTCCAATACTGCGTAAGCCGCCGGCACCGTTCGCATCCAGCCTTCGAAAGCAGACGACTCGACACAAATACGCCAGACCTGAAGGAAACTATGGGCTATTCCTTCAGATAATTCGCAGCGTGCTAATCTTAGCGTGGTTTAATTGTTGTTGCATTTCAATCCTCGTCACCCAAGTTATTGGCTTACCGCTATATTTAATCAACAAGCGGTGGTTCTACTCCTACATGGCGATAACAAAGAAATCGTTCGGCATTACGATCACTGCACTCACAGAGTGGTGCAGCCCGACCCCGGTTCGGATAAGCGGAGACAGCAGTGTGCAAGGCCAATTTAGCCTCCTGAAGGATGGAAGGGTGATAACGAAATTTCCGGAACGGTTGGTCCTAATCGCAAACCATCAAGTTTACACAGATTGGCTTTACCTCTGGTGGATAACGTATACGAACAATATGCATGGTTATTTATACATCATCTTGAAGGAATCTCTCAAATACATTCCGCTTATCGGACAGGGTATGAGGCTTTATGGCTTCATCTTCATGGCGCGCAAATGGGTTGAGGATAAACCGCGATTGCAACACCGCTTGCAAAAGTTGAAAACCAGCCACGGAAAATCATCTGATGGGTTGCCTATCTTTGACCCTATGTGGCTACTTATTTTCCCCGAGGGCACGAATCTATCTCGGAATACTAAAAAGAAAAGCGATTCATATTGCGAAAAACAGGGCATTACTCCACACAAGCACGTACTGCTTCCCCGTTCCACGGGACTTTACTTTTGTCTCCAACAGCTTAGGGGGACTGTCGATTATCTCTATGACTGTACGGTCGGCTATGAAGGCCCACCGTAAGTATTCTTTCTTCCCCGTTTTCCGACTTGAATTAAAAATAATTTGCTGACAAGTAATACAGGAACGGTAGCTTAGCAGATGCGTACTTTACCATCCGCTCCACCTATCTGCGGGGACGCCCTCCAAAGGCTGTTAATCTCTACTGGAGACGCTTTTCCATTTTAGACATTCCACTCACCGACCAGAACGAGTTCGAGGATTGGATTTATAAGAGATGGGCGGAAAAGGATCGACTCCTGGAACAATTTGCTAAAAATGGCCGGTTCCCGCCATTTGAAGCCGAAACAACTCCAAATATAAGTCCTACAGCGGCTGGTAATGCGGCAAATGGAACGGCCAACGAAGGTTATATTGAAAGTGAAATTAAGCTGGGCCACTGGATTGAAGTCGGCAAAATATTTGCCATTCTTATCACATCTGGCTTAGTGCTCGGATTCTTACCCCAACTCTGGAAATAAACCCTTCCGGGCTCCTCAACTATGACTTGTTTGATTTTGGGATTCTTTGGAGCCCTGATTGCGTTGATTTAAACAACTGTCGATATCCATATATATATACCTTGGCTTGATGGGCAACTGCTTGGTTATGGGACTGGCGTGATCAACATGGGTTTCCCACAATAGCAAGGGCGATTGGCGTTTTTATCAGAGATTTAGCCTTTACTGGTATTGATTGGAACTATGAATGGAATCAGCTTTAGACCATAGAATGGTCTTTATATCAATTTGTTCGATACATACCGTTACTTGCCGTAGGTACCTAATTGACAGGGGTGGGCAGCACCAGCCCCATTTGCCAAGTGCTGTGGCTAGTGTGAACCAAGTTATGTAAGCCATTCTCCGGGCCGCTGCTTGAACGAACCTTTTGCATTCTTTGCGCAAGGAAGCTTTTTCTCACCCCAACATTTGCATTCTCATCTCTAAGTGCTGTGTTTAAGATCTTCAAATATCTTTCCATCAATCTGGGTGACGCTCTTCTTGTGATAGTTATGTGGTGATGGTGTTCTGAATGTGTTTCGGTGGACCTGCACCAATTCCCTCTGTCTCGCAGGCTCGCGCACCATGGCACCTGTAAAAAATGGCTATGTGAACGGCTCCGCTGTCGCTCCCGATAACTCAACTGATGCGCCTTTTGCTAAACCTCGATTCTCTGATATTCCTTCTGCCATCGATATCCCGGCGTCCTCTTTTGACACCGAAGTCGAAATAAGCCTTGAAGATCTCCCCGAAGATCCCACCGAGCTTTGCACCCTCCTTGACAATGAACAAGCTACGAAAAATTTCTGGGTAATAATTGCACTTGCTTACGCTAAGCATAATCAACTTGGCCTCGCCATCGAGATTCTCAATCGCGGGATCGCGTCCTTATCCCATGGCGCATCGAAAGAGAAGCTCGGTTTACTTAGCTGGATCTGTTGGATATACTTGCTCAAGAGCAGACAAGCTCCTAGGATCGCACCAGAAGGACAGCTGCTATCCGAAGCTAGAACGAAAGATTACTATCTTCAAGCTGCTACTGCCACCCTCAACGAAGCAAGTCGGTTGAACCCAGCTTTCCCACCGTTGTTCCTCGCACGCGGCGTTCTCTCCATCCTGCGTGCTTCTTTACAACCTCCGGCGAAACCCATTAGACCCGGCACTCTCGATACCTCTGAGAGAGTTGAATCATTACGACAAGCGTTGAAATGTTTCGATGAATCTTCCAAGGCGTTCGGGAACAGGAATGTCTTGGCTATATTAGGCCGCGCGAGGGCACAATACATGCTTGGACGCTATGCCGAAGCTCTGGAAGGCTATCAGGAAGTTTTGATGAAAATGCCAAATATGACGGACCCAGATCCGCGGATTGGAATCGGCTGCTGTCTATGGCAGCTGGATTTCAAGGATCAGGCTAAGGCAGCTTGGAGTCGCGCTCTTGCTCTAGTAAATCCCTCTCGTCCTCACTTAATATCAAACCTATCGAAGTGAACTTCTCTAACCTCTTCCAGAATCCTGATTCCAAGGTCGCAAACATCTTACTCGCCGCATATTACCTTTACGATAGCTCTCGTCACTCGACCACTGACCCTGCCTTTGGTTCCTTGTACAAACTTGCGATGACTCAGTATACTCAAAGGGCCTTCAAGCTCGATAAGGAGTACCCGGCGACTTGCGCGATGTTCGGCGGTTATTTTCTCCTCCGCAGGCATTTTCCGACGGTTGAGGCACTTGCAAGAAAGGCCATTGAACTCACTGATGTTAACGCCATCGCGAGTGATGGTTGGTATCTGTTAGCACGTAAGGAACATGAGGAAGGCGATCCTTCGAAAGCGCAGGAATACTACAATCGAGCCGATCAAGCAAGGGGGGGTTCGGATAAAGGATATCTCCCCGCAAAGTTCGGAGCCGTGCAGATGCAAATAAAGGCAAACGATAAGGATGGTGCGAAATTTCGGCTTGAAAAGATAATTCAACAGAAGAAAAATCCGGAAGCGATGACCCTGTTGGGCTCCCTTTATGCCGAAGAAATTTTTGAAGCAGCAGCCAGCGGAAATAAGGAAGATAAATCCTCCGAAATCAAGAAAGCCACTAGTCTGTTTGAAGCTGTACGCGCATCTTGGAAGGATGAAAAGAAGAAAATATCTCCGGATATTTCTGTCTTGATCTACCTTGCTCGCTTATATGAGACCAGCGCCCCGGAGAAAAGCATGCAATGTCTTTCTCAGATCGAGCAGATACAACTAGCTCAAATCCCGGAGACCGATAAGCCAGATGGTATCGAAGACGAGGAAACTATGACCAACCTCCTCCGAGAACGCTTAGCTCCTCAGCTACTCAACAACATGGGCTGCTTCCTCTATCAGGCCGATAAGATTGAACAAGCGCGAAATATGTTCCAAATGGCCCTTAATGCCTGTGTAAAAACTCAAGAGAAAGATGGCGGGATCGATACGGACGCCCTTGTCACAACAATTAGTTACAACCTTGGGCGTACCTACGAAGCTGCAGGAATGTCAGAAGAAGCAGAAAAGGTATACCAGGGCTTATTGGAGAGGCATAGCGATTACACTGAAGCCAATGCTCGCCTCACGTACATGGCGCTTCGCCAGAGTCCGACTGATGAAGGCCCGAAAAAGATGGCAAAACTGTACGAGGCAGAAGCTACCAATCTTGAGGTCCGCGCTCTTTTTGGATGGTATCTCAATAAGTCAAAACGCCGACCGGCGAATATCGCCGAGGACCACGAACAACGGCATTATAAACATACTCTTATTGGGTACGACAAACACGATCGGTACTCCCTGACTGGCATGGGTAATGTGCACCTAATGGTGGCGCGAGACATGAGGCGAGATGGTGAACAAGATCGAGAGAGGCGGAAAAAGATGTACGAAAGAGCTGTTGAATTTTTCGATAAAGCCCTTCAACTAGATCCAAAGAATGCATATGCTGCTCAAGGCATTGCAATTGCATTGGTGGATGACAGGAAAGACCATTTGACGGCCGTTCAAATATTCTCTAAAGTACGGGATTCTATAAAGGATGCAAGCGTTTACTTGAACCTGGGACATGCCTTCGCAGAATTACGCCAGTTTTCAAAATCCATCGAGAATGTAAGCGCTTGTCTAGATGAATTCTTGTGTGGCAATTAACTGACCTTCAAAACAGTACGAGGTCGCCCTCTCCAAAGACAGAGGCAAAGATCCCCAGATTCTTTCCTGCCTTGGCCGTGTATGGTTCCTGAAAGCCAAACAAGAGCGAAGCATCCCTTTGATGAAGACGGCTCTGGAATATGCGCAACGGGCTCGCTCCGTCGCGCCTGAACAAAAGCATCTTGACTTCAACATCGCTTTTGTGCAAAACGAAATAGCTCACCTTGCCTTGAATCTCCCAGAGACACTAAAGACTTCCCAGGAGATTGAAGAAGCCCTAAGTGGACTCGATGAGGCTGTTGTGACTTTCGAGAAAATTGCTAAAGCGCCGAACCCGCCTTATCCACCCATCTCGCTGGAGCAGAGAGCAAACATGATCAAAAACACGACCATCAATCAACTTCAACGTGCTTTGCAGAGCCAAAAGGAATATGAAGAAAAGAACGCTGCCAAATTGCAGCAAGCTAGAGAGGCCCGTGAAGCCGAACAAAAGCGACGTGAAGAGGAACGACGTAAGGTCGAAGAGGTTGAGGCAGAAAGGAAACGTCAGATCGCCGAAGAAAGACAGCAGATGATTGAGGAGGCGCAGCGACTTGCTGCCATTCGTGTCGACGAGGAGAAAGCAAGAGAAGCTGCCGAGTATACCACCGATTCTGAGACGGGAGAAAAGATCAAAAAGAAGAAATCTTCTGGTGGGAAGCGAAAGAAGAAGGGAGAGGATGGGGAACGGGAAACTTCAGGAAAATCGAGAGCTAAAAGTGCAGCTAGCTCCCGCACGCCTGCGACGTCCGATGCCGAAGACCAGCCTGCGCCGAGAAAGAGGAGACGTTTGGAAAGAAGATCTACAGCTAAGTCGAGTAAATTCAAGAGCAGCGAAATTGTTGTTGAGTCCGACAGCGATGAGGAAACGGCGGCCCCAGCTGGCAATGAAAGCACACCTACCGCTCGTGGAGATGATGAAGAAATGCGCGATGCGGGAGAGGCTGACCAGGACGATGAAGACGCCTTAGTCTCCCGTCGGCGTAAGAAGGTCAATTTGCGGATTGAAGATGACGAAGATGAGGACGAAGATGATGTGGGCAACGCTCCGGCAGACGAACACGATGATTTATTTGGCGAGGAGCCGGATAACGAAGGATCTGAAGCGAAAGCCGGAGCCGATGTCGATGCGGACATGGAAGAGCCAGATGACGACGAGTAGGACCCTTTGTTGGCCTTTCAAGAAACTATTCTTCAGTTAGTCCCGGGGTTATCAATCCATATTCTTCGTTCCATTTCGCGATCTAGCCCTTTAATGACTTTCTATTCCAAGTTTGGTCTGGGCACTCGTTTCTTTTAGCTAGTTCTCAGGCGCAGGGCAAAACATGGACTGGCGTTTCACTTCTTGTCTTCTCAGCAATGTCTTCTTTGCATTTGTTGTATATTTATGTACACCATGATCAATCGAGAAGAATGATATATCGTGCGACTGCCTATGGAATGTCTTCTCCTTTCGTGCAATTCTGCGCTAGTTACAGGTGAAAAATGTTTTGTAAAACGATGGAACCGAGATGAAGAAAGGACCGGCATAATAGTTTACTACAAGCCTAATGCATTTCAACTCCTTTGAATTAGGACCCGCCGACAGATTTGATCTCCCTTTTATCATCACGCTGTCATTCGGCGAAAGTAGATGATATTTTCACAGCAACTTCATTGTCCCGGTCACCTCAACCCAAGTTCTGCTCATGTTCCAAGATGAGAACAATGACGAACGAACTGAAAATGGGCACGACTCCAGTACTCCACGTCGACAAGTCCCGGGCCGTTCAGGACGCACTTTACGCGCGCTCGCTCTCCCGCTCCGCCCTCCCATGCTTCTTCCTCGCCTACGACAGCCGCTTTACTCGTGATGTTCTCGGCGAGGCACCGCACCTTTCTCTGCTTGAGAGACGCGGTTATCAGTTCGCCCACGAAGCCGGTGTCTACATCCAGTCCACCAACTCGGTCTACTTCACCGCCAACTTTCAGACCTGCAACCCCATCGAGCTCTACGCGATCAATTGCGACACGCTCGTGGTCTCTACGCTCGATCATCCCGCCGTCGTCCAGGCGAACGGCGCGTGCAATTACCATGACAAGGTGCTGTACTGTGCGCAGGGCGATCTTCAACGCCCGTCGGGACTGGTGCTCGTGGACCCCGTCACAAGACAGACGGAGACGCTGATCAACAATTTCCACGGGAGGCAGTTTAACTCCGTCAATGATGTGGTCGTGCATCATGCCACGGGTGATATCTGGTTCACCGACCCTACGTACGGGTATGCGCAGGCCTTTCGGCCACCGCCGGAGCTACCAGTGCAGGTGTACAGATTCCGGCCGTCGACGCGAGAGTGTGTGGTGGTAGCGGATGGGTTTGAGATGTGCAATGGGCTTTGTTTTAGTCCTGACTATTCTAGGATGTATGTCACGGATACGGGTGCTATTCAGGCACATGACGGGCCCGGGGATGGACACCAGCTTTTCGCTGATCCGACAAAACCGGCAACTATCTATGTGTATGACGTGGTTCACGAAGGGACGCGTTTGGCCAACAGGCGGACATTTGCTTATTGTGACACGGGCGTTCCCGATGGGATCAAGTGCGATGAAAATGGGCATGTTTATTCTGGCTGCGGCGATGGGGTGCATGTTTGGGACTCCGAAGGCATCCTGCTAGGGAAAATCATTGTGGGAGGGACTACGGCGAATTTCAACTTCGTCAAGGGTGGTCTTTTGATGTTCAGCGAGCGCGAGTTGTGGTTCTGTGAACTGAAAGCAAAGGGGGCACTGGTGGATATTGAGTGTTGAAGGCGGAGTTTCTCTTGTGCCGCGTGTTTTCTTTTCAGCATAGAAGGGATTCTAGAAATGTGAAAGAGAAGCAGACATACTTCTCCTTGTAAGACATAGACGGTGTCACCACATAGTTATAGGCTTGATTAATCTCCTTATAGCCCTTCGTCACAAGTCATATCGTCTCCCACAGTTGCGCATTTCCCTACTTTCTATGTTGCTGACGAGGATTCACCTTGCCCTGAGAAATTTGAAGCACCCGATGATCCTGAGACAAACCGGAGAAGAGAAAAGATATTAAGCTTGAAGCCAATAGGCATCTGCAGTTGATATGACTCCACGTGGAGAATCTCTTTCCACCTCACGGGAGTGCTGCTGTGCAACCCAAGCTCGTTACATACCACGGCAGCTACACCCTCCATTCCTCGAGCTCCATCCAGTCGGATATACGTACGTCGGCAAAAAGGACTCGGTTGAGAAGGCTGATTATGACGCTGTGGAACCAGAAGCAGCAGACCAACCACACCCCAGGTAACGCCCGTGGCTCTGCGCTCAGGAGCGAAATCGCATGCCCGTCTGTGCTGTGCGACGGGGAGGATGTACACACATACATACACTGTCCTTGCAAACAAAGTATGCTGGATATTATTATCTGCACTCGACCGTGCACAACATGATTCTCGCTGGCTAACTGATATTTCCACTCTCCAAGTACAGCGAAATCCCCATTCATTGACCGAAACGTCGTACATTTTGCATATTGTTGGGGACATAATGCTTTATTCCCTGTCAGTCGAGGGAGAAACAGGCCCAGGCAAGCGATAGAATTCGCGATGCCCGCATGGCAACAAAGCCTTTGTTTTTTGCGCCATCGCCTAGCCCAGAATCAGGGAACGCTTTGACGTCGTCCAGTGCGATGGAGTTTTACCAAGCGTTGGGTATAATGTAACCTTTCGCCGTTAAAAATGGCTTTGCTGCGGCCTGGAGAGTGCAAGGGTCGCAAAGGCAACAGTTACATGGTCAATGACCAAAATTGTAACTGGCCCAGAGTTTGGTCGAACATTCTTTGACTGTAGTTAGATCCGAGAATGGCTGAGGAAAAAGGGAGAGTTGAAGTGCTCGAAATCTGAAGAAGAGAGTCAACTGCTGAAGATTCCAACCTCAAGGGAGAATGATGAACAGGGCTTGAGCTTTGTGTCATCAACTTAAAGCTGTGGATATGAATGTATGCTTTTTGCATTCTACGATGAATTAGTCTTTCAGCACTCTCTTGTCGACGACTCTTCACCGTTTGGGCAGCGCGTAGGTTGCCACATATCATTGCGCCTTCAGATGATGTGGCCCGCTCTGGAGTGAGACGACGATGTGCGCTCAGCAAGTCACGACATCCAGCTAGCCACTTCTCCTTTTTCAGGTCCACTCTGCAAAAGGTCTTCAGCTATGAAATCCCACGGCGAAGCCCGAATGAAGCAGACGCATAAGTCCAGTTACTATCACTAAGGCTTCAAAACGGAAAGCAGCTTCTGCTGGCTCATTGACTCGACACCAAGAACCGTGAAACAACCATTTCACTCGTGCAGCTTCAAAGTGGATGCGAAATGCACGATATTCCTTGCAAATTTCCAAATGCAATACCCGGGCATCATGATTCCAGAAGCGCTGAACCCACTTTGGGGAAACCTCCAAGACAGGCGGTATGCCATTTTTGGCACCAAATATTCTCCCGTTGCCCTTCTCCGATAGTTAATCGAAAATAAAAGCTGCTGTGGAACAGACATACCAGAAACACGGCGGTATTCCCACCGAAATCTGTCCCACGATAGTCTAGACTGTGGAGCAAGTGTCAGCCGAGACAGAAAAGTGATAACATCTCCAAGAGGGAAGAAAGAGGCGGAAAAGGCCATCCGGATCGCTTCTTTGCTACGAGCCGGCCAGGGCCTATTACAGCATATATCCCACGCTTCGCTTTGCTCTTCCCAAATTGCCGTTTGACGGGACCTTGGAGTCCCAGGAAGAGGTTCATGCATCACTTTCAACTCTGCTGTGGAGCGAAATATTTCCTTTTCTTTTTTCTCTCTCTTTTCTTTTTCTGTCTTGCTTCCCCGAAAGCCACACCAGGCTTTGACCTAACTTAGCTCTGTATCTATGTCGGAGTATCTGTGGCCGAAAGGAGGATTGAAACCTGTCGGTTAGTCTGTCTCTTCGCCACAGACAGTCCCAGGGAGCTGGGGAAAACTTGCACAAGCCAGATTTGGCAAAGCAACTCTTCTTTCATGCAAAATGCCTGGAGGGTCTTTCAACTTCTTCAAGGGTTCCTGGTTATCGAGAAGAATCCCACCGGCAACCAGCATTCTTGCACGGGGATCCCCGGCTGTAGAATTCGCCGAAGGAGAATTTAAAAAAAAAGAAATGGAGAAGATAAAAAGAAAATAAATAAAAATTAGGGAATTCTTCCAAATAGCTAATTATAGGGAAAATGCAATAAAAATGTATAAAAAGTTAATACTCAAATCAAATCAAACAACACAACAACTGGCAGCTGAGCGCCAGCAAATATTATATGTGCTCATGAGCGAGAAACCAAAAATCTCTCACAAAGTATGTAACTAGGCAAGTTGAAACAAACGAGAAAGAGAAACAACTTCTTGACATGCGAAGTGAAAAAAAAAAAAAAAAAAAAGCCTTTGGGCATCAAGGCCAAGCAATGCGTTCGTTTCATGTCCCAAAAACTTCCCCTCCCCCTCCTCAAGGAGAAAGAATTCGTTTCAAAACAAGCAAACAGGCGGTGCGAGGGAGAAAAACGAGTGTCAAAATGTCTCAACCGTCATCGTCTTATGAGTTATCGGCTCTTTTCCCCTCTTAGCATGTCACCATTCCTTTGGGTGGATTCTAAAACAACGTCCAGAAGACGGACGCCAGTCGTCTGTGTCTGAAACTGGGCTCAAAGACACACACGCTTGTTTGAAGAGAGATAGAAAAAAGACACCGCTGATGAAACGAATAGTATTTGGAAGCGATTTGGAAAAAAAGATGCCTTGTGAGTGAACAGTTCATGCGGGAGGCAGGATGGCGGCCTGCAGACTCCGTCTCCCATGCAGTGAACCAGCGGGCCATAGCCTATGAGCCTACAGTAACACTCCTCTGTATAACTACTCAACTCCAAGTATGTAATGTAATGGAGGGTAATTAGGTTAGTTACAGGTAGTTAACCCACTACTAGGCCCTGGCATGACATTTGTACGGAGTATAGTTATAACTACGTGAAGTGAAGCTGGTTCGAAGCCATATAGTTATGCGTTTCAAGGCAGTCCGACGGAGTGGGCAGTCAGCGATTCGTGTCTGTCTTCATGCAGCGAAGATCTCCCCCATCGATTGTCGGCAAACATGGGCTCACGCACTGCACTCACAGGGTGAGCTTCTGAGCATTCCGCTTGGAATGGGTTTCCCATGCAGGTATACCTGTTTCAGAAAAGTCCAGGGGAACCAGGGACAAGAATGCGAGAAAAATTCATCCAGTCATGTTGCAGGACGGAGCATGTAAAGGGCAAGCAAAAGGCGGGAAACAAGAAAAAAAAAAAAAAAAAAGAAAAAAAAAAAAAAAAAAAAGGCGGTTTGAAGCAAGTGTTTGTCGATCGCGGTTCGTGTTCTCATGTTTCGAGATCCTTACATGCTAAGGGTATGCAGTAGTTTGGTTTTTACATGCCAGAAGATAGACGGTCAGGAGAGGAGAACGCTTGCACGAAGCTGGAAGGTGGATTCGGGATTCTTGGATTTTCTCTAGTTACTCCGTCCATGTGCATGAAGCGGTTTATAGTAGTCTGTGATAGCAGACAGCTTGCGCATTAGACGCTGATCACAGCTGAACAGCCGCCCGTCTTCTCGGAAGGCAAGGAAATCTCAACACAGCCTGAGCCGGCCCCGCAATCCCTTTCTAGTTACGTGGTATAGACACGTTGACAACTGTGATGCATGTGCTCTAATCCGGCCGCTACACCGAGTCCATGCTTCCCTGGAGAGAGAGAGAGAGAGAGAGAGAGAGCATTCAGATGAACGTGGTATGGAAATCAACTGCATGCTTCATCAAACGGGAAATGGATCCGTTTCTTTCTCTTTCCCCGTGATGGGCCTGCTATGTACAGTATTTTTCTATTTTCCATGTGAGTTGCCTTTTGATGCTCACCACGGAGTAAGTACTCTTTACATGTCCAGGCCACTTACGACGGGGAGGGAACTGAACTGGTCTGGTTCTCCGGCCGGTTCGAGATACAGACCTACTGCTGCATACTGCATGCTGCATCCATCTGCCCTGTGATCAAATGCCGAACAAGACGTTTTCGCAAAGAAGGGGAGAGAGAGACAGAGAAACACGTGTATTCAGCGGAAGCTGGGACCTCCTTGTGAACAGCCCGCCCAGCAACGTTTCCTTGGGTTTTCAATTTTGCACCTGAAACTGGGGGAAAAGGAGGTGTTTTCGGCTAACTCCAAACGCCCTAAAGAGAGAGATCGAGATCCCGAGGATCTTACGATGGGTGGTTTTGTGTTTTTGCGGAGAATGTATGGAGCATGAAGGACTAGTTTGGTTCGATGGAGTCGGTTAACGTGTTAACTAGTTTGGTGGGGCCTAGAACGGCCAGGCGGCCTCATCTTGAGAGAGAGAGAGGGGGAGAGAGAGAGAGTGTGTGTGTGTGTGTGTGTGGCGTGGAAGAAAGAGAGAGGGAGAGAGAGAGAAAGACGGTCCAGCTGAAGCTAGGTTCTCTGGTCTCGTTGACACGGCTTGTGAAAACGGCCTTAACCGTCTCTTGTAGGATGATGGGTGGCCCGCGTCTTCTTCTCACTCAGGACCCCAGGAGAGGAAGCCGGAGGAGCTTAAAAACGGTTGTGAACCAAACCACCAGCCGGTGGGCTCCTGTTTTTCCCTAGCTTAGCTCTTCTGGATGGCTCGAAACAATATGCATGCCAAACATACACGCCGTGTTGTTTAGTTATACCATTACAGAGAGTTGTTCCGTCCATTGGTGGACGTTCATTCTCACTCTGCATCCCCCCCCGGACTTCGAGTCTCACCGACGGGAACAGACGTTCTCTGGTCTTCCTTGCTTCCATTACTTGAGGCCTTGCGTGTTTTAGCAGCTTGCGGGTCGGATCCCAGATTCCACCAGTTCATCCGCCGTGTGAAGTCGTGAAGGGGAATCAATCAATCTGCTTGTCGTGGATAGCCGCGGCCAACCCGAGCATCTGTTGGGCGCACAGATTGAAGGCTAACTGGTCAGTTAACCCCGGAGACGGACCCGAATCCCAGCTTTTAAGTGATTATTCCTAGCAATTAAGGAATTGAAGAAAGAAGGGAAGAAAGCATAGGCCCCGCGCATTAACTAACTAGTTATCCATTTCCTCATCTCACAGAACACATGTACACTTATAACAACTTACTTCATACCACTCGCTGGAAGCGGGAAACGGTAACTAGAGCTTGCAGGATTGTGCATTTCCCGTGTCTCCTTTTTTTTCCCCTTCTTAACCTTCATAGCAAAAAGTCCTCGCCGAACGACCCGTGTGATTGGAGCAGAGATCAGCAATGATGCTTGTCGTACATGGCAGCGCATCAAAAAAAAAATTCAATATATAAATATAGGGCATGTATATATAACCATTTTAATAGTTCCAAGTTTTTGATTCAGGATCTTCCTTCTGGAACGACAACCGAGAAATGCAAAAACCCTTGCTTGCTTTTTGATGCTATACAGCAGAGAAGACGCGTTTCTGGAGGTAAATCTTGCGAAACCCTTGCAAAGGCAATAGGCAAAATGTCGAGCGACAGGTCCCAGCAAGGTCCGGTCCTTTGAACGAATGGAAAAGAAGGTCTTCCCCTCCCACCCCCTGAAAGCCCATTCCAACCCAACCCTGCGTTGCGTTAAAAAGAGAGAGAGAGAGAAAAGACCACATTGTTGCACTGCATGCTGTCAGGGCAGCGCGGGTCAAGGACGGTGAAGCACGACCAGCCTTATCACAGTTGATTCTAGATCCTCCTCGCCTAGTCCTCGTGTAGTCATACAGCTGCCTGGATCCAAGCTGTCTCTTTTCCCTTCTAGGTTTGCGTATGTTGTGCGTAACGCATAGTAAAAAAGTAGATGTGCAGAGCTTATTTTGCATTCCTGTTTCTATATATATATGATATATACGGGGGATGGGGAAGGGTTTTATGAACCAGAAAAAAAAAAAAAAAGAGCCGAAGAGGAAGAGCAGGGTCTTCTTCTCAGGAACAGACACAAAAAAAAAAAAAACCCGGGCTCAGCCGTCCTATAGAGGAAGACTGGCGGGGATTGTTCCGGATTTTCAGCATTGCTTTTTTTCTTCTTCTTTTTCTTTTCCTTTTCTTGTGTGTTTTCTTCAATTTTCACCGCATCGGATTTTTTGTGGAAAATTGTTCATGTATAAACTGGTTATGCGAGATGAACAACGCTGCCTATATCCGCGTCGAGTACGACGCCCATGGTGGGACGGGCGGAGCCCGGAAGGTGAAGATGATGATGCTGCGGCCGATGAGCGTGTTGTTGTCTGTTGTTTGTTGGTGTTGGCTGAGCTTCTTGTCTTGGATGTTTTGTCATCTTGATGTAACTCGTGGAGACTCGAGAGAGGAAAAAAAAAAAGAACGTACAGAGAGGATGATGACGCTGCAAGGAAGAGAAGAAAACTACTCCGTAGATACGGGCCACCCCGGGATATTCGCTTCGACGGCTGAGTATGAAGAGGAAAAAAGGGGAAGGGAAAGAAAAGGGGGGGGGAGAGATATTATTGCTCAGGAACCCATCTTATAATGTCGTCAAGCCGATCCTCCACCATCGATCTCAATCTTCTTTGCTGGTGTTTTTCGATATATATCGCGTCTCTTTCTTGCACATGTCGATCATGACGCCCCGTCTCTGCTCATCATCATCACAAGTCGCCTAGTTAACTAGTTAACTAGCCAGACTAGCGGGGTGAGAGACGACTTTCACAAAATGCTAAGAGAACCCCCCCAAACGCGGCAAGGATACAATACAGTACCGTATATTTGTTATTATACGGTACATACCCCCAAGACGGACCTAGAATTCTAACACCCCCTGCGGTTCCGGGAACTTTATCACACCACGCGGCCAATGGGACGGCAGTAGCTCCACCGTCAACCGTGTGGTCCGCTGCTACCCCTGTTCCAGCATCATGGGTGCCACGACCGCGCTTTTCCCGATTCATAGAAGGCGCGATAGATCCCCCCGCCCGCCCACTTCCGCACCCAATGAACAGCCTCGGCACAACAATTGTTGGCAAGGACTGCCAGCGTTAATTGGCCTGCCTGTCAGGGGCTATCCAGCATCCCGGGTTTCTGCCCATTGGAGCTTTTTTTTTTTAAAGTTGTGGGCCCATTTTTGTTAATTCCTTTTCGTAAGATAAATAACGGGCCAAAACCGCGCAATGCTCGCCCTGGGTATGGGGAATTTCTAATGAAACCACCCGTATCGATAGATTTCTCCATTTTTCAATTTAATGCCAGCACAAGATTCAGAAATACTATTTTCTTCCTTTTCTCTTCTTTCTTACAGATAGTTATAGGTTTTCATCTGTGGCCGATCCTGCAGGAGAACTCAATTGCACGCTCGCTCAGCCAAGAAACGCCTTTTAATCGCGCTTGCCCGGAAGTCTGAGGAGGTGATTGGGCAAGATGTGATAAGTTGCCAATCAAATTCTTGTACGCCCATAATTACAAATCCACATGTTTTCTTGTAAAACGGGCCCAGCCGTTATGGAAATTTCGGTGGTACCAGCCACGCGTGTGGTAAAACTGTGTTGGAAAAATGGTAATGAAAAGGCGGCCCCCCCATCACACGATTCAGCTAAATATATAACAACACAGTACCAGAAATAATACTCCGCTGAAAAAAAAAAAAAAAGACAAAATGGTGATTAATGGAAATATCAAAGTGATGCCCTTTTCTTTCCTATATTGTTTCTCTATATTTTCTCCCTGTTAAAGACGCCGATTATTCTGTCACGCTTGTTATGGAGTATACGATGGTAGCTGACAACAGTAATAATTAATTGGCCAGATAATCGGATTGTCGAACCAGGAACAGACCTGCATTTTTCAGTTGCATTTTTTTGACCTGCAGAGAGACTCATCGTTGCAGTGCTGCAAATCCCCCTCTCTCTTGCCAATTCTGATGGCGCTGATTGGCTGCAATGCTGGAAACAACCTAGAGTCCCTGGGAAAAAGCAATCGGCCAGGGAGGGGGGGGTTTCTGTTTCTGTTTTCTCAGCTTGGTGGACTCCGTATTTCCTTGGTGTGTTTCCTCTACGCTTGGTGTTGGTGTACTGCCTTCTTCTTGTTGGTGTGTTGCGTGGAAGACAAAACAGAAGAAGAGGAAGAAGAATCTATAGTTAACTAGTTAAGTTGCATACGTCAATGCGGTCTTACTTGCTTCTCGTGTGTGTATGTCTCTCTCTCTGAGTCTCACTCTCTCTTTCTGCAGGGATTGCTTGCAACGCATGAAAAGTGATCTCTTAACCACTGTTAGCGTTTCACCAACCACAAGCGGAGGAATCGGGACCAAGCACGCTGGAGAGGGGGGTTTGATTCCCTTGGGGCGAATGAGAAACAGCCTCCCCGCTTGATCATGATTCGTCTTTTTCTTTTTCTTTTTTTTTTTTTTTTGCTTGTGCTTTTCTGTGTGTCTCTCTCTCTTTCTGTTTTTTTGACGGAATCTTCTCGACGAGCAAAAGAGACGCGGGCGCAATACAATATGCAGTGCCGTTGACACTAAATGTTTTCAAAACAACGGGTCCATACAGTACGGAGCATGTAACTCCCATACATACGGAGTAGACTGTCTCTTAACTCACACTGTACGCACGCTCTCTCCCTCTGTCTAGTTAACTCCCGAATAATAATGATAAAAAGTGCTCCTCTTTTAGCCCGGGTGGAGCTCTTTGTTGGTTTAACCACCCAGTGGAATTTGGCCCAGTCGAAAAAAGTCCCGCCTCGGGATGGGATGGGAGATATGGGGCGGTCTTCTCTCTGCTTCTGTGACGAGAAAGACGACAAGCCCAGAAAATTACTTCTTCGTAGGATAGATAAGCATCGTGGGATCGTCGCTTTTTTCTTTCTTGTCATCCCATAAACGGCAGCAAGAGAGCGAGCGCGAGAAAGGAAAAAGAGTGTCCCTGGCTGAGTGGGAAAAGAGAGAAAAAGAAAAAGAAAAAGAAAGAAAAAGGAACGTCAGCACACTGCAGATTCTGCGAGCTTTTTTTTTTTATTTTTTTTATTTTTTTATACATAACTTATAGGAAGCGGGCTTTATCATTGTACAGTCGTTTTGCAATTCTGTAACTCATCGTTATAGCTCTCTCTCTCTCTCTCTCTCTCTATTTCTTTTTTATCTCTCGCTGCCTGTCTCTCTCTCTCCTCTCTCTCTCTCCATTGGTCTAGTTTAAGACCGCACCAAGTCTAGTTCGGTTTCATTTCATTTGTTGTTTCTCTGTTGTTGTTGTTTCAATTTCTCATATCATCATCGCTATCCCGTCTGCTCCTTTTGAGGATCTCGAGAGCAATTCCTCCTTTCGTTCAACTGAGCCTTCGCCCGTCCTCTTCTCTCTCCCTTCCGCTCTCTGGCCAGCGCGACCTCTAGTTATCCCTGCTCCTGCTTCTGCTCCTCCTCCTACTCCTACTCCCGCTCCTCCTACTCCTCTTCCCAATTCCTCTCCCCCTTCAACGCACCCCTGTCCCGCCTAACCGTATAGTCCGTCCTCGCGGTCTTCATCAAGCCGTAGATCCAAGCAATTGATCTTCCCTAGCTTCATCCCAACCCCCGGCTGGACCAGAAAGGATACTACCGGGGCTTTTTTTGTTTTTTCTTTCTCTTTTAAATTATATTTTTCATTCATTCATTCTCCTTTTTCTCTGGCCCAGAGGACAACGCGCTTGACCCTGTTCCTTGTTTTTTTTTATTTTTCTTCTTTCGCCTGGGGTCAATCCCGTCATCCATGATCCCGGCCCTCTGCCTGGGGGACATGATCCAGGGCCCGTTGCTTCCTCCATCCCGGGCTTATTCTCGCGTGGTCGAATGCGGAGGAAAACCCACGCCCCTCCCCAGGCCTCACTTTCTTCCCACCCACCCCCTTGCTTTGCTTGCTCTGCATTATTAGGATCGTGGGCTCGCCATGTCGTTCCTTCACGTCGACACCGCATCTTCCTCGCCCCGGCCAAACACTGCCTCCTCGCAGTCCCTCCTCGCCTCCTGCTCGTCCTCCTCCTCATTCTCACTCTACAGTAATGACCAGATCTGTCGGCATCTCCCGCCCGTGTCGTTGTCCTCCACCACCTCGCCAGACACCGCTGCAGGCATCCGAGCCCGCTCCCGAACCCACAGCCCAAAGCGGCTCTCAATCTTCAAGAACCGCTCCCGGAGCAACACCAACACATCGACTGCTTCCTCCTATCAGTCTCCCGCTTCCTCAATGACTTCAATTGATGCCTCCTCCTCGCGAAGATCCTCTCAAGACGGCCGCACCTTGTCCTCTTTCTTCCTGCCAGCGGAAAAGGAAGGCCTCGCAAGGTCGTTGATTTCACGTGGCAGCCGTATCCTGAAGCGTCAAGGAAGCAAAGTCAGCTTAGTGGCCTATTCGTCCTTTGACCAAGAGGAAGATATGATTAGGATCAAAAGCAGAGAGAAAAGCAAGGACAGAAATACATCTCCCAGAGCGAAGGAAAGATCAGATGGCTTGGGTCTATTCTATCGGAGCCATAGGCCACGCCACAGCGATATGCGTATGGAATAAAATTTCCCGTTTCCTTTTTTTTTTTGTCTGCTAACCTTGTATCTCCTGCAGACGAGTTCTTGAGAAGAAACATTTCAGAGCCATTTGATTTTCAGCACGTCACGCATACCAGTCAAAGTCAACTGCCTCCCATTGAACATACGCATCCACATGACTTGGCGACCGAGTTCTCCATCATTCGCGCATCCCAGCGACCGGGCTCGGAACTCAAGGGAATTCGAGCAGAAAACCTTTTCTATCGAAACTTGTCTTCGGATGATCTGTCAACAACGAACCTGTCCACATTGGCCCCTGATTCGCAATCTCTATACACCAGAAGTCCTCCTCATTCACCGATACGTGCTGAGACACCAAGATCGCCGAGAAGTCTAAACAACAGGCGGGCTTCTCGTTCAGTTGAAAATTTCTCTCGGCCGGTTTCCAGATTGCATAAGCCATTACCGTCGACACCATGCATCATCCCGCCACCTCGCATCTCGTCAAAGACTGCATGTTCCCGACCGGTCGACCCAACCTCCCAGACAATCGATGCGTTGCTAGGCCTTGATTCTCCATCAGCAACCACCGAACAAACATCGCAGCACGACGACCTGGCCGCCAAGGAGCTGCAGATTTTACACCCTGACGCGGCCGAGAGTGATCCTGATGAAGTCGTGCACGCATTCACCACCAGTAACGGCGACTCCTCACCAAAGTTGCCCAGAGCCTCCCCCACCGATCACGTGTCGGGGCTGGCGAACATTCCGGAAGAGAACGAGTCGTCTTGGCGAAACAGCCGTGCCGGCACGCAGACGGTGGCAGCTCACGTCGCGAGCCTCTCTGCATCTCCAACGCAGTTTCGCCAATCCCTGCATCTGCCTACCGTGGAGCCTACGCCTGATCCAGTGGATATCCACTCACCTATACTTCCAGCTTCGGTGGGCGAGTATCAATGGTCAAATGTCAGCGACGACCAGCCACAACACAACCCGTGCCCATCCGTGAAGATACACCAGGCTCTGGAAGACTCTTGGGAGGACGACATCGATTACTGCTACGAGCACGCAGCAGAGTCGAATTCGAACTTTGACTGGCAGCGAGTGTCATTTGAAGAAGCTGAGAGAAGCCTTGCTGCGGTTTCATTAGCGGAGAATTCTGCAACGAGTTCGAACGATGAAAGCCCATCGCAGAGGCCTAGGTTCGCCCAGAAATTCGAGCGTGCAGAGGAGGCCAAATCAGTCCCAGGCACCCCGGAACCACAAGCGACATTCTCTTTCCCACGACCCGGCAGCGTTAGCCCAGGTGGGTCGGCAAGTTCCATCGACTATTTCACTACTAGCCCTGGCAAGATACTCGGCAAATATAGGCCCGAACTGTTCCAAGGTCTGGGCCCGCCACTTGAGGACAGGCTGTCACCTTTGCCGATGTATGGAGGGATGATGCCGGATATCCAGGAGAGCGATGAAGAGATCATTTACGCTCAGGCAGACGATCAATCTGCATCTGCTCGCAGCAGCTGCTCACCACTTAGCAAGTGCAACTCTCAAGAGAGTATGATTCTCTCCCGCGCCGCATCCATCGTCAGGAAACACCGTTCGTCGACATCAACAAACAGCGTGCCGGATTTGATTCACAGCCCAAACGGAAGCCGTGAGATCGTTAGTCGCGAGAGTACAAGCCCCATGGTCGAACAAGCCAAATACTTTGTGCCTCGGTCACCTACATCAACTTTCCACACTCGCAGCAGCAGTCTGGCTCACGATGTCAGTACCGTGTTGTCGCCGCTCTCCAGCGATGTGCAAGTTGCCGAGAAACCAACGGTGCCTGCGGCTCCTTCCCATGACCGAGCCAAATCCGAATCTATCCTAGACACTTTTGACATGGGTATGTCTACCAGATACTGCGGACCGGCTGCGAGGAAGCGCTCGTCAACCTTTAGCCGTGGAGTCAATCATCGCAAAACACGAACTGCATACTCTTTGTTCCCTACGGCAACTCCATCCGCCCCCCAATAAAAGGCCCTTGCCAGATGCGTTTCAATATATGCATCGAGCTGATCCAGAAACGTACGCGAACTTACAAAGATTTGGAGAGTGTTTGCTGCTTTCGTTTTCATTCGACCGTTTCCTTACTACTTTCTTTCCATTTGAAATGACTCCGAAATTTTTCATAGACATGCCCGTGGAGGTATTTCCCAACCTATTTGGAAATCCTTGCACGCTGTACGACTTGATGATCCACATTTTTTGACACATATCTTCATTCCAAACCTTCTGGTAATGGTTTTTTTTTCATATTGTTTATTCAATCACCCCTAGCTATCATTCTGATGTGTGGGGGAAAAAAAGCTACTCGTCCGCCTTTTCATCTAGAGAATCTGGTGTTTGCTTTTTGAAAGAGCAGCCTTGGGATTCTATATTTTTCTTTGTATCAAAACCATCTAGATGGTGCATTTTGCCTTGCTGTCAGGCACACCAATGTTCACACGACTTTCTTTTCTCTTTGATTTTTCTTTTCTTCTTTCTATTTGTTATCTCAATGTGGATCTTGTCGAGGCATTTTTCCACATTACACACACTCGCTATTATCCCGTTTCACACTCTTTTTGCATTGCAGGGCCTTTTAAAAGGATATATAGACAACTGGATGGATTTGGAAGCGTTTTCTTTTTGGATTTTGAGTGTCTATATCGTCGCGTCTTGTTTTTTCCTTTCTTACTATCGCTCGCATACGTTTTTTCTTCCCCTATTGCATTAATCGGTTCACATTCGTTTAGGAGGCGGGGTTGTCAGGGCCTTGGAGCTGCAGCAGGAGGTGGTGTGTTGTCATGGACAAAAAAGTTGGGGCTGGAGGTAGTTAATGTTTGAAGAAATTCTGTTAGTTATACATAATACAGCTACAGCATACCAGTGATCCACAGATGGTTTTGTACAAGACAGCATTACACAGTTTGCTGTTGTGTTCATTTGCGATCCCATTTACCATGTCGGACGCTCCATTGTTCCTCCGCACCTTTCCTTCCCAGCAAAAAGAGGAAAATGAGGGCACCAGTGCCTCTCTCACAACAGGCTATGAAAAACAGCTCATGTCCAGCACAGCTACAGCATGAATGAAAGTGAAGCTTCCGAGCTAAATGATAGGGAAAATTAGGTTGAAACATTGACTAAGGTGAAAGGTAGGAGTGATCGTGGTGAGTGATAATACAATTCACAGCAGTATAGGGCATACATGTAGCTAACAACCAACAAAATATTGAAAGAAAGGTACACACATGCACCGCGTTGTGAGTTTGAGGAGAGATAAACAAGAGAGGGATGGCAGAAGATAAATATCTACCACATATCCTCATGGCACCTCATGAGCCATTCATCCGCGTAGATTTCATTCGTTGTTGCCCGGATTTCGGGATCCCAAGTCAAGAGCTTTCGAATAAATCGAAGGAACTGGTCCTTTTCTTCTCCTGGGGAGATGGTGGTGACAAACTCCTCCAGCGAGGTGTGCGGAATTGGGGGTTCTGATGCCCAGTTGCCTAATCCTGTTTGATTAATAGGTTGATTCTCAAAGGCTAGAGCTATGTAAGACTGGAGAGACTACTGACCTTGTTTGTCGAAATATGTTGAGAAAAGCGGGCTCTTCTGGATCATTTCCAGGGGCGGAGGACCAAGATATCCAATATATTGTGCCAATGCCAGTGGAAGGACGTATTGATTGTTGATGCGGTCCATTGGGTCAAAGAGGTTTCTGCCTTCCATTAACTCAAGTGTCTATCTTTCAACAAATCTGTTAACCTTGTATTCTAATATCCCATTTGTAGGCCTGATCTACTTGCCATCACACCAATGGACCACATATCAGCTGAGAACCCAAAAGGAAGCTTTAGGAGGACTTCTGGAGCACGGTATAAATCAGGCATGCACCATACATCACTTGTGCACATTTCGACGGGGAGCATTTGGCCAAAGTCAGCAAGGATAGGAATCCCAGAAAGCTCTAGCGGGAGCTCGGTAGACCGGTACACGGGGTGGCCATTGGCATCGATGATGGGAACACTAGGAATATCGCGTTCATTGATCTCGACATCTTTGAGGCAATCTTCGTCGCCCATTTCCGAAAGAACATTCATAGGTGAAATGTCTGAGGTTTGATGTGAGCTAGAATGAAGCATATGGGGAGAGGAACCTTGGCTTCTGTAGTTACATACCAGTGTGTACAACACCACACGTTGCATGCAGCCAATTCACCGAGAAAAATAAGCGATGGACTAAAGACCTCACCAGCAGCCTTGGCAACTGTGCATTT
This sequence comes from Amauroascus niger, assembly GCA_001430945.1. NCBI lineage: Eukaryota > Fungi > Ascomycota > Eurotiomycetes > Onygenales > Onygenaceae > Amauroascus > Amauroascus niger. Next base: position 90,749 of record LJPK01000620.1, read on the forward strand.
GGGAATATCACCTGCATCGTCCGGAGGCTGGCACCTTGAGTTTTGAAAGAGATGCAAACATGGCGCCCGTGAGGGCCGTCGATTTCAAAAATATCGCAAGCAAGGCGTGTAAAGCATGGACCGGGCCGATCAAACTCATCAGCATATTTCTGTAATCGCCGCAGCATGTTGATTTCATTCAAAATGGGAGAAGTCTCTGCATCTCTGGTTTCCACGCAGATTTTTAGCGTGGTGTACTGACTAGACATCTCATCCCAGGCAAGCCAAACCGTAGAATAAGCACCATATCCTAGCTTAGCGATAATTCAATATCTATGTCTGAAGGTTTGGCCAATTTTAACAGGGTAGTAGTGTCTTTCATGATAGAATGGCAGTGTTTGCTCTTCAATCATTCTGCGGCAAGAGGCCATTGTGTGAGACTGTCGTACCAGCAATGGGGTTTGAATGTAGAAGCATCGCAGAGCAACAAAGGGCCTTAGTAGGGTGGCTCGAACAGCCATCTTCCACAATAGCAGATCAAATGATGGCCTTGTGTTGTTTGTTCTCAGGATAACAGTGTGTTTGTTGTGCCCGGATTCACGAGAGTTTCCAATGCTTATCTGAAGCAACCAGTTCCCAAAACACTAACTAGCTAGTTTCCAGCTGTACCCGCGGCCCCTGCCCATCAATGGGCGGTAGTGTCATGCCAGGCCCTAACGCTTGTGCACTTAGGGCTTAGTATCGCGCCACCCTCACTTACTGAAACCTAATGTGTCGCCACCCACGTTGTATATATATCTGAACACTGGCCTTCTTCCGATACCTACATTTGCATACTCCATACATAGAATTAGTAGCTGGCAGCTTGTAGCTCTACTAACAATTTAATTAGTGAATTGTACAAACACTAAATATAACATGAAGCTTAACACAGAACAAATAACTGGGTTATTTGAGGGAATGGATTGTCGCTAGTTCAAGTCAGAGAAGAACAACCACAAGGAGAACAAAAAGAGAAACCAAGACACCAACAGAGCTGCCTTCGAAACGGCTATCATCGGGTTCAACTGACAAGGGCATGAACTAAAAATTGGGGCTTTGTATGGCAGGGTGGCCGAATAACCCATAGTTATTTGGTGGGGTTGTGTTATAACATTAACAACAGGATACAATCACATCTTCTTCTCCAGGCTCCAGCAAAGCTAGTTTCAAGGTTTACTTCTCCCACTTCCCTCCAAGCCCAAATCATCTTTCCATCATCGCCATGGCGCTAGTTAGGAAACTTTCTCCCTTTACCTGGTCCGAACTGAGCCATCTTCCTGTGGTTTTTCAAAACCTTATCCCTCACACGCCTTGAAATGGTGCTAAAAAAGAACTCCACAGGTCAGCTTTCCATTTATTGAGCTTAAAATCATTCGGTGAGGCAGTTAAGGTACTCTACGAAGGTGCTTACTTTCGACATTCCTACATAAGGGTACGGTGCCTCACCCACCAAACACTGACCGCCAAGAAGTCCGTAACTCCGTCACCGTTCAGTTCAACGGCGCTCCAGGGGGGGCCATTGTCGCCCACCTCTTCAACGATGGGACGATCAAACGATCAGATGATATGCATGCAGAGAACAACCGACGTAGGGCTGAAGATGAGCGCCTGCTTGCTGAAGAAAGCAGATATCCCAGCCTTGCCCAGACACCTCCCCGAAAACATGCATTCGCCAAGATGATGGAGCGGATCCAGGGAGTAAGAAGCAATGCTACCTTGAGTATCATGCAGAAGCAATTAATCAAGTCCGCGGCACAAGAGGAATATCGCGCGCTCCTGCTGGCACAGGCAGAAGAAAGAGCCAAGGCTGCGAAAGCTTGACCTGAAATACTAGCTGGTGGGCCCGTGGGGAATGTCAAAACCTTACGACCGTGTGGACCGTGCTAGGTGTCTCTGCTGCACTCCATATAACCACGGAGTACTCCGTATGAGGTTTTGAATTGTATCCCCTTCTTCCCCTTCTACTTCCCCTTCTACTTCCCCTTCTACTTCCCCTTCTACTTCCCCTTCTACTCCGCACGTACCTCACTATGAGAATAGCATTGACACAACACTGAAAGTCATGTGACCTGTCTTGGCGCACCCCATCAAAAACTGATATTGCTGAGTGGCCAACTCTATGTTTGTCATGTTTGCAGCTATTTCCACATTCCCTTACCTTACCTACTTTACTATTTTAACAATGACGCAGTCACGTGACACCTCAGATTGTGCAGTCAATACGACCATCACCGTTTTATTACCTTTTACTGTGTTCTCATTGGCTGATACTTTACTAATTTAGCTGTCATTTCAGAAAATAAAGCCCTAACTAACGTAACTCACAAGCG
>LJPK01000614.1:5241-38429 GCA_001430945.1 Amauroascus niger
CCCCGGATCAGAGCTCACATACACTCGGACGGCTCTTCCCGCTGGTCTCTCCCAGCTTGATCTCACCATGATAGTAAGTTGTTCGCGAGCGAAAATGTCTTTTCCCTTTTGCAAAACTCGCTTGTGCTAATACACCGTTCAGCGTCGACAAGCGCGTGAGCGTAGAGATTACCTCTACCGGAGAGCTCTCCTCCTCCGAGATGCGTCAATCGCTGAGAAACGTGCGCAATTAAAGGCTTCGTTAGCTTCTGGGAAGCCTTTAGATCCATCAATTGCGAACGACAATTCCTTGAGACAAGATTTCAAATACGATGAGTCCTTGCAGACTGACTCGAAGACCTCCGGTCCGATTTCGAAAGACGCCGATCAGGTTGACATCGACGATGAGTATGCAGTCACTTCCGGCCTTGTCGACCCTCGACCACTCGTCACAACTTCCCGCAGCCCATCCTCCCGCCTCAGCACATTTGCCAAAGAAGTCCGCCTTCTCCTGCCTACTTCCATTCGATTAAATCGAGGTACACTCGTTCTCCCGGACCTGGTGGCAAGCGCCAACGCCGCTGCATTGACTGATATGGTCCTGTTGCATGAACATCGAGGCACGCCGACGGCTATTACTATATCCCATCTACCTCACGGCCCCACTGCAAGCTTTTCTATCCACAATGTAGTTCTACGCGCTGATATTCCAAACGCGACTCGCGGTACGGTTTCGGAAAGTTATCCACATCTAATATTTGAAGGGTTCAAAACCAAACTGGGGATGCGAGTGGTACAAATACTCAAACATTTGTTTCCTCCGCGAGAAGCGGCCAAGATAGGTAACCGAGTTGTTACATTCAAAAATATAGATGATAGCATTGAAGTTCGTCATCATGTTTTCGTTAAAACTGGATATCGAGATGTTGAACTGGCTGAAGTTGGGCCGCGGATGACAATGAGATTATTCCAAATCCGGGGAGGAACATTAGAGAAAGGAGCGGGAGGAGACGTCGAGTGGGCACTCACACAGTATACCCGGACAAGTAGAAAAAAGGACTACTTGTAACGTTTCACGGCTGGAGTATTTTGGAGTACTGGATGGAATAAAAAGTGGCATCATGAATGGCGCAAGGGCGAAATTTCAATTGATATTGCTATGATAAATGGTCTAATCGGAGAGATTGACGAAAGTCCAAAACCATCTTTGTGATCACGCTATTTTGTTATCATTGCTTTGCAAATGCATCCAACCATTTGACCGGAGAAACGAACTGATCCGGAGCCCTGTTCACAGCCTTGCATATCAATCATCATATACGACCCGTACTTCGCTTGACCTCATGTGTCGCCGACGTCGAAGCGCCCAATTTCGCTTGACTCCATTTCATTGATAGCTTCTTGTAGCATTGCGATGGTGGCAGCAGTTGCCGCTTCCTCGTCGTACTGAGGAGCAGGGATGGGAGTATGATGAACACAAGTCATCTTCTCGGGTGTATATTCAAACCAGCCCTCATCTGGTGGGAGCTCAACCCCGGCCGTCACCTTTTTAGGAGCTGTTCCATCCCTCTTGCCCCAGTCAATTCCAGATTTAGCCTTAAAGAATTTCTGAAAGGCGCCAATCGCCACGCCCAATGTGCTTCCGAAAGGAGCTAGAAAATCGGACGCGGTTTTACCAACACGCGTATACTTGACAAAGACTGCGTATGTGTGTGGCATCGAATCGGATTCATAGATCTAGATGCACATGGCCTGAATAAGCAGCAAAGTCAAGGAATTTGGTAGACAGGCGTCAGATCAGCCACTACGCGAGTATCACGAACCTTGACAATGTGTCGCTCCTTGAATTTGGAAACCATACTGGGACGGACAAGAATTGCAGAATAGCGATGGCCGGTGCCATCAGTATAAATGTGAAATCCATCTGGAATTTGGTTAAGAACTATAGAAACTGAGACTGGAGGAACATCTGGACTCACCAAATTCATCGACCTGCTTCCTGATATTGCCACCTTTGTTGTTGTTTTTCTTCTCTCGCGCTTTTTTCCTTTCGTCCTTCAATTTTCGTGCCCATAGATACTGACCTTCTCTTTTCGGGCGTTTTGATTTGGATAAAAGAGAATCCTCAAGCCATTCAACTGACACAACCTTTATACCCTTGAACCGCTTAGCTGCACGCACTGGGTCCCTGTTAGTACTTCACACTTATAAGCAGAGATGGGAGCTCGTACCTTCAGCGGCAGTTCTGCGAAATGCAGGTTCTGTTGCGATTAAATGGGTCACGTCAGCTGTAACCTGGTTTGAGAATGTCCCCCCATTTGCTTGCACCCATCGTTTGATCTTGTCTCCATGAGCGCCAAAATCGCCAGCGATGCATGCTGTAATATCGCGAAATGATCTCCCCATTCTGGAGAAGCAGGCCAAATAAACTGAAAGGTCGCAAGAGTAGGATATGGGAGAAAGAAGGAGAAAGGTATGATCGATCTTTGGAGCTTCTCTGTTTTGATATGAGAGGTATGTTGAAGTGAGATGGGAATGAAAGTGATCTCAACTCTTCAACGAAGCAAGCTTTTCCAATTGGAAGCACATATGCAGGGCTCAATAAACAAAAAGGAAATCCAGGGTCATTTCTCACGAGCCCGTTTAAGTTTCGATGGCCACGAAGTGAAAGTGATTCAAGGGTGAAGGCTCACTTGTGAGCTGAAGTATGAGTGAACCCTTAGTGACTGAGCCAACGGGAAGCAATTGGTATTACTCTGGAGTTAGAAAAGATGGAGTAATTTTTGTTATAGCGGTTCACTTGCTATATTTTGTTTCTAGTATGCTTCTATCGCAGTGAAATGTATGACACCCGAAAAACCGGTCCGTAGATCTCGGTTGCTGCTAGTCAAGCCCGAAAGGTCAAGTTAAAAGGGAATTGATATACCACATTCATAAGCCTCTAGCAGCAGTCACAAAAGCCTTGATTTTTTCCATATCCTGTGCTCCGTCTTCCTCGACACCACTACTGACGTCGACACCTACCACTTTACGGCTCTGTTCGCCAAGGGCTCTGACTGTCGAAACAACGTTATCGGGATTGAGACCGCCAGCCAGTATTAACCGGAGGCCATCATCTTGTTTCAAGGTTTCTTTGACCGCAGCCAACGAGAGCTTTTCCCCTGTTCCTCCTGCTCCGGAATCCAGAAGAGGGAGCGCATGATACGCACGCTTGGTGATATCATTATCATGAGGTGAAAATTTTCGGATCACTGGCACTGGTATTAGCCTTGCCCACTCAATAGGTTCAGACCCGTGAAGTTGTATAATGTCAAGTCCAAGTTTCTGTTGTTGAGTGATGATATAAGAAAGAGGCTGGTTTGCAAAAACCCCCACTAAAAGCACGCGAGAGGGATGCCGCAGTAATCGAAGACCGTTTTCAAAATAGTCCAAGCCAACCTGCGAATCTACGATGGATTGCTTGAAGTCACCCGTAGATGAAGGACGTGGGGTTGTTTTAACGACGTTCGCGATTTCTAGGGCAACCTCATCAGACACTGTCCTTGTACGTCCATTTGCAAGAATTATTCCCACAAGGTCGGCACCTGCTTCAATGGCACAACGTGCAGCATTTGAAGAGCGCGTTCCGCAAATCTTGACAAGAAGTGAGGACGGCACGGTATCTGACTTTTGTTGAGTTTGGGGTCCTAAAAGATCTTGCACAAAAGAACCAGGGTCTTCGGCTCGCATAAGGGCTTCTCCAACAAGAATCGCCTTCACACCGTCTGCACGGTATGCTTCAACATCCTTCGGACCAGATATCCCACTAAGCGCGCAAACGATCGTGGAATCTGGTACCTGAGCCATTAAACGATTTGTTGTTCCCAAATCAACTTCGAAGCTTGTAAGATCACGATTATTAACTCCAATTACTTGGGCTCCAAGTTTAACAGCGATGGCCATCTCTTCCGCAGTGTTAACTTCAACCAGTGGTTCCATACCCAGCTTACGGGAGTATTCAAAAAGACGAGTCAAAAGGTCGACAGGGAGCATTTTGACGATAAGAAGAACGGTGTCGGCACCAGCAAGTCGGGCCTCGAGAATTTGATATTCGTCAAAGATAAACTCTTTGCGTAGGACGGCTGGGCGATTTGGTAAGCCTTCCAAGCTTTGTCTCACCACTCGTAAATCTTCGATACTTCCTTTGAACCATTCCGGCTCAGTGAGAACCGATATCACACTTGCGCCAGCCATGGCATATTTTCTGGCTTGCTCTGGTGCACATGTCGAGAAAGAAATAATACCTTTGGAAGGTGATGCTCTCTTTATTTCGGCCATCAGAGAGAGTGAAAAAGGCGAATCTCTTAATCGACTGGGAAAGGAGACTAGTGGCGGTGCAATACCAAGAGCATATGTAGCATACAGATCTTCAGGCCGCTGAGAGGGTATCGTTTTCTGTAAATCTACAGCAGCTTTGCGATGCGCAAAAATCGTCTCCAACACTGACGCCTTTCGTGTGGTTGTTGGCGAGGTCGAGGTGAACTGGCTCTCCGCACTAGACAATGCTTCTTCCCATGTACCACCTTTCAAATGTAAAAAATTCCGAAACATTGTGCGCCCATGTTCCGTCAAGATGCTTTCAGGGTGGAATTGAACTCCTTCGACTGTCCACGTCTTATGCCTGACGCCCATAATAATTCCCCGCCCAGCGCCATTCTCTAATTCCGTCCATGAAGTCACTTCCAAGCACTCGGGAACCGTCTGATGAGTTCCTGCTAGAGAATGATATCTTGTCACCGCCAAGTTCGGTGGAAGCGTGGCATAAACACCCTTCGCATCGTGCTTTAAAAGCGACGTTTTGCCGTGGAGAATCTCCCCAGTAACTTCAACCTTGCCTCCAAACGACGATATTATGCATTGCTCCCCCATGCAAACTCCAAAAACAGGTATCTTCCCTGAAAAGTGTTGAATGGCCTCTTTGCTTATTCCGGAATCTGTGTCTGGGTGGCCAGGGCCAGGGCTTATGACCAGCTGAGTGGGTTTCTTTGTGATGAGCTCTTCGAGCGAAACGGTGTCGTTGCGAATGACAGTCACAGTAGCACCCTCCAAAACAAGGTACTGGTAGACGTTCCAGGTAAACGAATCATAGTTGTCAATCAGGACGACGTTGGACGCGTTATCGAGCCGCTGGGCCTTGGTGGGGTGATTTGGAGAATGATCAACGAGCTCAAAGGTAGCCATTTTGAAGCAAGGATTGCCGAACGGCCGAGATTCTTAGATAGTTCCCTGAAGCGTCTTTGCAATTGAAGCTCCTAGCAGCTCCTATCAGGCATTTTATAATGGGAAACAGTTGTGCAAGCGTTGTTTCTTGTGAAAGTCTTTTAAGTCACCACCCAAATCTCACTTTCACTTTTTGGATTTCACTCTGCGCGAAAAAATACGCTAAGCCCTGATAGGCAATCATTAACTTTGGAACTATCTCAAGGAAAGCTTTCACGCAAAGCTCTTTTTCTGAGATTCAAAAGCAGCAAACGAAGAGACAGAAGAGCCTTGGAAGGCCCGAACTTTCGTTATTTCACCCACTCGGGCTGGGCAATGATATAACTGACGTCCATATGACTCCGCCGCCGGGGTTTTATTTCCCGTCCTTAGACGGTTGTTTATCCGGCGAAGTCCAGCTTATGTATGGCTTGAATATCCGTTTGGCCCTACAAATGACAGAGCCAGCTAATTGTTTTTTCTTTTCTTTATAGTCCATGGGAATCAGCTTTCCTCCGCCTCATCAGCTCAGACCCTAGTCTTACGGGATGTGACAGTCTTTTCCATTTCCTGGTATGCCCTGAAAGTATTCGCATACTTTCCAACCCATTCGATCCTTACGCTCAACCTTCCGAGAAAACAAAATTGGCCTTTGAATCGAAATCAGCCGCAATTAACGTGACTCCGGAATCGCGAACTCGATGCAATTTGGATGAAATCAAGGAGGATGCATTATGGCTCAGCAATAAAACCTCAATAGATGAGGTCTCTGCCCTAAGAATTGCGGTTCAGGAGTGGCAGAACCGCCATGAACATGATCTGTTAAACCAATTTTCCGAGGAGGAAACGACAAGCCTTCAAAATGTGTCTGGTATCGGACAAATATCGCCTTCAGTGGGCGGAATCCAAGCCTCCAAGACTCTCAAAGGAGGAACTGTGAGCGCACAGCCTACGGAATCTCCTTCACACGACGAAAGACGGCAAAGGTTGTTTCAGTTATACCTGTCAGAGAAACAGAGTATTATAAAAGCTGCTTTATACGTGTTAAGCGTGTCTTTGCATGCAGATTTACCCGGTACATATCGTCATTCAACAAAGGGTTCAGAACGTGACTTATCCCGGAGGTCTATGAAAGTGGATGAGCTTGCAGCATCGGTTTTTCCACGGCAAAATGGCAGCGATTTAGACAAACCTGGGATATCTATTCGAACTTGTATCGAAGCCATTGAGTCGCGTCTGAGTAGCATAAACGCCGGGAGTGATTGGCTTTCGCCTGAGGCCGAATACACTCGGCAACTTAGCGTCACCGAAGAAGTTGTGCAAATCTTGCAAATTCTTTTTCTCCGACTCCAAGAATCTGAAAATATTCCGTCATCCGACCTATTGCTTTCGTGGCTACGCCTCATAGTCAAATACGACTTTTTCGACCAGAACCGCCCGGTAAGATACACCTCTACGTAATCGCTTACTTCACATATCTGACTTTTCCTGTAGTTATCGGACAAAGAGTCAGTTCTGTTCAACTCCTTACAAGCGCTCACTTCTATCGTTACCCTCTCGTTTCTAAAATTGCGTATTGCAACTACCTTGTTTGAAACCACAATTGCGAACCCTTCGAAATTTCCTGCCGCGTGGGGCGACTCGCACCCGTCATTTTTGTCCCGTGAAGATGTCGGCGAGCTCAATGAGATCTTTCTCAAAGCTGCTGACTCCGAAAAGTTAGGTGCAAGCCCCGCTGTGTTCGCTTGGGGAATGATCATGTTTACGGTGAGAGAGATTGCACTCGCAACGAGGGAAGAACGCGAACTCCAGCAGGCGCAACATGCTGTGGATTCGTTCAATGGAGATACGTCGTCCGTACTAGTGACTCCAAATCTCGATCCATCTATATACGAGGAGGCATATGAGCGTGCGCGTAATCCGGCTTTTGATGATGACTTTGTCAAGTTCATGATCTCCATCGCTGTGGACAGATGTCGAGTCTTCGACGTTGCTTCAAGCATTATCCGTCAACTCGACGGGATATCTGGTTTGGGCGATGGCAACTTGGTAACACGATGGGCTCGCATAGAGGTCCTTGATCTAGCTCGTCTGAGCATTGAATATCTGAATTATATACCCGAACTTTTAACAGTTGTATTGCAAGCCATGGCAAAGGTTAGTCCGGCATTGGATTGCATACAAAGCCCCGTCGAAAACGAGGGTAGCGTCAGAGAGCTTTTCCTTCGTGATGAGGTATTAATGACCAAGATATTCAAAGTTGCCAAAACTCGATTTCCTTACGAAGCGAGGAACTTCTTGAAGATCTGCAGGTCTCTCTTAGACTGCAATTTGAGCACAGACGATGGCTATCCATTGATATATCAAGAACTAGAGTACATGGAAACCTATACTCAACTCGTCTCCCCGGGCTTTCAAGGTTACCAGTCCACCCGTGAAGATGAGAACGCCAATTATGTGTCTTTGATTGAGCCCCTGGGGATGAAGGAGTTGTCATCAGCAAGAGAAGACCTTGTCAATCAGTCTGGGTCGGAGCTTATGGTAATGAGCGAGATGTCAATACTACCCACGAACACTTTGGGCCAGGTTGTGAACGAATCTAAACCGGCCATAATCATGTGGCACCATCGATATAATTGTCTTTGGTTTCTTGGGATGTGGTTAGAGCAGGCAACTTACGATCGCAAACCGGATTATGACCCGGGAGATGAGATAATAGCTGAAATCATTGGTTTACTAGCTGATTTGGTTGCTTCAGCACAAGCTCTTGCAAAACGTGAAGGGGTTGAATCGTCTGCCAAGAGGATTCTGGAGATGGCCAGCGACGGTCTAAATCGGCATGGGGATATCATTTCTGTTGTTTTCGACATATTTGAACGGAATTTACAAAATGCAACTAACAAGATATGCACAGACCACCCCTTGGGGACTACCACAGCCTGTCTTTCCTTCCTCAACGCCCTCGTCACAGTCATCCCGGGAAGGGTGTGGCCATTTCTTACGCGAAGCAGCTTTATTGCTGGAGATGGCACTGAAGGAACATTCCCCAAAATTGTTGCTGCTATCGAAGTAAATACCGGCGATTTCTCTTTCCTGCTTGAGGCCATTCGATCTTTCAGGCTCATCGTCGACGATACAGCGAGGCACACTGCAGTGAGAAAAACAGCAGGACATGTCACAGCAAAAGCTACCCACGTTGCTGATTACACTGCGGGTGCTCCATCGTATGTGATGAGCAATCTTCTGCAGTCCTTCGTGCGCGTAATGGTCGATATATACAACAGCAGCTCCAGTTGGAGATTCAACGACATCACTCAGTCCTTACAGCTTAATCTCTCTCTCACTAGCACTTTTCATGATATCCTGCACTACACATATGGGATTGATGATACGGAAGATTTGGATTCAAAGCTCACGGGCGTCTTTTCAAATTCAGCAAGATACCTATTAAAGATGTTGCGGCCATCCTCTACTAAAGGCGTGTTCTTCAATCCAGTTCTCCGTATAATTTTAGGCGGTTTCCAAAACCCTTTACCCACTGAAAACATGCATTTGCGGTTTCTTCATTCAAGATTGGTTGAGGCAGCCCTGGAGCTATCATTAACTCTAATCCAAGCTGGATGGCTCCCTCACTCTCCAATGACAGGATTAGAAAAACAGCTTTTCAACGCTTCGCCGGTACTAATTCGCCTTTATGTACATCACCAAGCCTTTCAACTGCCAGTTGCAAAGTTGTTGGAATCGCTAGTGGCACGTGCTTCAACGGATAGCGAACAGGAACCGCCATCTCTACTTGGGCACCTTGGTGCAGAGTCATCTTGTCGATTCCTTGATATCCTTTCAAAATTCGATCGACCTTTCAGTAATGTTATCCTTAACACCGCGATATGGAGGCTTCTCACGACAATAACTAGCAAACGGCAACAATGGCTTGCCATTTTCTTACTTACCGGCTCCTCGCCGCGCGACGCGTTGAAGAAAATGGACGGGAAACAACCAGCGATGAAATCGAGGCCGTATTTGCAAGCAGCTCTCGATTTAATATCACCCATTGGCAGAATACCTTCACGACTTGTGCTGTCCGCTTTGGAGTTCATCGCAAAAGCTCAAGAGAATTGGCCATGGGCTACGCCACATTTAAGAAATCATCCCTACTTCTTCCCGACTGTGATCAACTACGTTTCAAGTCTCGATATGCGGCGCTATTCGACATACGAGCAGTGCATGAACACAAAGATTGCGTCTCTTATCGCGGATATATGCGCGGTATATCTGCATACTGCGAAAGAGCAGAGGGATTGGGCCTTCTTCAAGACACTTATCCCTCTCATAACTTGGTACTCTGAGAACGCGGTTGAAGTCAATGGCTACAATGTCTCACTCCACGTGAACCTCAAACGAAATTTTGAAATGAAATACCCAGGCTGTAGCTTATTTGCGATTAAAAAGACGTCACTCGATGATCCAGAGTTTGGAGGTGATTATTTCTACGATATTGCACTAGGAACAAAGTTATTCGGGTACGAATTTGCTTGGGTTGGTAGCCGCAATCAAGGGTTTGTGGACGAAATCAAACGAGCTAATGAGAATTTGTCTCTGGTGCAAGCTCAAATGGTAAGTGCTGTTCGTTTCAAAATATGTAGTACATCATTCTAACAGGGGCGAAGGACCTTCTCCACAGTTTCAAGTTTCTTGCAATAGACCATTGTGCAGACTTCATGCCAGACCGTGGAGTTCAAAAATCAATGGCATCTGTCGTTCGTCACTGTCTTGCAGCAAACTCACAGAGCATTCCGAATGAGAACATTTTCTGCAAACTCCATCAGATTCGAGCGGAATTTGCTCTAGGTTTACTGCAAAGACTGGTGGAGGTTGGAGCTAAAGGAAACGAAGTATTCAGCCTCCTTCAAACCGCTTGGGATGCCATTCGATTCCGGAATCCAAGCTACGAGGCAGCTCTTGCGAACGATGATACTCAGTACTATGGAATGTTGTTAAACATCCTCTTCCTTGCTTTGCAATTCCATGTCATTGGTAGGAGTCGGGTTGTTCCAGAAGCGGTCAGCAAGAAACCCGAAATCTCAGGACATTTGGAAATCGTTCTCGATATCATCAAGGTTATCGCCGCGCGAGGCTTCCGCTCCTTAACTACGTATCTGCATGATGAGCCACAGAAATGTTCACCCAAAGACTTTGCGTTGTTAACCGCTATTTTGCAAACAGCCCTAAAAGTCAAAAGCGTAGATCGTATCTACGAACAAATCGCCTTCCATCTTGCTGATTCCGATACGATTCGATATGCTTGCACTCTCTTTTCTTGGTCCTACAAACTTACTGTAGAAGGAGATCCGGTATATGGCGAACTTAGCATCCTCTACCTCCTCGAGCTTTCCTGTGTTCCCATGATGGCGGAGCAAATGGCAGTTGACGGGATTTTAGTAAAATTGTCGACTTACCGCCTTACCGACGTCCTTCGTCAGCCTCAAGGATGCGGTCCTTTCGACCCAGTACCGAGGTTGTTCGCAATCTGGCACAACGGGCTTCTCCCACTGTGCCTCAATTTGCTCTATCATGTTGGGCGTGCAGCACCAGAAGTAGCCGCGTTCCTGAACCAATTCGAAAGCCAGCTCCGCCGAGCGTCTGAAGCTTTTTCCATAGGCCATCCTACGGTCGTGACCAGCCCTTTCAGCCCATCCGGTTCTCGCAATCTTTTATCTTCCAGCCAGTCAGTTAAACGCCTATCGCTTGGCATGGCAACCGAGGCATGCTCGTTGGCTCTCATATCCTTGATTATTGAGAAGTTCCGCGATGCCGGTCCAAGTGCGGGAATGGATTCTCAGCATATTCAAGAACTTAAATGGGACCGTGCGCGAGTGAGGGAAGATATCGAGGTTCTTTTAGAGAAACGGTCCGTTCTTCGGTCTCGAATCACGCCCACGAATGAAAAGGAACTGGCATGGTCGCAACGAAACCCCTCTGAGAAGAACAGTGGTGCGGAGGACTTACTTGAGGAGAAGATCGTAAACGAGCTACAGACTGCATTGTCCTGTATTGACGGTGGTGATTAGGCTTTCAGCCGAGTAAAAGGGAAGAGGAAGGAAAGGCTTTTATTTTTCAATTGTTGGTGTTAGGAGCTCTTTATGAGCAGTTGGGCATGGGATATCCAATTGTTCAAGTTGTCTATTTTATTTACTTCGTGACAAGTTTTGGCATCTTATGTCGGTGTTAAGGCTGACCTTGTGGCATTAACGGTGCTAGACTTTTAAGTTACCCATGTGTGCCTCGCAACATGTATGTAGTTATCTACTTGATCTACTTTTCTTCGCTGGCAAGCAGATCCTGGATTCTCGAACACCGTCTTGCGAGTCTCGCTCTGTTGAATGGATGTCACAAGTAAAAATATAACCCACCAGACTCGAGACATAGAACAGTGTCAACTCCTGATCCCCCCAAGCTTCCTCCTCATTCAATGTTGATCTGCGGGGGAGAGGGTCTTGGCTCCGTTGTGAACACTAACTTAACCTCACTGTTCCAACAAAGCAGTTGGTTTACCCGTCTAACCTCGGCGACGCTTCAACTGGAAGCTTGCCGACTCCTCACACCTGGGGGTGCGGGCGTTGCCAGGGCTTCGTGCCTAGGTAGTTAGTTTTGATTAACTCGTTCAATAACTAGTTAGTTAGCTGCCGCCCCCTGCGAGCTTGATGGTTGGCTGATGGGCCGGTTCGCCCTGGTTCCCCGCCCGCCAGCGTCTCCGCCATTTCTGGGGCGCCGGACTCAACGTCTGAGGCCCTACACCCGAGATAGCTATGTAGGTAGTTATGCAACCGCAAATCGTATGTGCCCTGAAGATGAAAAGCCGGCCATAGCTAACTATCATGCCATGTGGATACAGCGGCGTTCTCCCACCAGGCTGTCCAAAAATGATGGTTATATAGAAAGAGGACGAGCACCACAGAAATCCCCCATAAGCTTTCCCGTTTACATACTTTCACGATCACTTCACGTTGAAATAATTACAGTCCATACTCCGGTTTTTCTACTACGCTTCCAGCATGCCGCTCAAGTCCCGATGGTCCATTCCCATACCTGATACATCCCTACCGAGCCTGATTTTCAAGTCCCCAAAACATCCGCAATCAGACACCAGGCAATGTTACATCGACACTACCCGCGCAGACACCCATTTTCTCACCGTCCATGGCTACCTCCTTTGGTGCAAGCGGTTCGCCGCCGGCCTGCAAAGATCCGGCATGAAATCTGGTGACCGTGTGTTGGTGTTCTCTGCAAACAACTTTTTCTACCCCGTCGCTTTCATGGGTATTGTTATGGCCGGTTGTGTATTCACTGGGGCGAATCCAACCTACACGTCACGAGAACTAGCATATCAGTTAAGCGACAGCGGCGCGACCTATCTTCTATGCGCCGACACGACTCTGGACACAGGTATCGCGGCAGCCGAACAGATTGGAATGGGCAGAGATAAGATATTTGTTTTCAACGATGTGATTTTCGACGGCAAAGGAGAGGGTGATAAAGGCTGCCGATACTGGGGCGAGCTGTTTGCCTCCACAGAGGAAGGAGACCGCTTTGATTGGGAAGAACTACCCACCACCGCAGCAGCAGATAAGACCCTGGCGCTGAATTATTCCAGTGGAACAACTGGCGTCCCTAAAGGCGTCGAGATTAGCCACAAGAATTATGTTGCCAACACGCTCCAGTTCACGTACAGCGCTTATCTTGACAAGGACTATGAAGAGAAAAACAAAAGGACGAGATGGATGTGCTTCTTGCCAATGTATCACGCCATGGCACAGAATATTTTCATTGCCGTTGCTCTCATTCGAAACATCCCGGTCTATCTAATGCCGCGGTTCGATTTCATTCAAGTGCTTGAAAACGTTCAGAAATTTCGCATCAGCACCCTGACACTTGTTCCGCCTATCGTAGTGATGCTGGCGAAACACCCGGCTGTGAAAAACTACGATCTTAGTAGTTTGGATCAAATCGGTAGCGGTGCGGCGCCGCTGGGAAAGGAAGTTAGTGAAGAAGTTCAGAAATTGTTTCCTGAAGGAAGAATATACGTTAGGCAAGGCTGGGGAATGACTGAGTATGGCAACTCTTCCCGTCAATGAAAATAAAGAATATGAAAGAAGAAATCGCAAAATAACTGACAAACCCTAACAGGACAACTTGTTCGATTCTAGGATGGGACCCAAACGAAAAGGGGACCAGTGCTTCGGTTGGCGAGTTGAACCCCAATTGCGAAGCCAAGATCATGGCAGAAGATGGAGTGACCGAATTAGGACGTAATCAACAGGGAGAAATATGGGTTCGAGGGCCGAATATAACGAAGGGCTACTGGAACAACCCGGATGCAACAAGAGAGACTTTGACCCCGGATAGATGGCTTAAGACGGGCGATATCGGATACGTCGACGACTCAGGAAAATTCTACATTCTCGATCGAAAAAAGGTAAGCTTCAATATAAAAACCGGATGCAGTCGCCATTGAACCCCAGGCTAACTCCTCACTGTGCAGGAACTTATCAAGGTCAGGGGAAACCAGGTAGCACCCGCTGAGCTTGAGGCTGTTCTTTTAGACCATCCCGCAGTGGCAGATGCGGCGGTGATTGGAGTCACGAAGTAAGCACTACAAGCGGTCTATCTTTCTCTTAGTTGCTGCAACAGGGGAACTGACGAGAGACACTGATAAAAGGGATACCGAAGAATACCCCCGAGCTTATATTGTCCTCAAGCCCAGATATTCAGCAACACTCAAAACGGCGCAAAAAATCGTGGATTACATGAAGGACAAGGTGGCACCAGTGAAGAGAATCACTGGAGGAATAATATTTGTCGACGCGATCCCAAAGAACCCTTCAGGAAAGATTCTGAGGAAGACGCTGCGAGAAATGGCCAAGGGCGAGACCCGGTCTGGGCTTGCTGCTTCTAAATTATAGCCTCGTGAACGACTCTCCAAATATATCCCTCTTGAATTTCGACTGCAAGTCTCGTTGGGGAATGAACTGTAGCCCGTCGTCTCGTCCGAGGCCTTTTCAGATGGATTGTCAATGGAGTATTGCTTCGTCTAACAAATATCAATAGATCAAACCAAGCGCAACTGCATGAATACTCGGTTCGTCATATTCCTTCTCTTCGCCTGAAGATATTCAATGCCCCGGTGCAACTAAAATAGTGAGTTTCTAAGCTGTGGCGACAGAAGCAATCAAGGTCAAAGGAATATCCTGTCCAGTTTGTAGCACATTTCGTTTGTCTGTCCCAATGACGAACACAGTACACACATACATGTCCCAAGCGTAAGGTGAATATGGGTTCGAACACCGACCATTGCTGCCGAGAATAAATGCAATTTTAGCTTCAGAGATTTCGCAGCGTTCTATCCCGATGTATGGAGTATCTCAACAATATAATAATGTTGTCTGAGCCCATTACGAATCGCATGGATCTCGGCCGCGTCATGGGCGGTGCCAGTGCCTGTCGACTAGATATCATGCTGGGTTTTTCTGCAAGTGCACACACTTAAGAAAAGATTCGCGACCGTGACTCGTTTGATTTCATATCCCAGGCTTTCCCTTTCCAGCGATGGACGGTGTGAGTGGAAGACTCAAGAGGCAAGAATCGCCCTCAAAACACTTGTTTCCCTCTTTGGAAGGTTCAACAAAAAGGGGGACGAAAAAAGGAGGGGCATGTGGCGCGTGGAGAAAGAGGTGGCGTTGCAGTGACTGGTGCCAATAGAAAAGAGCCTCACGTTCTGGAATAAATACGAGAGAAGGGTTTGTTAACTTAACACGACCCCCTACAGAGCTGAAACCCCCCCACCCCACCCTCTTTTTCGCGTTTCCTCATCATCCGCAGATGCGTGGTTAGTTTTAACAGAATCAGCCAGTCGAGCTGAGATAGTTGACTAGTTGGGTGTCTTTTTGGTCTTCACATGGAGTCTGCGGCCGGATCCCTGCCCTTGTCTTTCCTGGTTCACAATCTTGAAGATCCTTGGACCTTGTTAACGTCTCATGGACCAGGGTTGTGGCTATGCATAACTTTATACGTACTTGTCCTAGGTGGCTTGAGGAGGCGGGAACCAAGTGATAAAGATCATTCAATCTACGGAGTAGTTAACTATGGTTGATATCTTCCTACTTTTGTGGACGTTTCGTCGTCTCAAGCAGCAGGCCATTGAAGCCAGCCATGAGCATCCGAACCGCTTAGTTAGTTAACTAACTACTGCTAGGTCACGGGCAGAGTCTGCACCTCTCGTTCCTCAAGGGTGTTGCACCCGTCAAAGCAGCCTAGCTTAGCAAAACCCTGTTCATGACTGTGGAGTGCATCGAGACCCTCCAGTGGAAGTCCTGGAGCTGAACTTGGGATTAGCTCCGATTTCAGGGCGAGATTATTGGCCGGATGCATGGCCAATAAGAGCCCGCCGAGCTTGTTCCATGCATCCACCAAGTTGCTTGATCTCTCGCTTCCATCCACCAGGGTGGGCCTAGAATGCTGGATGTACTGGATTTTCCGTTGGCAAAAGACTGGCCACGACCTGGCTGGCTGCTCTGAAACTTTGGCATCGCAAACCAACGACCACTGTTCCATGTAACGTATATATATATTGCCTGGCCTCTGAGAAGAGAGGTATTGCCTTTGGCAAATTCCAGCACGGAGTAGCAATACTGGCTTTCCTTGTGCATCCCTTGCGATATTTAATATACGTTTAGTTGGCTATAGTTAGTTATTTCCTCAATGTCGTGAAAAAGAGCCCTCGTCCTTGTGTTTGCCTTGTCTCGCCCGTCGCACGAAACCATCCACGTCAATGGCCCCAACGTACCACTTGTCCAAACTCCCCTCGGCCGTTTGGCAACCATCCTTAATAACGCTGCTGACACTTGCTCCCTTGGTTGCCATATTGACCTTTTTGGCCATACGAAAGTACGGGAAAGCCTCTTCAGCACTTCCTCCATGCACCGTGGAAGCACAAAAGGTGACAGTGTCATCTCTCGACGAGCATGCTCCAACGCCTGAACATGTGGACGGCATGTCGGCATCAAGCGAAATTGACCAACCAGCTTCAATACCATACCCCCAGCTATTACCCACCTCCACTCGATGTGGGATGAATATCCAGGACATCAGCCATTCGAACATATCGTCAACTCTCGAATTTTTGAACTCGCAAATGCACCACTGTGGCAATGGACATCCCGCTGTGCCTCTTATGGACATTACATTGATGCCTCCATCACCGCTCCGGCAATACTCTGGTATGGCAAAAAATGAGACTCGAGAACCACCCTGTCCCGAGGGTCATCAGCGAACTTTGGACAGTCCAGCGATAATGTACCCGCAACGGCGGAGAGAAACCATGCAAATGTTCCATGGAATTGGGGCTGAGGAGGGCAGAACCTGGAAGCGGAAGATTATTGAATACAGCTAAATTGAAACGAAAGAAACGGGCAGGTATGAGACAGCTCAGGGGTCTGCCCGACTTGTCAATAAGTGTACATATATTCTCTGGGGCGGCTTTTTTGCATCATTTTAATACAATATGTCAGGGTGTCACGATTTATATCGTCTTCGCAGATTTTCCAAGAATGTTTTGATTCCGGTTCTCTTGATGGCTCTCAACAGAATGCTAGAATCTCACAACAAAACATTGATGTTTTAGCAGAGAGCAGGCTCTCACTGTCGCGCTGGACATATTGATAAACTCAATTTGTATGGCCCGGATATATATTGTGCTTTGAGAAGATATTTTCCAGCGCCGAGAATCTAGCGGCGTCGACCAGACTACTTTGTTAAATGATAGGTTAGAAGTATCAGGCTTGTGCGTGCTGTTGTTCTTTGAAAGCTTGGATATACCAAGAGTGATGCCTGGTTTTCGGTGGATGCCGCATTGCCTGATCCAAGCTGAACTTGGATGCTTAGGTATTTTCTTCGACATTCTGCGCTGAAGAGCAAGTGGAGAACTTTTCTCGCTGCCCTCTAATTATCCCTTAACATTGAAATGGCAATACATAAACCCATATCAACGGCCGCTCTTCTCCGGAGCTATTGCTGATACAAATGTAAGTGTTTGAAAGATCGTTTAGACCAACTGTACTCGCGGAAACTAGGTGTAAGCATTGGAATCTGACTACGTGGACGGATCATCATGGCCACTCACCTATTAAGGCATTCCGAGGAGTGCTGAATGTCAACGCAAGATTTCCCTTCAGCTCCTGTCTTAGTTCTGTTAGTTGCAATGGAAATGACTATTTTGCCAGTTCATCACGAAATGATATGTTATGCCCAATAAACGACGAACGTGCATACAAAGCATGCAGAGGCGGCAATTAACGTCTGGATTGATCATAGGATATAACCCCGATGTAAAGATCATCCTCTATCCTAAACCTTTGCTTCTCATCTTTCCGCCTCGTTCAGGCTGCGTGAAGTCGATCTTCTATCTTGTTGGATGCCCCGGGATTATACCGGATTATTCGCCTCTTGCCTTATTTTCCTTGCGAATGATCGCTTCACGCTACCTCTTAGAGCGATAGTTGTCCATATATTGAGGAGTTGTTTTGGTGCTATTCCAATTTGACGTTGCTAAGGAGTCGATATGTCGTGGAGCGGCAAAGGGTTAATATGAAAATTTGACCAGATAGCCGTCTATCAAATACACTGCCTTTCAATGTGCAAAGCATCAGCGCAATATTGACTTTTCCCTTTGTCAGACTAGAGTTCGGCTGTAGGCTGATTTACAACTCACGCAAGGGTTTAGAAAAAGCTGCAATTAGCTCAGGATCAACAGATTTTTTCAACCATAGAAACTTACATTCAGACATTCATACATATCCGGGTAGATGAGTTCAAGATTCTCGTAGTGCTGTATTGGACTTCGACACTTACTCATAGATGACAGAACGAGGATGAGTTGTTCGTGTTACTCTGAGCCCGCTTCCGGTGCCCATTAGTTACCTTTCCGATCCCGAATATCACCCTAGCCCGGTTGGAAATCGGATCATCACGATCGTGACTTCTTGCGTTTCGTCGCTGATTTCACATGCCCGATTCTCCGAGAAGAGCAATCGCCCTCTGCTTTTTCACCATGGTAGTTACGGTACTATGGTGGAGAGAAAATCGACGGCTAGGTTTTATTGTCTCAAGTAGAGATCGCTGGATTCCCTCACGTTCGTGCGGGGTATATCAGTGATCGAGTTTCGCGGGATTTGCATTTGGGTGACGTTGCTAGCTTTCACCTGCGGCGGCACCTCTTAAGGGTGATATGTGGCTAACATCATTTTCTGTGTTGCCAAGAGTAGCTTATTTTGTCGCCTGAGAGCTTCGATTAGGGACATATGTTCTGCTTCCCATTACTTAATATGAAAGGTAGAGGCGAATGGCAGAGACAACACTCTTTAACTTCATCGGATTTAACAGTTACCTCAGCTCGGTCTGTGCACTTTTCTGCTTCTTCCTCTCAACAAAGATACTCATTCGAAAATGCGAGTAGCCGTGATCGTCACCGGGCGGAATGCAGTCTTGTTGGCTTGTTTAGATCCAAACCAATTCAGCCGCAACTGGAGAGTATGACTGAGTGACGGAACTCGAAGTATCCCTCGAGGGCCCGAGAATATATAAGAGATACGATTGGCACCTCAATGAGGATAGAACAAACGAACCCATCTTGCTCCTATTGCACTCTTCACCGTTAATTTGCCTACCGCTAAACTGCAAACATGCGTTTTTCAGCAGCCTTTTTCATCCTCAGCAGCCTCGCCTCTTTGGCAGCCTCATCTGCTCTTCCTGAGCCAGAATCAGCTGGCACTCTCGATAACTGCGGATATCCGAATGGGAACTGTTATGATAATGACTGCCATGGCGAATTGAGCTCTAACAAAATTACCTGCACATCGGTATGCTGATTCAACATTTTCTCTCTCTCACTATTGTTTTTGTTCGAAGCGATTTTCTGACATTGAATCGCGATTAGGGCAAGTACCTCGGCTGCCAGTGCGGATATGGTTGTGGTAAACAGACAGGAAAATGCAACGAGAATGGCTGCGATGGCAGAAACAAGCGCTGCACCAACAACTATCTCGGATGTTCTTGCAATTAGAACACGATTACATGCCTCACATGACGAAACCACTGTCGGAAGAAAAAAGGCCCTGGCTTTCTTGTGGCAATTTCATCTCAAGTTAGAGAGTCAGTTGACAGCAGTTTGAAGTTGTCTTTAATTGTTGAGTTTTCCTTAGCAACTAGGTCAGGGAAGATGGTCGTCACTCAATTGCAAACTCTCTAAATTCTGTATCTCTCCTCGTATAATGGTGAAACCAGATAGAGAATGTGGAAGATTCTGCGCAATGCCTAGTACTTAGACTCAATAAACCTGGCAGGATTAGTTATCCCTAGGGAGGTTGTCTCAAACAAGGAGTCGAGGAATGCCTTTGCTCATCGTCGTAAGTCAGTCCACACAATACATCTCACTTTCAAATAAACCACCTTTATGAATTCATATAGATGCGTAGGCCCCGTGGTTTCCCCTTGGATGGACCAATCCTTCTGGTAACTAACAGCCAGCCGGCCAGCCAGCCAGTCTATGTCAACCAAAGTCATCGGACAGTTGTTCTAATAGAAGAGCTGGGTAGCGATAGCGCACATGTTGCAGTATGTAAGTCAGCCTGAGTCAAAAAAATTGTATCAACGGATAGAGAGCAGTTTGCCTTGACTCCCGCGGAAATCAGTCAACGACAAAGAGAGAAACAGTGGAGGTTCAAGGGAGGGGAGGGGAGGAGGAGGCGGAGGAGGGGGATGAAAGCGCCAAGAGTTGAACAGAGGGGTGCAAATACGACAAACAGGCTGTCACTCACCAAACATCCAACCGCTAACTAACTACTCCATACATGGTAGGTAACTTACGTAGTCATTTGGAAACTTGTCCGATGCGCGGCAGAGGCGCCTCCTCATGGTAGAATCCTTTTATTGATCATTGCAACTCCTTCACCATGACGAAGACTCTATCGGAAGTCTATTTCTCTTCCTACGAGACCATCAGCTTGGCCCATCTCTTATCTCGTCTCCAGGCGCACCTTCTCTCCCCGTCCGCGGACATCAAACTCCTTCGCAGATCAAAATACCATAGGGCTAGAGTCGCAGGTGTATGTTTTCTGGGCTCAAAATAACTCACGTAACGCCAGCAGCAGACTGAGCTAACCCTGCCTAGAATATAGAATACGGTCGGACCCTGCTTTTACAACTAGAAAGCTCCTTGCCGAATATCAAGTCGCCAGTCCGTAAACATGCGCTGCAAACGGAACTCACTGAGCAGCGCCAGCTACTCCGGGCCCTAAAACGGCGGATGGATGAATTGGCAATTGAAGCAGAAATGGTCCCTGAAGAAGATGATTCTTCGTCGGAGGATGAGGATATTCTCCCCACACCGGACCAAAGCACCCCAGAGCGTGTACCGTCACGGGCCGGGGCCTCGCCCCTCACAGACGTTGGAAATGAAATAGAACAAAATCAAGACGCTAGCAAACCCGCACCACAAACTCAGGGGCAACTTATTGCGGAACGAACTTCCAGCGAACTACAGGCGACCAGCACTCTTCGCAGCCGTCATCATCGAGAACCTTCAACTCAACTATCCCACTCAACCGCCGTCCCAACACTTTCTTCACCCGCAACAAAACTTTCCACCATACCCTTCCACCCACCATATCCTCAAGAGCCTTCCACAGCCAAAACTCAAGCCACCGAAACCGCCCTCTCTGATTCCCGCCTGGAACAAGACTCCCTCACCGAATCCCTCCTCTCACTCGCAACGCAACTAAAAGCTTCATCCCAATCCTTCCACACTCACCTTGAGTCCGAGAAAACTATCCTCTCGCGTACCACTGAGGGCTTAGACCGGAACACAACTGGGCTGGAAACAGCAGGAAAAAGGATGGGAGCATTAAGAAGGATGACGGAAGGAAGGGGATGGTGGGGACGAGTTTTGATGTATTTGTGGATTTTTGGTTTGTGGATCGTTGCGGTGATCATTGTCTTCGTTGGGCCAAAGTTGAGGTTTTAGAGGCATCTGGATATGACCTGGGCGTTGTGGATATTCGTTTCTAGAGTGCGAGAGTCGGAGGGCTCAACAGATTTACGAAGTGATGATCAGGAGATCCCCTGCATTCTTCCCACGTCTAGCGGTATCAATAATGTAAAATGGTCGAGCTCAATTCACCCTGGGTGTACATATGAGAGAGACCAGGGAGATATTACTTAAGTGATAGCTCAGTCAATTGTTCAATTTACACAGGCAACCATCATGCCTCCGTTCAGGATGAAGCTACAGAACATGGCATTTTGAATTGAAGCTTCATTTCTCTATAGCTTGACCATGCATTGATGGGCAGATCCTCCCGCTCCCACTATGCAACCGACATACGAGACATTTCGAGAGATATATGAGCACAAAAGTGGGAAAAAGGTAGAAAATTTATAGAGAAGTATGACGTGGAAATCGCACCATAGGCAACAGAGAGATCAGTACTAGCAAAAACGAAGAAAGGTAGGCCTCATCAAATCCCAAAAGAAAAGGTGAAAGAGAAGAGAAAAAATAGGGGCATGGAAGAAGAAATATTAAATATACATTAGGCAAGAGATTCATGGTAACCAGTAATTCAGGCAAAACTGGCCTTAACGAGGGACTCCGAAGCCGACGACGAGGAAGGGAAGTATGTTTGCTCGAACTGAGCGGATAGCTGTCGAGATATCAAAGGTAACCATTTTCGGATCTGAATGCATGTGAGAGGACATCGTGGTTCGCGACAGCTGTACAAAAGCCAAAAAAATGCAACTAAAATAGGTATAAGGGTGATTTAAACGAAGAGAGAGAAGTGAAATGCATAAATTGACTTCAAATACAATTCGCGTGAAGAAGGCAAGGAAATTGTTCTGGATGTCGCATAAAATGAAAACGGCCGTACCTATATCAGACCGCAGAGTCGAAGGTTTTCCTGGATAATAATATCTATAGAAACGTTAGTTACGTTCAGTTATGTTAGATCTATGTGGAGGGAGCATACCGTTTACTGCAGCCATAACAAACCGGATTTGTGTTGTATCAGTGGCACATGTGAAGTGTGTGTAAATTTGTTTCTGCTCGGCTTGGTTAAGGGAGACGAATCGGTTGAGAATATAGTCGCAAGCGGCCGCATAATCAGAACCTCCTAATCAGGGTGTTAGACTATACATGAACGGTCACATATCCAAGATGGCAATGGCACTAACCTTCATAATCAGGGAAGTAGTTCTTCATAGGACTGACTGGAAGTTTTTCCTTAAATCGGTCGATCTTGTTCAAGAAAAGAATGATAGAAGTTTTGAGAAACCACCGAGAATTGCAAATGGAATCGAAAAGCGTGAGTGCCTCTTGCATACGGTTGACCGTTTCATCCTCGAAGAGCAACTGGTCATACTCAGAGATAGCGACAAGGAAAAGAATTGTCGTCACATTCTCGAAACAGTGAATCCATTTTTTCCGTTCAGACCGCTGGCCACCAACGTCGAACATTCTGTAGGTTAGTTCGCCGATGATGAATGTCGTCTCAGTGATACCGGTTGTTTTGACACGCGATCGAAGTACGTCTTGGTCGCTGGGCAAGTAATCGGGCTGCGTAATACGTCCGACGGAATCAAAGTAACTGCCTAGTGGTGAGTTCCGCGGCTCTCTGCGCAAGGCAAGCAAACGTAGAGAACTTACTATCTTGCAGAGTCGTTGAGCTGGTACTCTCGCGATCTTCGGAAACACTCTTGAACACCTGCGTCTTTCCACAGAGCTTCAATGGCGGCGCCAACTTCTGGGGGCAAGCTGTCGCCTTCGATTTGTGCGGGCTGCATAAAAATAGTTTGGACATGGTATTCGGCACGTTGGTCGTCCAGTGGAAGTTCGAGGCTCTCCATGGCTTCGAGGATGACACGCATGGACTGGACAGTGTTGCTGAAAATGATTTCTTTAAAGGACTCCCTTTCATCTCGCGAATAAGATCCCTCGTGGATAAGTTTCATCTGTTTCAAAATCGTGGACTTTCCAGATTCACCCGCACCTACACCGCGTCAGTAGTCGAGACACAGATTTAAAACGTAGATCGCCTTACCAAGTAACAGCATCTTGATTTCGTTCTTTTGCATCATCTTGTCTCGCTTTAACTGATTCTCAATCTCTTCATTCCGGGCCTTGCCCTCCTTATCCTCGGTACTCATACCACACCCCATTTTGGCGGCTGATAGAAAATTATGCGCCTAAGGTAGATTTTTCCCTTCCCCGAACAGCTGACACGAACAAGCAAGGAAAGTAAGGAGGCCCTAAAACCCGAGCATTAGTAGCTGCATTCAACGAAGAATCCAAGGCAATCTGAGAATCGAGGAAAGTTCGAGGGCCTGGGACACTTTGAAATTCCGAGCACCAAAGGAGGTATGGACGATATCCAAATGGATCATTCTTCAGACGAAAACAGGCGCTGTTTGACTTACAGGCACAGTCTGCTCCTCACTAAAAGAGAAGACGGCAGACGAATTGGATGGGCGAAATGCAGAATGGTCGGCGTTGGATAGCTTTTACCGAACGGTATAACAGGCGACTTAAGGAGAGCTGACGCAGGAAAATTATCGAAGGACTGGGTGCAAGCAAAACACCAGCACAAGGAACGAGGGATTGTTTGGAGGCTGGTTCTCGCAGAAAACAGCTGCCCCAACTCCAAAAGAAACTTGACTGGATAAATTGAGGACTGATGTTCGAAAAGATGAGGAGGAGATGGAGTGGATGGGAATGCATTGTAGGGGAGGAAGCGAGATTGGCGCTTTCGCGTTGGCGGTATTGTCACATTACAGGAGAGAGACATTTCGGTACGGCACTTCAGCCCACCATCCCCCTTACCCAGCCAATGAGCGTGGATATACTTGTGCTCTAGCGTCTTGGTTATCCAATGATGGGTGTCCGGCTCGGTTACTGTCATTTGGGATCCACTCCCAAATTACCACACACTAAAACTGGGGTTTTGCTTTTGTGGCAGCGACTGTGTTTTGCATAGTAGGACCGGCCAATCACATCAGTTTAACGGTTTCAGGATGACTGGAGAAAAAAGGGGGTGAGGACCCAGTCCGATACAACCCACAGTTCCACTTGTATTGCAAACCCCCAATCAGAGCCGTAGCTCTGGCCAAGCGTCTCCCAGGATATTTCTGTGATTCGCTCCCCACCATTCCAATGAGTCACTTTCGGGTTAAAGAATATTACACGTTACCAACGGAGCACACCTTGCTGGCCGCGGTAACTTACCCTTTTTACTTGAAATTACGCAGTACAAACCTTCGGTACCTAGGAGCTACCAGGACCGAACCTGGAGGGCCGGGGCGACAGCTCGCCCAAGTGGTCTCCTTACCATACTCGTACATAGAGTTATCTTCTCCATTCTCGGTTGCTAGAAGCTCAAGAAAATAGTCAGACATCTTTGAGAATCGTCGAAGAATGGCAAGGACATACGGAGTAATTGTCCTAAGTCTCTGGGCGCCACTGAAGTTTAGTTTCAAGGAAGGGATTTGGGGATTCGACTCTGTTCGCACAACCACCTCCTCCGAACATCGCTGTTTCTTCCCTGTAAAGTTGATTTTTCCCGCGGTTGCAATTTCTTAGCATAGCTAGTCAAATCGCTGGGACTGTACGGAGGACGTGCTCCGTGATTAACTACATATACAAAGGGGAGAAAACTTCCCTAACCAAGGCGGTAGGTAGTCGGAGCATCAGAACTCGATTATTGAAGTTGAAACAGCGTTGATTTGCATCTCCTCTGTACAGTCTTCTCTTTTTGTGTACACCGGATGTACTCACTTTCAAAATTTTCGTCCAGCTTTATGTGGATGTCTTTCTGTCTCGTATGACAGCCGCGGATCATCTACCAATCTAGATTAGCGTCATGTATTCCATCACACTCCCTTAACTAAGTAGGTAGGTAGGTAGGCACGGAGTACTCACTTACAAACCCCCCCCCCTCCATTACGCCGCACGCACCTCCTGCTTTTTCGATATCATTCTGGAAGGGTTCCTTTTGTGCATACATACGTTGTCCGTGATACTCCAGCCGGGTAGTTTATAGAGCGGTCCGTAGCAAGCATATTTCAACATGAATTTGTTCTGTATGTATGTACTGTGCGAGTTCTTATCAATTGAGAAAGCTCAGCAGCCTTGCACAATCAATGTCGATCTCTCTCCTTTTGAGCATCCATTCTGCTTGCGGGCGCCTGCAAGGGGGCCTGGCAAATGCAGGATCACCTGGGGAATACACACTGATAGCGAGGCTAGAAATTTTCACGTTCTATCCCACATTCCGTTGTCGTTAATATCTATGTGAAACATTGCGACCATCCGTCAATCGCGGTTGATCCGATAGCAGTGAGACCGTAGCATGTATGGGGGTTACACAGCTCTCCTTCTCTGGGGCTAGAAGATTGAAGAACTTTCTGCCGTACAAACTAATAATTGGCAGCCTAGTCAAAAAAGGGCACAGGAAAGCACTGATGAACGCCACAGAGCCGATGCTGTCTGCCATTGGCAATAAGGGTGGTATACTGGTAAGTAGGTATTGCGCTTTAGGACCGTAAGACAGCTTCGAAAAACCTTTCTAGAACCCTTGGGGGTCCCTGGATTTTTTATTTATTTATTTATTTATTTTTTTTTCAAATACAGCTTGTTGCGCGCTTGCGTTAAACGATAGTAATGTCTATGGTGACAAGCCAGATGCGAGTCTCACCCATGAATTCTAGGAATTTAAGCACTTTGAACGTATGTATCGCCTGGTGCTTGCCTTCAAATATTTTGCATCGAGAAGAGTGTTAGATAGCTGCAGTCCTGCGTTTGTTGTCATCGGGTGCAGTTAAAGGAGCACTGCAACCTACAAACAACAAGTATTAACCCCGAGAAGAGAAAACGCCTCTTCTGAGCTCTCGATTCAATGGGTGATAACCACGTGTGGTTAGGGCAGCAGAAAGTTGGGCAAAAGAATATCACGGTCCCGCGGTACAAATAGAAGAATTAGTTATAGCAAACTGCAGTCGCTTCAAATGCAGCTTGAGTGATCATCGACTTCTTTTTCAATTTTATATGAGAGCAAACCGTCCTCGGTGTCGTTGTTTGAGTGTGTTGAGGTTCGACCGTGATTCCATAAATAGACCTGGCTGAAAGAAGGTTTTCTGGCGTCTGCTTTGGATCGACAGGCAGTCAGTTGACGCCTTTCGAAGTTCTCCCCCCTGGAAGCCCGCAAGGAAACTCGCTTTTGTGGTTGCTTCCGTAACCAAACCCTAAACTGGCGTGTTGACATTAGTCCCGGAACCTATGCGTAGGAAACAATGACCTTTTGGGTTGAGGTATTGAGTTACATCTCCATTGCTGCATTTCTCTTTATTTCGTCGTTCAGCGAGCCCTTGAGACCAAAAGGGGGCATCGTTGATTACATCTGAACCTGTTTCGACTCTAAAAACTAATTTCGTTGGTCGCTTACGTGCGTTTTGGCTTGGGGTAGAGGAGTCTTCGTCGCCAGTTGCGCTGGCCCGGTGCCGCCATGTTAACCGTGGAAAAACAATGGATAAACGTGCAGCAGAAGACGTTTACCAAATGGTGGGCCGAGAACCTTTTTACCACATTCTGTACGCGCCGTTTGGTTTGCTAATATCTCTTTTGATGGCAGGCTCAATAATAAGCTGAAAGTCCGTGACATCGCCATCGAAGACCTCGTCACGGATCTTTCCGACGGCGTAAGTACATTTTCGTACCCAATGCAATCCAGAGATTGCTACTAAATTTTCTTGATCACGCTGATCGATCTTTTTGATCTGTTTAGGTAATATTGATCCATATCCTCGAAATCCTTGGTAACGAATCTCTGGGCCGCTATGCCTCCAAACCCAAACTCCGCGTGCAGAGATTCGAGAATGTCAACAAATGCCTTGACTACATTAAAGGGAGGGGGATACAAATGACAAATATCGGTGCGGAGGATATTGTAGATGGGAATAGAAAAATTATCTTGGGGTTAATATGGACGCTGATCCTAAGATTCACTATTAGTGACATCAGCGAGGAGGGCATGACTGCCAAGGAAGGTCTGCTACTATGGTGCCAGAGAAAAACCGCTTGCTATCCAGGTGTACAAGTCAGGGACTTCTCGGCCAGCTGGAACGACGGACTGGCGTTCTGTGCGCTTCTGGACATCCACAGGCCTGACCTTATCGATTTCGATGCTTTGGATAAAACTGATCACAAAGGTAACATGCAAATGGCATTTGATATTGCATCAAATGAAATTGGGATACCTGACCTGCTGGACGTGGAGGATGTATGCGATGTTGCTAAACCGGACGAGCGGTCCCTTATGACTTATATTGCGTACTGGTTTCACGCCTTTTCGCAACTCGAGAGAGTGGAGAATGCTGGACGCCGTGTTGAAAAATTCATTGTCAATATGCAAGGGGCTTGGGAGATGCAAAATTCTTTCGAACGCCGGATGAGAGAGCTACTTCGCAACATCGCAGATCAGCAACTTCAATGGCGTGAATCCCATTTTGCCGGTACATATGCTGACGCAAAGGAACAAGCAAATGAATTTGCTGCGTATAAAAAGAATGAAAAACGCAAATGGGTGGCCGAGAAGTCCGATCTTGCCGCGTTGCTCGGAAATATCAAAACCAAACTCAGTACATATCGGCTCAAACCATATGAGCCTCCTCCTGAATTACGGCTTGAAGTATTGGATCAGGAGTGGGTTAATCTGACGCAAGATGAGCGCGAGAGAAGCCAGTTGATTAATGAAACTATCCGTGATATCAAAAATGCCCTTCGGAAAACCTTTGCTGATAAAGCCAACGATTTTGCCCTCACACTGAACACATTATCCCTAGCAATTTCAGGCCTTGAAGGGGACGTTGAAGACCAACTCGCCCATGTTCAGCGCCTCAACGACAATCTCCCGCCGTTGGATGCGTTCCTGGAAACGATTGCTAACCTTGATGAACAATGTACCGAAGCCAACATTGAAGAGAATGACTTCACAACTTATACATTCGAGGAACTATCCTATGAGCTTGGCCTTGTTAGATCGAGCGTATCCAAAAAACTCGCGTTTCTGGATAATCAGATGGTAGCACGGAATATGACCAACCTAACGCCAATACAACTTGAGGAATTTGAATCCGTGTTTAGACATTTCGATCGTGATTCTTCCAACACGTTGCATGAGATAGAATTTTCTGCCGCGTTGGCAAGCTTGGGCTTGGTTTACGATGAAGACGAAATGCATGAAGTGTTTATTGAGGTCTGTGGTCCTGGACGAATGGAAAGAAATGCAGGAGTTAGCTTTGAGCAGTTTATCCGGTTCATGGTCAGCGTAACGGAAGATCAGAACACGGCCGAACAGGTATTTCAGAGTTTCCGGGAAGTAGCCGATGGCAAGGTACGCTGGGCACTTTCTCTACCATTGTTTATGTCATCGCTAACACCTGCATCGAAAGCCGTATGTTACGGAGCTTGATCTTAGGCATTCTCTCATTCCCGAGGATCTCATCGACAACTTGCTCCAGACCATGCCCAAGCATGAAGGCCCGGATCTTCGCGAAGATAGGGATTTGCCCAAATATGATTATATAACATTTATGGAGCATATGATGAATAACTCCAGTCAGGAAGGTCAAAAAGGAGAAGTGAACAGCAGGTCAGGCCTTATGAACGGTGTAAATTGAAGATTTGCAAGTGAAACACTGTCCACTGTGTATTGTCTCCCCCTGGTGATGCCTGATTATGGCAGTACATTATTTATTATCTGACGCCACACATTCATCCTTCAAAATAGGCGGCAAGAATTTCTCTCCACATCCAATCCTGTGTAACTCCGTGTGTTTGAGTTACCAACAGCACAACTGTTGTTCTTTAATAAGTAATAAATATGCCTCTAACAATATGTTTCTCATGAGAGTGTGAACAAGCCCATTTATCAGACGATAACTTGATGGTTAAGTTAATTCATTGACCTCTCGAGTTCTTTGAAATGGAATCTTGGCAGTGTCACGGGGACAGAGTTGCCTCCATATGTAGTTTCTCAGCCCAAGAGCAATCCAGTCCTTCATAACATCCACAACAGCACAAGTCCTTCATTCTGCATCTTTCACCGGGTGCATATCTTCAAAGCCTTTAGAACGATTACATTTCGTCAAGCTCTAAATCATCAAGCCACAAAGCTTCAACATGGATCGCAGCTTAGATGAGATTATAGCTGAAAGACCGGTAAGTCTTAACTCGACTCGCCATTGCCTAGCATAGCGAGAATGCTAAAAACGCGCTGCAAACACTGACATGTCGACTTAGCGATCTTCAAACCGTGGCCGTGGCCGGCAGCCTGCAACACGTCCTCGTCGCGGCAATTTGCGAGACGAAGCTCGAGTTCATAAGGTTCGGCGGCTAATTTTCGCGTTGCCGTCAAGGCCACAGCCACCGATTCAATGGCTAACCTTTATTGCCATTTTCTCTCGTTTAGGTTCTCCTCCTCTTCTTCCTCCGCTTCCTCCAGCCAGATCGCAATAGGGCAGCCGTTTGAGCCATGAAAAAAGGGACCCTTAGCTCATGGCACGAGCTGCATTTCCTTTTCAGCAAAATAATATAGCTTCTGATACACAGATCTCGTTGTGACCGTCGGCTAACCTTGTCCTGTTCTTCTTGTTGAATAACAGTCCTTCAGAAATGATCGTGCAGACGTAGAGCTGTGAGTATCATTGAATGCTTTTGTTTTGGGGATAGAGTGGCAATATGCTGATGCAGATGTGTTTTTGCGTTTGAAATAGTGATTGGGTTCACGATAAGTTCGAAGATGACAGAGACAGTGGGTTTTTGAGATCTCTTAACCTACAGTGATCACGACGTTCCTTACGTGTCAAAATCCAGCCCGTCCTACTTCCTTTCGAGGGCAGCGTGCCCGTCGCGATGGTCGGCTGTCACCGCCTCCCGAGCAGTATGTTCTTCGATCACCGTGTCCTTCTTTGATACAAGCCGCTAACATCATGTTAATAGACTAGCGAGTGGAGCGAAGCTTCGAATCAATAACCTACATTACGACGTCACTGAGAACGATCTGGAGGTAAAGATATGCCTGTTTAATTACAAGACAAAAAACCACTAATATACCCATCTATACAGGGCCTATTTAACCGCATTGGGCCAGTCGTTTCCTTGTCTCTTATCTACGACCGTGCCGGACGTTCTGAGGGCGTCGCTTTCGTCACCTACAAGCGCCAAGTCGACGCTCAAACTGCAATCCGCGAGTTCGATGGTGCCAACGCCAAGGGGCAACCAATCAGTGTGACCCTCATTCAATCCAGTGAAAGGCCAGCAAGGCGTAACCCATTTGACACTGCAGAGAAGCCCAAAGGCAGTTTATTTGATCGAGCGGAGAGACCGCGTCGAAATGCGCGGAGCCTCAGTCCTGGAAGCGCGAGTGAACCCGCATCCGGCCGCGACCGTAATCGACGAAGTGATGTTTCCAAGCCTCCCCCAGAGAACATTGACCGATACATTCCTGGTCAGCGAGACGGAAGAAGTCGTGGTTGGAGAGCAGGAGAAAATAGGAATAGGAATGATAGTCGCAGAGAGAGGAACTCGTCCAGGAGACCGAAGAAGACACAAGAGCAATTAGACCGAGAGATGGAGGATTACTGGGGCAATACCGCTGGCAAAAACGGCAATACAGGGGATGATGTACAAGCAAACAATGCTGGGGAGGAGGCCGTGATAGCAGGAGATGATGACATTGATATGATTCAGTAGGATGGTTTTGGGAGTTATGGGAAACATCTTCGCTCAGAATAACACCTGCAATGTCTGGTAATCCTTTCTTGTTTGTGGACGTTTGATTCTTCATTGATGACAGGTTCATATCTTGGGGCCAAAATGGAGCAGTATGGTTGATGCCAAAATATCCATATATAAATTTAATTATTCTTAGTCCTCAGTATGAATAAATAAAGAATTATCAGTCCTCTTTGCATGTCTTCCAATGTAATGTCAATGCCCGATATGAATCCATGAAACATAAGGGCTTTCCGCACACAAATTCGTGGGACTGGAAGATGCAAATCTCCAGCTTGCTTGAGTTTGCTGTAAGATCCACAAGGGCATCCATAACATAAACATATGCATTGTATAGGTGTTAAAAGTGAATACTACCTATTTGTATGGAAGATATGACTCTAACATCGATCCGCATAACATCATGATGCCAACGCCTCGCTGTATTCCCCCAAACATGCAGCTTCCTTTTTTATTGCAAAATAAAAAATCTTGAAGGAAAAAGAGCGTGCAAATGAATGGCACTTACAATATACTTATCTCCAAAGGCCATAGGAATCTTTACACGCTTTCCATAATTTGATGGTTCCATCTTCACTTCCTGTGCCGTAGAGCTTTCCATCGGGTGAGTAGCTCACCGACCAGATGGGGCCATGGTGGCCTTTCTGGACATCTGTACGGAGTGGGAGTTAGCAAAATAATAAAAAGGGAGAATGGAGCAAAGGGACAGTGATGTGGAAATCGAGGGTGGAGGTATATGGGCATATCCATACCGAGTTCCTCGTCGGTCTCCAAATCGTACAGACGTGCCCACGTATCACTGATTGCACCAGTGACGAATCTGCTTGCTTGGCTATTCACGGCAACGCTAGCAGGTTCATAGTTGAATTCCACTTTCTTCAGCAGACGGCCAGGAACGCCGCCATCAAAGAAGTAAACAGATTTTCCAGCAGCGATGCTCAGAATGCCAGGGTCGTTCGGTATTGTTGAGAGGGTATTTAATTCGCAACTACCAATCACACCATCGACGGTAAATTCCATACAAGGGTTCTGAGAACGAAGATCCCACCACCTTATCTTCCGATCGTCACATGCCGTGGTAATGATGTTGTAATCGTGATTCCATATGATAGATTTGATCGTGCCTTCGTGCACGCCGGGGCCAATTTCAAAACTCGTTGCGCTGGAAGAGCCTGTGTTACTGGAGCCGCCACCGTTCATTGCAGCAGTACCACCGTTGGTGGAGATAGGCGACGAGTTGCTGGCGGCCTCGCTCCGAGAGAGGTCAAAAATGCGCAGCTTTTTCTCCATGCCCCCAGTCGCGAGGACCTGTGGGTTATCCTGTATAGGAAAGGCGACAGCACGGACTATGTGTTCGTGTTGCAATGTATACCGACACTCGCCGGTGTGGGTATCCCAAACCTTTCTGTCATTTCACTGTAAGCTGGCAGTCAGGTTGGTCGTTGGAAGCGCAAATGGGCAACATACGCAGAGAAGTCTGCTGCAGCAGTGGCGGCAATATTGGCGTCTGCCGAGAGACGAGCTTGCCATACGGCACCCTTATGTCCTAAGAAGGTGCCAATCCTTTGTTGGAGGGGAGAGTGAGTAAAGACTTAGAGAGTGCAAAGTACAGGTGGGACTACCAACCAGTCACCAGTTATCCCATCGCGCAGCATAGGGTTGTTGTCTGCGTAGATTAGTCATGGCCATCCAGTTTTATGAAGCCCGAAGGTCTTTGGGATGAATTTTACCTTTGCATGCAGATATGAGATAGTACTGATCGTCGTCCACAACGGGCGAGAAGCTGATATGAGGCACTGGCCTTGAATGCCCATGGCAAGTCAGAGGGACGACTTTAGGGGTATCTGCAGGAGCAATAGAAGCCGTTAGATTTTATACCAGCAAAGCCCCGTCAGCCATATGCACCACCCAACAGCGTCATTTTCATTTTCCTCTTTTGGCCATCGCACATGGGATATGCTTACCGGAAGCCATGTCTGTTGAATCAGGATATTGAGATGAAAACAAGAAAGAAAAAGAAAAAGAAATCGTGGAGCAAGCAGTTAGCTGCTAATGCAGTAGATGGTGCAGGGTAAAAGGGGGG
>LJPK01000614.1:38498-134310 GCA_001430945.1 Amauroascus niger
GGGGGGGGGGGGGGGGGGGGGGGGGGGGGGGGGGGCAAGAGAAGTAGGGTGGGCACCAGACGGAGAGAAGAGGAGGATTTCAAGATATGGTTTGACAGAACAAGAGTAAAGATAAAAGCAGGACTTTTTCTTTTTTTCCAAGTATATAAAGGAGTCACGAAAAGATCTCTAGCCGGGGCAGCTTTAAGAATAAGAAAAGGGCATCAAAGTCATCAAAGCGTTTCCTCTTGATATTGCAGGGGAGAAGGGATGGGGGCACACCAAGTGTCTTTGTGAAGAGAGACGACCTTGGGGGGAGGGAGAAGGGGAGAGAGGTTTGAAATCGCTAACTAAGCAAATAGAAGTTTAAGAGAGAAAAAAAAAAAGGCAGAGATTGGTAGAATGATGATGCTCTAGAAAATCCCCTTTTTGCTACCAGCAACTCCCATCCAGGAAAACCAGAAGCGGTGCGCTGCAAAAAAAGAGTCCAGGTTCGCCGTTCCTTTTTTGGGTTGTAGGTTTTTGGATGTATTTTTTGACTTTCTTTGGCGGACTGGGCAAACCCCCCCCCCCCCAGGCAACAGCGCTAGTCGAGATTGGGGTTAGACTGTCCTTTTAGTCTTCCTCCAGCCAGATCTCACCAAGTGACCTCAGTCCATCGATACTACGGGTTAACTAAACGACCTTCATACTTCCTAGGGATATAGGAAGCTGAACCTTTTCTGCTCTGCCGAGAAAGGGACAGACGGCCGGGTCATGTGTATGTGTGGGCTACAGGCTAGGTCAGAACTATCCTGATCTTTATCACTTAACTAGAGGTCATCTTTGCATTCATCGCCAACATTAACTACGGAGCCCTCCAGCAGTGAAAGCTTGACATTTTCACGTGATTGCAATATGACATGGCCCTCCATCAAAAACAGCCCACTTTACTTTTGGTTGAACACAATGGCTCTCTTCCAGCATCATAAGCCTCCAGACTCCGATCTTCTCACTTTCTCAAGACCCAATTTCAAAACCACCTTTCCAGTCAATTTGAGCTTGCATTGTTGAATTCCTCGAGAGAAGGTCCAGTTGTATGCCTGACTTCAGGATCTCCGCCGCTTTGGAAGGCCACAGCGATGATGTAAGAGGCTGCTAGTCCCGTTGTCCCCCTTTCCAGACCTGCAGCGAGCTTGGA
This sequence comes from Amauroascus niger, assembly GCA_001430945.1. NCBI lineage: Eukaryota > Fungi > Ascomycota > Eurotiomycetes > Onygenales > Onygenaceae > Amauroascus > Amauroascus niger. The sequence goes on from LJPK01000614.1 coordinate 39,658, forward strand.
GATTGTTATTCTTTTTGAAGACATAACTAGCTAGCTAACCGCCCTTCCACTCTGCAGGTCCGCGCTGTGGCCTTTCCAGATGCAAAAAGAATCCTTACAGCCTCTAGGGACGCAACAGTTCGCGCATGGAAGCTCGTCTCCACCCCGCCCCCCACCTTTGACGACACGATCACCGCCCATGGATCTGCCTTCGTCAATGCTCTGGCGTTCTACCCTCCCACAAGCGATTATCCTGACGGTCTTGTATTCTCCGGCGGACAGGACACCGTAATCGAAGCCAGGCAGCCCAATCGACCGGCAGAGGCCGACGCTGAAGCCTTACTTCTTGGACATGCCCACAACGTCTGCAGTATCGACGTCTGCCCGGAGGGAGGCTGGATTGTAAGCGGGAGTTGGGATTCATCTGCTCGCCTTTGGGCGATTGGCAAATGGGAATGCGATACTGTTCTCGAGGGTCACAACGGCAGTGTATGGGCCGTACTGGCTTACGACAAAGATACAATTGTCACCGGTTCGTCCCCACCAAACAAAAATGCTCTAAAATAGTGCTTATGCAAGACATAGGATGTGCCGACAAATCTATCCGCGTATTCAATAGGGCGGGCCGACTGCAAGGGAGCGTACAAGGCGCCGGAGACGTCGTTCGTGCTCTCTGCAAGCTCCCTAGCGGTCATGGATCCGGTGCCCAAATAGCTTCGGCAGGAAATGATGGTATTGTTCGATTATGGACACTCCATGGTCAGCAAGTCGGCCAATTGCACGGTCACGAGAGCTTCATCTACTCGCTGGCTGTTCTTCCCTCGGGAGAATTGGTAAGCTCGGGCGAAGATCGTACGGCCAGGATATGGCGGGGGACCCAATGTGTCCAAACAATCACCCATCCCGCAATCTCTGTCTGGAGCGTTGCTGTCTGTCGGGAGACCGGTGACATTGTCACGGGTGCCAGTGACAGAGTAGCGCGAGTTTTTAGTCGAGTTCCAGAACGACAAGGCAACGACGAGCTTATCCAGCATTTTGAAAACGCAGTCAAGGGGTCTTCAATCCCCAAAGAACAAGTTGGCGAGGTTAACAAAGAACAGCTTCCTGGCCCAGAATTTTTGAAGCAAAAGATGGGTACTAAGGAGGGACAAGTACAGATGATCCGTGAGGATGACGGGAGTGTCACTGCTCACACCTGGTCCGCTGCGACACGCGAATGGGTTGCTATCGGAACTGTAGTCGATTCCGTCGGCAGCAGCGGCAGGAAGGTGGAATACCAAGGCCAAGATTATGACTATGTTTTCGATGTCGACATAGAAGACGGGAAACCCCCTCTCAAACTCCCTTACAATTTATCCCAGAACCCTTACGATGTTGCGACAAAATTCATACAAATTCATCAACTGCCAGTGAACTATCTAGACCAGGTGGCCAATTTCATTATGGCAAATACACAAGGTGCCAAGCTCGGGGCACCGTCCGAACCCGCCACTCATGCCAACGTTGATTCTGAGCCAGCGTCTTCACTTCCCACTTCGCGACCCAAAGTACTACCGCAAAAGTCGTTCCTCTCCATAAAGACTGCGAACCTGAAAGCGATACAGAAAAAAATCGGAGAGCTGAATGCCCACCTAGTTTCTGCTGGATATAAAGATGTTTCCTTGAGTCCATCTGACCTGGAGGTAGTCGCGGCGTTGTGTGGCCAACTGGAACAAACTCCTAAATTAAACGATTCTTCACTCCTCGAAGCTGCATTACCCTTGGTTGTCAAGGCTGCGACTGTCTGGCCTGCCGCTAACCGCTTACCGGGGCTAGATCTTTTGCGCCTTTTAGCTGCAGCTTCTCCTGTGACGGCCACAGAAACATATGGTGGAGAGAATCTTGTGCGCACAGTCCTCTTAAGCGGTATCTTTGATTCTCCCCTAAATTCAAATAATGCGATGCTCGGAGTGCGCATGTTGGCAAATCTCTTCGAAACTGAGGCAGGCCAACGACTAGTAATAGACGATTTTGATGAGATAACGTCACGTCTCAAGTCTGTTCTCTCTGATCCAGCCGCGGCTTCTAACCGCAATCTTACAATCGCCATCACGACATTATACATCAACCTGGCCGTCTTTCTTAGCTCTGAAGGGCGGTCGGTGAGCGCTGGTTCCGCTGAGCGTGGTCTGGTTCTCTTAGGTCACTTGATGGGAATAGTTTCCAAGGAGAAAGACTCTGAGGCGGTTTATCGCGGTCTTGTGGCTCTCGGAACCCTTGTCATTACATTGCGCGATGAAGTGAAAATTGCTGCGAAGGAGGTGTATGAGCTTGGTATGACATTGACAGCAATCATGAAAACAAGTGCCGGAAGAGAACCGCGGGTGAAGGGTGTTGTCGATGAGATCAGAGATTCTTTTTAAAGAAAACTACTAAGCACACTTTCTCCACTTTCTTGAATTCTAGGAAGCTTGGGATAACATGTTTCGATTAGAGATTAACGTCAACTATTAGTAGAAATTCAATAATAAAAAAATCATGACCCATTAACAGTTATTATTCCGTTTTCATAATTTTTCCGTGCCCTCGACATCGATCTCCATGACCTGGTCAATGCCCGGGTAGTCAGGGACGTCTAACCCATATTTCTCCGCCGTTCCCTTGGTCAAAAACCGTCCCCCGATGAAATGTCTTCCCTTGAAGAATCTCACACAGGGCTTTGGAGCCGTCAAGCTAACCAGCACTTCCGGCATGAATTTGGCGCCCGGTCCTTCCTTCGGCGGACCGGCTTCAATGTCCCATGAACTGGGCGCATCGACAGACACAACGGGTATTGAAGCGGATTCCAGCTGGGTGATTATGGCTGGATAGGGTTCGCGCAGTGGGCCACCGAAGGAGAAACCAAATATGGCGTCAACGACCAGGGAGGTTGTAGAGATAGCTGAGGAAAAATCGTCGGTGAACGGGACGGAGAGGTTGTGGAGTTGGGTTTTGAGTCGCTGTTTTTTTTTTTGTTTTAGGGCCAGGATAAGTGGGAATTCATTTTTTAAAAAAAAGAAATTTGTTCTTCAGGAGAAGCGAGAGATGTGGTGATGCGGGAAAGGGGAGGGGAGGGGAGGGGGCTTACATCGTAAAGTTCGTTTTTTGCGTGTTTCGGGTAGTATACCGTTGGGTTATATCCGTAGTGAGCGAGATGTCGGGCACAGACGAGCCCGTCTCCGCCTGTATGAGGGCGGAAATCCGCTCCGTTAAAAATTTTCTCCCCAGGGCGGAAAAGCGGATTTCTTTGTTTGAAACGCACCGTTGTTTCCAGGCCCACAAGCGATGAGCACATCTTTGCCTTTGCTTAGAGGGTGAGTTTTAAAGACTGTTCGATTACAACCATGATCAGCTGGCTATTCGTCCATTGCTTCCGCTTTTTGGTCGGGGCGGGCTTTTTTTACCGGCTTGAGAGACAGAAAGTCCAGCCAATTCCATTAATTGATCAATTGAGAAAGCACCGGATTCCATGAGGTCCTTATCCAGCGCTGCTGCATTTTGTGCAGTGATCGTCTGCCCAAAGACCGTATTTGCTAATCAGCGGGTGATCCAAATATATCATACCGGTGCACAGAGGTTCTTGCTTATATGTGGTTTACGAATGATGTGGAAGGGAGACTGACTTTAAGACCCATTGTAGATAGGAGTTTGTATCTCCGGGCAGAGGCAAATAATGGTCTTGTTAGTTTGGCTGGTATTCTGAACGTCCTCTTCATCGAGGGAGTTGACAATTGAGAGTAAATACGGAGTAGGAACGGCGGAATCAATCAGTGGAAATACGTCATAGGCTGAGAGAGGAGACGGATTCTTTGTCGGAAGAATAAACCAGGGACGGGACCGTCTGCCAGCTAACTAGTTTAACCAAGCAAAACACCCACACATTTGAAGAGGAGCAAGACCCTTTCTGAGCCTAACTAATTGATTCCACCGCACACCCCGCTCTTCCATCTCTTGAGCACCTTCTGAGAGGCTCAAACTTGAAATCTCAGGGGTTGGCTGCTGACATAATCGGCCGATAACAAGGTTAACCAACGCGGCAATGGAGATTTTCCGGCTCCGTTAAAATGTTTCAATCAGAGCTCAACGGCCGGGACGACGAAAAACGACGGTATCAAGAGAATCCGACTCTTTGAACCTGCGTCTCTTCTCAATTGAAAATCACTAAACCATGGTGGTGAGAATCCGCCTATCCCGCTTCGGGAAGCGGCATCAACCATTCTACAATATCGTCGTCTGTCAAGCCCGGTAAGTCCTTTTACCACCCAACGGCGCCCAGGCCAAACACCAGACGTTGCCTTCAAATTCACCCAATTGAGATGATGAAATTGACCTGTTTTTATTTATTTCAGATCTGCCCGCGACTCGAGACCACTCGAAGTTATCGGGACATACAACCCCGTACCGAAGAAGCCCGTCGGCTTGTCGGAAGAAGAAGCCAAGGTTGCCCGAGCGTACAAAGATATTGCCCTCGATCGATCGAGGGCGAAATATTGGCTTGGTGTCGGTGCGCAACCGAGTGAGCCTGTGTGGAGGTTATTGAGTCTGGTGTGTTTGACGAAGCTTCTTCTCCCTTTGCGTTCTGTTTAAACTTGAAGGGGATGTTCTGGACAATTGCGCGAGATAGGACACCGATGCTAACGAAACGTGTTTTTTTTGGTGGATAGGCCGGCTTAGTTGAATCAAAATTGGGTCGAACACGACCCGAGTCACCAGTGGTCGCGGAGAAAGCCTGATGATAAACGGTTTGGATTGACGGGAAGAACTTATCATTTATGGGTTTATGAAAGGACAGGATCGTCCAATGATGGAGACGAAAGCCATTTGTTTTTTGCCCAGTCAATCGCACCAGATACTGGGCTATCGAGCGCCAGCTGTGCGAGCGCATTGGGCTCCTACTATTACCCACTCTCAATCGTTTCTCAGACGCTTGAGATTTGTTTCCTCCTCCCGATACGGAGGTACCTTTAGGGGCCAAATACTGTGCTGTTTTACTTGGGCTAAATCTGTCCCTTTTGCAGGTTGTCGGCATTACCTTGGGAGTTTGTGGGGAGATTCTCATTTCCTGGTGGAATTGTATATTAAATGTAACTTTATCAACATTCGATTAGCCTTCAACTTCCATGCATTTCCTCCAAATTCGTAATTTTCTCGTGTTGATTACAAAGTATAATTTGGCCTATCTATCGCCGCATCCAGTCCTTAGCCCCATCGCTTCAATGAAATAGGAGTTAAAGATCGAGATATCCAAATTACAATCAATAGAAATATCAATATCATTATTTCAAGAAAGGCCGCAAAATTAAAATGTAGGACAAGTAAGAATATCCAAAGACTGTAAAAGAAACGTGGGCCGGTCAATGAAGAGGCTGTCGTACCACAGAAATGAGAATAAATTGGATATATACGTCACCCATCGTTATTACGCAGGTCCATGTCTAGAGCGATATTAGAAAAGCAGCTTAGCCCATGGCCTAGGATACAATAACTTACGGGTTATAATAACCCTGCTGCTGGCTCATTTGTAGCGGGTGGACAGTAGAGGTCACACCCTCCTTGCTGTGCAACAGGGGAGATTCTAGGTTGGTTCTCGACCCGTTTCCATATTGTACCATAACAGGGTCCGATGGCTGGGGCACGGGGCCTGCGAGTACGGCCTTTTTCGATCCAATAACTGCATTCCATCCCTTTGTAGGGGCTTGGCGATCCGCTTGGCCTGGGTAAAGGAAAGTCCCCAGGATCCGACCTGACGCAGTGTGGAACAAGTATCTTTTCACGACCGACGGTCTCGCACGACCGAAGAGACAAAGAACACACGAGGACGCGGCGATGCCAGCGACGAGAACGAGCGAGATGAAAGCTGGAATACCGTACGCAATATGGTATCTCACTCGGTGACGATAGATATCCACTGGCACTTCTACAACCTCTCCTTCACGAGGTATGTCCTCACCAGCGCGCTTGTGTAGACTAGAGTCTTTTGGTTCCTGAATCCAACCCTTCGTTCCAATAACAGAGTTGGCAACGATGTCAGTCCATATTTGATTGAGGATGGTCGACGTGGTGTTCGCATGTTTGGACAGCTCTTGCCATCTAGTATACATGGCAAGGTTCGATTTGCCAGTATAATCCGCGAGTGCGCTTCCAGACGAGAGACTGTTCATTTGGTATATCGATCCGAATGCATTCATATGAAAAGTAACGCCAGGTAAGTTCATAACATTATTGTCAGGCTCACTCGATTTGCGCGCGAATCCAGGAAGCCAAAGTTGTTCGCTCTGAATGACGGAAACGTCGTCACGATTTTTGTAACGGTCCGACACTATCCCCCACATGGCGGAAATATCTCCCAGGGTTATGTTTGTACGCTCGACACCCCACAAGGGTTTGTCACCATGCTCTTTATAAATCTTTTCTCGAATATTCACAACAGAAAGGCCTTTTAGGCCGTCAGTTCCGTTGTACCGAAAGTCAACGGTTTTCACTACGGCTCTCGCGGTCGACGCACAACTATACAATGGAATGGTCCATTGTGTCCTCGGCTCAATCACTGCAGAGAAGGTCCCATCGGATCGTCGCGCAGCGCCGGCAATTAGCCCGCAGGCAACCCCAATATAAGTAATGTTTGCAAGGTCGGCGTTACCAGCTCCCCTACAAATGGTGCCTAATTCGTAAGTTAAGATTAGCAAATGCTCAAAAAGAACGATCTGGGCCGGTGCATCATACTAATCGTAGTGTAGTTCTCTTTTGAGATATTGAACGGGTTTGGGTATTGGATTTTACTGGAGCTGAAGCTATAATTGGAGCTGGAAGAATAAGGCACACCATTCCACGGTAGCCAGTCGTCAAACGCCCTCAGTTGCGTGGGTTGAACATTGCCGGCAAAAAGGTCGACGGGGAAAGTCTTTCCTTCAGTGGAATTCAAGTAAGACCACGGTTTCATGGTAGCAGTTCTCGGATTCGACACATTGAAAAGTAACATTGTGTACGCGTTATGAAGGTAGGCGGCTTTGTATGCCCTTCCATATAGCTCTGGGTTCACTTGGGAATCACTTAGGTCGAAACGAGGGTAGGTGGTGTTCAATTTGGAAAAGCCTCCCCGATCTGTTATTCTGAGATCAGCCATAGTACTGTTAAAACTACTATCTGGAATGGTAAAGTCAATGGTGATATTTGTGTCAACGCATGTAGTAGAAGGTTCGACAAATAGCAAGTCCTCAGACCATGTTGCACCATACTTAAGCGGCGAAGGTGTTGTATGGCGTCGAAAGCCAATGCCGCCGTTTTTATTGTCGACGATCAGTCCTTCAACAGCGAAGTAGCCATCCTTGAGTAGTAAGCTATCCATCTGTCGATACGAGCCTACCAAGTAGGCGGACCCGTTATTCTTGTCCTTGTCAAGGTTTATGCCGTATGTCCTCCATTGAATATCAAATATGCTCGACATGGTTGCAGGCATGTCCTTGAGGCCGCTTTGGAACATCTCAGTCAAGTTCTTGGGTATGCCAATATCATACTCATCCCAATGGACGCTGATATTCCTTCCGCTTCTCGTAGTGTCAATCTTAGTTCTTGAACCGGGACAGGCGACAGGAAGAAAACTGCCACACACGCGATTAAAACCAAGGTTTGAACGTGGAGGAGTGCCGGTCCCAAATGGCGAGGGATCACGTTGGTACTTGAATGGGTGCAAAATCAATTTCGTCCCAGGAACAATCGTGTCATATAAGCCAAGGGGTGTGACAATTGCAGCAACGCCAACGATAAGCAGAACCAAAGGCCGTATGATTCCTTCCGCCCGTACAGCCCTGCTCACTGTACGCATCGTGGAGGAGTCCGCACGTAGGAGCCATGACCAATGAGATGCTTGCAATGATCTTCCGATTTGAGTCCTGGCAAAAATCAGCTATTCCGCTCAAACGATAGACGGAGAGGATGCACTAACCATGTTGCCAACGAGTTATTTTCGCTAAGGAGCCCAGCCAGTATAAGTGTGGTAGCAGTCGGTATAAGGAATTGGACTGAGCTTAATCAGTATGCTTGGTTGCCCTGGTGAGAAAAGAGGAAAATCGCGATTCACTCACGCACATATACCCCAGCAGCTATGATTCCAGAAACATGAGCAACTGTAAGGTCAATCATGTTGAGCCTTCACTTCTGGATCTGGAGCAACTATGAAGCTTGAGGCATAACCGACGCATCAAGGAGAGCAAGTCGAGAGGATGGGCGACTTTTATTAACCCGCATTAGATGTTCATCCCATCCTCAAACAACGAGAAAACATGCATATTGTACAAGTTTAGACACTAGACCCACAACCCCATGCTGTGGTAGAGTGGATAGTTAAATGGCCACCAAATAAGGGAGGCCCGGAATTGATAGACCTCGTATTTTGGCGTTTCTCTAATGCTGGGCAACAAAGAACCAGCTGGATCTACAAGCCAATTTCAAATCACGAAACAGTATTCAGGGGGTTTCGAGAGATTGTTTATTTTCACCCGCTCTATCAAGCCACGATCACGCCAATCTCGGGAGCACGTCCATCAACGGACATATGGCACAATTTTGATTCGTGAACGAAATGGGAAGCCTTTTCTCCAAATGTGGTTCATCAAACGCGCCACACAAAAAAGTAGACGTCTTCAACACCAAAAGGAGACGGAGCAACACGATCATTGCCGGCTTTAATTTTTCCAAGCGGTAGATGGCCAACTTCTTCTTTGAATTGGTATTATTTGCGAGACGGTCGAACGGTGCTGTTTGTGGGCATGTTGAAAATTCTCATTTCACTGAAGAATTTGGAGCCATGAGCTATTTTCAGAAACACACAGATTGGGTCCCAACATCCTTGCAGCCACCAGAAGAGATTGGGACATTCCCAGCTGAGGTACGGAGTGGGGAGTTAAACTCCCGCAACTCTCGCTCCGACTTGTAGATCCAGTCCAATAACAGCCGCTGAGGATACGGACACGATGCGGCCGTCCTTTGTTTGGCATCTGAGGTTAGACGGGAAGAAAAAGGGGGGTTGAGAATGTCGACCGGCGTTGCTGTCCGCTGCCCAGACGTCGTTCCCAAATTGCGGCTCAACACGAGAGGAAATGTTTACTAATCCGTCCGAGTTTCCAAAGGAATGTAGGTGCTTGGCATAATGCAAGCTGTTGTTTCCTCCGGGCCAATCAACGCGCGGGTCGGTGACTTTATAGTATAGCGAAGGGCGCGGTCATGTGAGGTGGCCCCCCTTCGTGATCGGCCATCTTCATATCACAGAGTCAAATCATTCCAACAATGGGAAATAAATCTATACACCAGTATCAGAGCGAATATCTAGCCGGCTTGGTTGATTTCTTCATGGAGCATCTTTCTCGTCCCCTTCCTCCGGGCTATCAGCTAGTTACAGGGCCGCTTGCTCCTGCTACTTACTGCCATCTAAGAGCAGCAGCTGGTCTTTCTCCTAAAACCGAAGAACAGGCACGTATAGCGCTTGCGGGCACATGGCATATGTGTTACGTTACATATACCAAACCGTGGGGCCATGACGGCACCGAAGTTTGCACCGACGACGATGCTGATAATCATCCCAAGCGGACAGCCGAAGTGATAGGAATGGGCCGCATTTTCGGCGATGGTGGGTGGTATTTCCACATTGCGGACATTGCTACCCTCCCAGAGCATCAGCGGCAAGGAGTAGGCGATGCTATAATGACGAGACTTATGCAACATGTTCGAGCACACGCGCCTCCGGGTGCTTTTGTTACTCTACTGGCCGACCCGCCTGGGAGACGGCTGTACCAACGCCATGGGTTCAAGGGGACAGCACCTGACTCCGTGGGGATGGCGATTACACTGTGATAATGACAAACCGGCCCGAATACTTTCTCTTCAAACAGTCATCACCCGGTGAAGCTTCTTCAGCTCGGTTGTGTCGATAGAGGAACTTTCGTGCTGCCTGTGGACTCGCGTGACTGCTCTCTTGGGAACATCTTTGATGAATAATTAGCTTTGTTTGATTGATATGTCAATTTCAAGGGGGGTGCTTTTGGTTCTGTTGTACTATACTGGCAATGAACCGTCATGTCTTCATGGACGTGTGTTGCAGGATAGACCGGATCCAAATTTCACCAAGTGTACTGTGCTGTACATAAGAGGATCTTCGGCATAGAGGCCTTCCAACTCTATGTAAAGAGTAAATAATGAACAAAGATTTCAGCGACCATCCATGATGAGGCATTTCGCAAATGGAATCTCACCGGGTTATATAATGCCGCTTCGGTATGGCCCATGCCCTTTTTGTGCGGGTTCGATCCCTGCTGGTATCGAAGCAAGTGTTTAATGCCCGCTGGCGGAGTCCCGCTGTGGGTGAGAAGGTGAATAGCTGTTGACTTAATCCTAGCGTCCATATATTAACCCTTAAAATTTAGCATCCAATTAAACTCACGGAATCGCGCTGGCCGCTCGATAAGGCATGGTAGAACAGGCCCAAGAAACTGAAGTAAGCACTTTGATTATTGGATAATGTCTTCGAATGATCGTCAATTCAACTTCTAGTTGCTCCAAATCGTCGTCTTCAATGAGGAAACGTTCCGCAAAAAAGTCCGTTTCGTCGCCTATTGTCCCGCCAGGGAGGGGAATCCACCATGGCAGACTCCAGTCAGTATGCGAAAAGGATGAGTTCATAGAAACCCTTGAGAGACTCATCCTGCTATATACAAGCAGCCAAGGTCGCCGTGGTCTCGGGAATGCTTTGTTTAGTATGGACGAAGGATCAGGCCAAGCCCCGAGATTTAGACCTTTCAGATATCAATTGAGTGGTTTCAGCCCAAAATTACTTTAGCACAATGTGGATGAGACTATTCTCCACGGAAAGGTGCACCGACAAGTAACGACGTCTATTGTTAGACAAAAAAGGGGGCTTCAATGCCACTTGACTAACAAACATGTTGAGAAGTGTCAACGCCATGCTTAGTCGACATGTGCATATGGAATACAGGACTTCTAGCATCGGGGTAATCTGTATCTTGAAGAGCGGGATTCCTGTCGAAGTGTGCCTATTTGCCGCGAAGCACAGGCTATATTCAAAAGATTTTGGAGACATCATGGTCATCTGCACATTTCACTACACGTTGCGAATTGCGCGAAGTCATCATTGTCACTCCATTCAAGGCTTGCACAAACGGGGTAAATGTATTGCCCCTAAGAGGTAGTTGAAACAAGTCATAGGGTCGGCATATTCAAACTACCATCTCAGGGCTTTTGCCTCATTGAGCAGAGTCGGATAAAACAGACGTTGGGCTTTGACGAGAACTCAACTTCTGCACCGCAGAACTCGCGCCCCAAATTCACAACAGCTGTGAATCTGCAGTTTATGTAAAGCCATCTTCCAAAGAAGCATGATGCTTCCCAGCAACTGTCATCCCCCAGCTTCGCGTGCATATCACTCTTCGGAGGAATAGAATGCAGCTGAATAAGTCAACACGTGCAAGAAGCACCATGCAGTTAGCCCGTCCATGCTTGCATTCAGCCACTGGGGCAGGGTTTGTTTTGACTTCATAGTTAACGGTGAGAGCTATTCGTAATCCACACATCCCAACTGCCAAAACGGCACAGACCAACCAGACGCCATCTTTTTCACAGCAGCACCGCAACCTGCCCCATCACCAGCAAATGAGACATGCTGCCACCCCGGAACGGCTGAAGCAAGGACCTGCGCAATGATCAGTGATTGGCTTATGCATTGTGCATGTTCCTTGTCCAAGACTAGCAGTGGACCGGTCTGGTCCCCAACATCTCGACTTTTCGAGTGGTGCGAAGCCAGCTTTTTCACTGGAGAAGAGCCAAGCCGATACTAAGTTTGACAAAAGGTGGGTTTGGTGTTAGTGCTGGTGTAGTTAACTAGTTTGGACAATTCAGAGAAACCGACAGCACAGTTCCATTCTTTAAACCAGATCGAGGGTAACTATGGGGGATGGAGTTAGTTTGTTATCAGAGTAAGGCAACTTTTGTAGGTGTCGTAGTTTGGTAGTTACTTCCTTTTTGGGATTGTCACCCCGCGTTTCCGCTGTCGTTGGGGATTTGCGGACTGCAAGTCTTGAGAGTTTGCTTGCTAGTACACGATAGTTATAAAGGTCGAGGAGAAAAATGTCAACCCGACTTGGTAGATCGGAAATGGTATTTTGAATGATTGTTTTTGTTCTTATCCTCTCAGCGGTGAGCTACCTTGCATGGCCGCCACAGCAAGGGTAGCTTCGCTGTTTGCAGATTCTTTTCCTTGCTGTCAATGCCATCATCTTCCTGCAGGTGAGGACATGGGTTCTGTCCACTTTCTGTGATGGCAGTATTGCTGACTCCTTCTCCTCACTATTTAGATTGAACGATCAACTATACTTTCAACACAGATTGCAACTACTGCTCCATTGCTCTGGCTTTTATTTTCCCCACTTCGTCAAGTTGATGCCACTGCGAGGCCGGTGGTTATATCAAGTTGAAAAAGCTACCCAAAATGCGACTTGGCCAAAAGAGAGCGTCCTTCAAATGTTAGGGTCTCTAGATGACGATAGCCAGTCAACAGGTGTATAATCCGAATCGTTGACACGGTACACAAGAGAGAGAGAGAGAGGAATTCTCATTCTTCTTGATGAGGTTCTTCCTTCATCAATACCACATCAACACTGCTTCACCAGCCTGTTTTTGCAAATTGAATGTTAGATGAGACATAACTAAGTATCCCGTCACTACCTACCTAGTTTTCAGCTTCAAATTCCCTGCTCCATGGAAGAGCTGTCGAAGAAGCACCAGAAAAAGCATGAGCAATCTTGCAACATATTATCTCCAGGAGGATTAGTTAACTAACTACGGAGTAGTTAGTTGAGTCTTTCTGTTCCTTGTGATGGCTTTCTGGCAAGTTTATAATTCGGTGTGCTTGTGCCACCGACAAACTGTCGAATCATCACAAGTTTACTCCCTCAGGTCGCGCATGTTCAAAGTAAAAACCAGCCTTCAACCATTTGGACTAAAATAACACCGTCGCTAGTGAACTAGTTATTTAGTTCAACTCCCTGCGCCAAACATCCACCCACCCTCCTCGAAAGTTCCACGTCAGGGGCTGCCTGATTTGCCTGATCACTTTGTTGGCTTGATTATTGCTGGTTGTTATAGGCACACTCTGCCTGTTCGTCCCAACTGTTCCTTGTCCCCCTGTGCAGGACTTCCCTCCAGCTCGCTCATTTCGCTCCTGCTCTGGCGTCGGAGAACAAACGCTTGGTCCACTGCCTGGTCGCTTTATCAACCTTCTATTATTACAAGCTTCTTCTCAACCGTTGCCGTGATCTTTTGGGTGACGATTACTTTTCTGGACAGGCTTTTCCCTACCGCTTGGTTGATGGTTAACTTTCAAAACCCAGAGAATTGGACACTTCCGATTGAACCAGAGAAAAGCAGAGGACTGAACCAGGGGCCCCTCGCGTATGATCGAATCAAGGCAGTTATCCGGTCAACGGTACACTAAAAAAGGGTCCCCCTCGTCGTGTATCAAGAGCCTTTTTTGTGTGTAAGACAAGTTCAATCGAACGTCCCAGGGGTCCTTGTTCCTGGTGACCTTTTTCCTCGAAACCTTGACTCTAACTTGAACCAAGTCAACCGCGCGCAACTCTCCAGATTGACCCCCAGAAAAGTCCTTCCTCCTTCTCTTTCTTTTTTCCATTCCGCCAATTCTAACCTTGACCCTGACGACGACGACCGCATCTCACCATCCTTGGCTGCGTCTTCCCGCTTTGCCATCACTCTGGTTTGACTTGTCCCATATATTTTAAACTCGGGAAAGAGCTGTGATTCAGTGGTAAGTTGTTGCTTTTTGCTTTTTTGCTTCTCTTGCGCGCACACACATACACATACGTTGGATATGACATTTTTTTTTTCCCTTTTTCTCTTGGTGACTTATTTAGCTTCGCCCTTCTCAACTCGTGATTCTCCAGCCCTTTTTTATTTATTTCTTTTTTTTTTCCCTCCCTCCCCTTCCCCCTTTACTCTCAGAACTGCTGCTGCTTCTTCTTCTTCTTTTCTCTCTAACCCCATCATCTCCCTTTCTCTTGTCTTCCTTGTTGCTAGATCTAACATCTGCCATTTTTCGTTAACACTCCACAAAACACACTTCCTTGTTCGCTTTTGTTTCGACTCGGCTCCGCCCTCCACTCCCCAGCATTGTGATTCCCTGGTCGAGACTCAACTTCCCCCAATAGTACCTTCGCAATCTCCACAGGTTGAAGAGAATTTGACCGTACCGGCGATGCGCTCGTGATGACCACAGCCTGATCTCATTATCCCTCCGCCCTTCCGCCTTCCTGCGTTTTGTTTTTTTTTTTAAATCTAACTACATCTCGCCGTGTTTTCTCACTCTCGCATTCTATCTAACCGTCCTGTCGGGGCATCGCTCTAGTTTGAGGACAATACTCATCTCCCCTATCGGTCCAGACACGCGTTTTGAGCTTACATCCCCTCGACCATCAGAACCACATCCACCGACTTCTCTCCTCTCCCTTCCCTACCTGATCTTGACCGAGCTGCCCATCAACAAAGTGCCCTGGTTTCGAGATTCTAGCCTGCTTGTATTGCGACGTTCCTGCGCAAGATTGACCGACTTTTGCGACTCGCGCCCTCCTTGAGAGGATCGCGGCAATTCGACGGAATATTCTATTGTTGGGCAAAGGGACTCGACTTTCGATCATCCTCAATCTGTACTCAATCGATCCGCAAAGAGGTATGAGTAATAACCCAGGCCAGTTGAGCCAAAACGGCCCGCTATATGAGACCGCACTGAAACGCAACGCTTCGATGTCGACATCCGCGACGCCTCATCTTTCAATCTCTACTTCCAATTCGCTTTCGGGTGGTATGGCCAACATGTCGACCGATGTTTTTTCTCCCATTGCGTCACAACCGACATCGCTATCTTCCAATTTCTCCTACGCTCTCACTCCTATCGGTAAACCACCTACTTTTGAATCACCATCGACGGGTCTTGGTCGCATTGCGGATCCGGAAAGGACGCCGTCTGGTATGAACAATGGAAATATCGCTCTGAGCAGCAACAACGGAAATAATGGTCATTCTGCCATTTTAATACGACGACTTCCGAAGAGTACTAGTCATGAAGCCCTTCGATCCATGCTGCTGTTTGCAAAAGACTGTGTAAACACCGCATTTGTCCCCAATCCCCACCACGATGATGGGGATTTCATAAGCGCTGTTGCGTTCTTTGAAACACGTTCTGCAGCTGAGGAAGCACGGGAGATGCTAGACGGAAAGCGGATTTCTACGAATGAAGCCACCATGATTGTCGACATGATTTTAGATCCTCCCTCCGCAACCGCAATGCTGCATAGACGCAACACTATCGACCAAATTCCACGCTCAGGCGTTTTAAACTCGCTAGCGCAGGTCACTCCGCCAGGGCTCGTAGCGCAGCCCAATCTTCTCTCGAGATTCGAACAGGGAGTCACACCAAACGGAACTGTTAGCCACAACGACTTTCAGTCTCCCGAGCAAGCCTCTAGGCTTCAGTCCCTATTTTCTTCACAGTCTCCTCTCGGAGATGGCCTGAATGGTCGACCACGCATAACTGGAAAGTCCGTCATCGATCAAGAAGTGGATGAGGACACAGGTGAAATTTTGAAAGACCCGGTCGCATATGCACGGAATGGAAATTCCGGTTCAATGGTTATGCCGCGTCGGTCGACCAACCCTCCTATGCCTCTTAATCAATTTGGAAGCCTCAGCTTGTCTACCAATTTGACATCCCCATCCCTGCAGTCTTTTGGGAGTGGAAGCTCGCGCCCCACGCCTTCTAGCGCAATGTCGCCCAATTTCCCCAACATCGGTCCGAATAACGGATACCATCAGACAACATTTCATCGGCTTAATTATCCACCAGTTAACCCCGCTGATCAAAATCCGCCGTGCAATACATTGTACGTGGGAAATTTGCCGCCTGATACTTCAGAAGACGAGCTCAAGGCTCTGTTTTCCCGACAACGAGGATATAAGCGGATGATCTTTCGTCAAAAGCCCAATGGTCCAATATGCTTTGTTGAATTTGATGATATTTCTTGGGCCACAAAAAGTCTCAAGGAGCTCTATGGGTACGAGCTTTCCAATAGCATTAAAGGCGGTATCCGTTTGAGTTTCTCCAAAAATCCGCTCGGGGTTCGGAATAGCCAAGCTGGAAATATGCATTCTGTGAATCCAATGACTCCTCATGCGGCTATCAATGTATCCAACGGACCGGGATTAATTGGAACACCGAGATTCACGATAGCCAACGGTCCGCCTCCGGGTCTGAGTGCACCGCCAGGACTGCCTATGCCTATGGGAATGCCGTCCAACGGGCTGTCATCTCCGCACCCTGGTCATGTCAACGGAAATGCCAGCAATGGGTTCAGTCCGAATGCAGGTCTTGGAATCGGGATGAGCCCATTTGGAAACGGTATGAGTCGATTGAGACAAGCTTCTCTTAATGATACAATTATTGGGAATCCGGCAGCGGGACCTGCTCTCAGCACCATGAATGGTGCGGGATATCCTGATTATATGATGGGCCGTTAAGGCATATACCATTTGATCTATCATGATTTGCATGTATAACGGATACCGAAGCGTCTGGCGTAAGGGAACACTGAGCTTTAATATTCCTAGATCACGCGAGGCCCTACGGTGTTTCTTTTGTTCCACTTTTCCTCACCCTTGTTTTTTTATATCTTGTGCTTTTCATTTTCTCACAAAAAATTTGCAATTCAGTGGGCTTTAATTAATTTGGTAGCAGCGGAGCATGGGATTCAGGCGGACCGACTCTATCCTCGTTACGGATTAAGCAAGAAAGTTATGCATATGCATCTAGCGATTCTCTTGTTTGATCTTTCATGGCGGCTCTGCGATGGATCTCAATTCAGGAAAGTGGAGCGTCTTCCTTGTTTGTTTCTTCTAAAATATCGCAGTCACGGTTGTCATTCAGTTTCTGTCGCTATCTTGTTCGAGTGTTTCCTTTCCTTTTTGCTTTGCACATTTTGGTTTCATTCAGCATCACGGCTTTTGAACATACTTCTGCTGTTCTTTCCTGGCTTAGCCTCTGGACATCGGCTGTAGTCATCAAAGGCGTTGAAGCCCACGGTGTTTTACAGGATTACTGCGTTTTGATTTATCTCTTTTTACGTGCATGCATATATACCTCCTGTTTCCCCGAACAAAAAGCAGCAAGAAAATCACCTTGGTACTGCATATTGGATCATTTCGATTCGAGCATTTCAGCTGGGACCACGGGAAAAGGGTGTGGAATACACCAGATTGAAAGCAAGGATTCGTCTGGCGGTTATCATTCTATTTTCATATCTGCGACGATGCTCTGTATACCCGTTTATATTTCTCTTGCTGTCGCTACCGTTATCGGACTTTACCTTGCTCCATGGACCAGAACCAATTTCCTCTATTTGATGATGAGTTTTTGCTTTTATCTGTCGCTGCATGATGACTTCCTCCCTTGGACATCGCGCTCTTTGCAGCTGCTTGTTTCCCCAGTTTTATTACTGCGCTTTTCCTTTTTCAGCACTTGTTCTACTCCTTTGGCTTGACGATTTCCAACTTTTAGCCCTTGCCCTGCATTCTTCAGATTCTTTCTTCTTTTTTTTCACGGAGCTTTGATAGCCAACCTTTTGCTTTGGAATTTGTTTTTTTTTAGAGTGGGAATATCTTTGAAGCATTGACATCAGAAGCTCCCTCAAACGCAAAACAGAGGGACTTTACCTTTCGCATGGGACTGCATTTCCTGGGGAAAAAACGGAAGGGCGCTTCGACGATGCTTTTGACATTTTAAGATACCTATGGCAACATTTGGGAGGATCTTCAGGGCGTCGGCTTTGTTATACGCATGCACTTCCGCCTTCAAGCGTTTTATCTACGTTCTTCGTCTCTCATTAATGCAACATGTTTGTGCTCTGGTTCCTGTTCCTTTTTGGGGATGATGTGGACAACAGATAGTATTATCTTACCCAAGTGTAATCCTCTGTTTTATCTGTACCCTAACAGCATTTTTCTGCACCAAGCATCTACCTATGTTTCTAGAACCTGTATCTCCGCACTCCTAACTCTCAAGTGTAGAGCCGCATACGAGTAAACAGCATATCGGCCCAGGCCGACGGTAGTGATCTCTCGAAAAGCAGACCATTTGCGACAAGTCTACATATGCCCCTCAGGTCACATGTGCTTACGGGGATAGGTACTTCCGCAACCGATGCCGACTTCCGCTAGTCCCAAAAGGGAATGTCACGTGGAGCATCCACTGGCCCCGATTTGGGAAAGAAAAGGGAAAAAAATTCAACCACCATGAAAATGCATCGTCGTCTTCACTCACAAACCTCAAGTCCTTTTTTTCCTTTTTTGCAGTGGATTCACGATGAGAGGACCTAAGCCATCGGAATACTGACCCCTGCTACTTCACATCCTTTCCATCCAACCCTCCTCAATTGTCATTCTCTCACTCTCTCTCCCAAATCTCTGTCCCCTTGGTCTTGACACACCTTCACAATGCCTCCTAGAATAGCCAACCCCCAACGACTCACATCCTCCCTCTCCTGTCACATATCCTCATCTAAAACCCCCATATTATCTTCTTGTACATCATCATCTTCGTCTCCTTCCTCTCCCTCAGCCTTGTCATTCACATGCTCGTCATGCTCCTCACGTTCCCATTCCCGCCAATCCCAACGCACATTCAGTTCCTCTGCCCCAGCTCCCGTGACGAAACTACGTCGTGATATGTTTTCATGGCTAAACGGCCCTGGTGCGGCGTTTAGGAATCCACTCCCTGGTAGTACAAACTATCTCACTGCATACGACCGACGTGGTAAGCTCCTTCGAGTACCTGAGACCGATAGCGGAGAGCCCTCAAAAGACGCACAGGAACAGGATGCTAGTGCTGGGCCTTCGATAGAGGCTGGTGACGGTATATTGCCACGCGAGTCTCAATCGGATTTGAAACCGTTCCCGCTTAATCCGCAGTTCGTCAGCCAGAGTATTTTGAGCGAAGAACTGCGGAACGAAATACACGAACAGGTCAAAATAAAAGGCAAAAGTGTGCGAGCTGTGAGCGTTCTGTTTGGTGTAGATATGAAACGCGTTGCAGCAGTGGTGAGATTAGTGGAGCTGGAGAAGCGGATGATCAAAGAGGTGTGTGTGTGAACTTTTCCTGTTTTTCCCCAGACGTACATTCATCCAAGCCCCTGCACTTTCAATGATGAGCAAAACTCGATTAGTCTTTATGACTCTTTCTATTCCCAGAAGGAGAATGCTTACCGATAAATTACAACTCTCTGATATTCCGTTTCTACTGATCTTTCATCTTATTTCTATGTTATGTCTCGCGTGACTAGTAGCTGACACCCGGACAGAACAAGCCTCTGGCTAGACCTTACGCTCGTGCTGTGCATCAGATGGTTCCAACCACGCCCTTGGTTAAACCACCACAAGCACCAAAAGCTCATGAACCTATCAATGATCTCCCTGTCCACCGTCTCACAGAACCCCAACTGTTCTACCCCGTTTCAGAATCCCGGCAATTCACTCGAGTAGACGCTGGGAGGGTTTTCTCCGCGGCTCCCGCTCTCCCACGGTCCCAAGAGGGAAAGCCTTTCAACACGCCAGAGGCCATTGCCAAAATCACACGACGCCCCGACCAGATCGAACGAGTTGGTAAAGGCAACGAGGAAGAACAAGTCCTCCAGCCTGCCGATATCCGCATTCCCCATCCTCATCTCGTAGCGTTTGAACACGATCGTTTCACATACATTGGTGAAGCGAAGCTGCGCAATCAAAGATTCATTGAGCATCTTGCGGCTGAAGAAGCGGCCGCGATTGAGGCAAAGGCAATAAAGAAGAAGAAGCGGGAGTCGTTAATGCGCCGCATCCAGCCTACCGAAAGTAGATTCGAGTTCCGATTCCATGATGTTGTGGCCAGTCGTGAAACCACAGGCACCGATGGCCGTGGCGTGGATGCACCCGGTCGGAGATATGGTGTGCCTAGTTATGATCGGAAGAGAGGTGATGTCAAAATTCCCACAAAGGTGGAGGTATAATGCACGTTTGCAAAGAGAGCGTCCCATCACCCATCGTGTATATTAGCCCTTGGTGTTGTATCCTATCTCCTGTATTATGTGTGCTACATTTGTCAAAGTGTACAATATTAGATACCTCCCAGTGAACACAGTCCTAGTATAAAGGATTGTTGATGCCACACAACTCGGCCTGCTGAATTTTGCGAATTGCTATGTATTGTCTTGCAACGTTTAGAGAACATTATGCATGGGTAATTGATCGTATGTTAAGCGTATCTGTAGGAAGCAGCCTGCAACATATTCCATCGACTCATTTCTCTCTTTCAATATTATATATGTAGCATTAGTGATAGCATCAATTAGTGAACACCCATTAGAATAGGCCCAGCCTTATGATCTGGCAACATGTCTCATGGGTCAAATTTTGGTAAGGAAAGAGAGAATTTAGGTAGAACTGGAATGGATGGCCTGGAAAGGGTCAGCAACACGGCCTGGGAAGTGCTAGAGATGAACGAAAAGAAATGTAGGGTGTTAAGTTCCAGAAATAGGAGCTTGCAAAATTGGCCTTGAATTATTATTAATGCTGGGTTTTTTCTGAGCCAGTCCTGCATTGAAAGTACACGTGTGGGTTGGGTTTCTTCGCTCAGAGGAAGCAGGTTGGGATCTTTAGGAATGCAACACAGTGGACGCTCTCTTGATAAAAATAGAATCAACAGTGATTTGACTTCGCTCGCATATGTCCCACCAAGCAATATTGAAAGAAAGAAAGAAAGAAAGAAACAAAAGAAAAGCAACTGGGGTGTGTATGTGTGTGATGAGTGTATGGGTGTGTGTGCAGAATTGGGGAGAAGAAGAAAAACCTTTGCAGATATTTTTATCAGGGAGGGGCTCTGAAAAAGTCATAGTGAAGAAAAAAAGTAGAACCAAAATGGAAAAACAATTGATTGCAGAATCCTTATTTCATCCACAATAAAACGCCAAACAGCTATAATGTATAGAGCGCAAAGGAGGAGAAAGGCGATTATGCCGATGCTATCTGCAACCAAAGAAGACAGAACAAATCAGGCAATTAGATGTGTGTGAGACGTGCGGGTTCAAAGTAGGTTGCGAAATCGAAAGTTTTGACAATAATATAACAACGAATTCCGCGCAAGCGAACTGGGCAGAGAGCAATCTTATGCTGGAGACATCTTTGCAGGTGTCAAAATACGACTTCCTTTCTTTCCAGATGACGGAGTGGCTCCCGCCGCTATCCCAGCCCCGATCGGTTTTCCGGCTGAAGGCGATGTAATAGACGCACCAAGAGCGCTATTCGGCACAATCGTCGAGGTTGAACTAGTGGATGAATCCCTTCCGCTGTTTTTAAAGTATATCCCAGTTCCCGCGAGTTTGGAGGATGCCACGTTTGGACCAGACTCTTTGTGGCTCTGTCCGTTCTGTGGGGAGCCTTCAACAGAGGTATTTACTTTCGGCGTCGCCATTTCGAGCGCAGGAGAGCTGGTTAAAGGGTCGCCGGTTATCGTAGTGGAGAAAGACTGTTGGGCTGCAGTGTTTGTCCTCGCAGAGTCGAAGCCACGCCATTTTCGCCATCCTTCAAAGTCAATCAAAGCTTGCATACAGCCCCATTCTGTGACTTTCTTCTCTAGCCACATCATGTTGACAGGCTGGTATCGGGGAAGTCAGCGAAAAATGACCAAATGAGTACAAAATAGTCATTTTGGCCAATATAAATGACGACATACCTT
Source organism: Amauroascus niger (assembly GCA_001430945.1). Classification (NCBI taxonomy): domain Eukaryota; kingdom Fungi; phylum Ascomycota; class Eurotiomycetes; order Onygenales; family Onygenaceae; genus Amauroascus; species Amauroascus niger. The sequence goes on from LJPK01000614.1 coordinate 61,487, forward strand.
CGTTAAGAAATCGTTACATCCAGCGGCCAAAGCCTCGTCTCGGTCACTTTGCAAGCTACTCGCCGTAAGTGCCACAATAATAACAGGACTCTTAAACAGCGACTTCTTATCAAGTACATCTTCCGGTTTCGGTGAAAAGACATCGTTGACCTTTGTATTTACCATCGCGTGGGGTGACGTGGGAGCAACGCCCTTGGAAAACACGCCGATATTGTTTACCCGCTCTAGCCTGCGAATTTCGCGGGTGGCTTCCAAGCCGTTCATAACAGGCAGCTGGATATCCATCAAAACCAGATGGAAACCTCCACCGCGCCACTTGTTGACCGCTTCACGGCCGTTCATTGCCGTCTGCCATCGAACCCTGAGACGCTTCATGAAAGCTTCTAGAAGCTTGAGATTAATTGTGTTGTCTTCGACAATAAGGACGTTGATTGGAGGGACAGTGCCATCTAGAAGGCTCGAAGGAAGACCTGAATCTGTAGCACCGCTGCTAGTTTTCTTCATCTTGCGAGTTTTCTGTGCGGGACGAGGGGAACTGACACGAGCAGGAGGAGTATGCACAGATTTTGTCTGTGATTCGGGGGCAGGAGCAGGAGGAGTATTTATCGATGGAGGCGAAGGAACGGGAACAACACCGTTTACAGATTGTTCAACAGCGTCTAGATGTAATTGGAGAGAGGCGGAACGGAGCCGGACTAGGTTAACATTGAACCAAAAGAGAAAAACGAGAAACGGCCAGGAGAAAGTTTGTTTAAACGAGGCTCAAAACAGGGTTCGCCTACCAGTCATGTTGTTCACGGCAGGGACTGCGCCGATTATTGTGGGGGAAGAAGTGTGTTGACGAGGAAATTTCGGCCGGTGTTGGATATTGTGCCAAGATCCGCGACTGCCTGGGGACGGGACGAGTGGTAACTGACCGGTGGTGATTACGGATATTGAATGTTGATGTGGATTTGGTAGGCTTCCGGAAGATATCGAGCCGGAAACGTTGGGCGTTTGGATGGAGTGCATTGGAGGAAAATATTCATCAGCTTCGCCCGGGCGCATGTCCTCTGGGTGGACATACGGCACGTTTTGTCTGGGAGAAGGCCTTGGAGTGCGACGTTGTGGGATCTCGATGACCAACGCTTCTCCAACCGTCTGGCCGCCGGGATAATAATGGTCCAAAGTGCGACCAACGGGTTCCTCGGGGCCCAGCAGGCGCTCTGGATTACTCTGCCGGCTAGAGGGTTCCCGTGGCACCAGCTTTAACACAACATCCGGTGCATCAAATGTGCGGCCAAGGGAATTGGAATATTTCCTTAGGATTGCCTCGCGCAGGTCATCCACCAAGTCTTCCTCCGTTGCGGAGACCAAAGTGGCGGATGCGCCCGCCCGTTTGACCCATATCTTCCGGCTGATCATATCTGGCTGAATGGACGGAGTCCCACGAGAGAAATAATCTCCACCGTTTCCGGCAGCTCCAGGTTCCAAAAGTGATTTTATGAGTCGTTGCTGGGAAGCAGGTACCAGAGACTGTCGTCGAACGGCGAGTGGAGGACGTGCCGGCGGATTGGAAGCAGGCGTTGGTTTGGAAACAGGGAGGGGAGATGGTAGGTTTGTATTCGTATTCCGGCTGCCGGATTCATCGACAACGTTGAGGGTACGGATTGATCGAGAGTCTGATTTCCGAACAGACAGAGATCGAGGCGACAAGACGACGTCCTTGGACACGCCGGCTGGGTTGGGTTCCTCGAGGCGTCGAACCGAGTCTCCTCTTTTTGGAATTTGAGCGGTCAATGGCTCTGTCGCGTCTCTAGACTGAGGGATGGACGAAGGATGGGCAGCTTGCTCTGGTGTGGGTGTGTGACCAGAAGATGAGGTACCATGCGGCGGCTTTTCGGAGCGCGCAGGCGAGTCCTTTGGGTTGTCGGTCTGCTCGTCAACAGTCTTTGCAACCTTATTCGCGACAGTGTCCAAACTGCACCACGAACCCCTTTTACGGGATGTCTTCGTCGACTCGGCACGGGTGGTGTCGGTGGAGATGGCGGCGGCAGCATCGGCAGGCTTGGGACTGGCAGCGTTGCTGGGGACAAACGATGGATGGACCGGCGGGAGGAGCTGCGAAGAGGAGTTGGGACGAGGAGGATGGACGGGGTGCGTGTCGGTGGTGGCGCCGGGGGTTGTGGAGGGCGAGTCGGCGGAAGAGGAGGCGGTGGTGAAGCTGAGGTTCTTGGCGGAGGAAGAGGAGGTAGAGGACCGCCGCAGAAGCTTCGCCGTCAGTCTCGAAAAGCGGGTATGACTGGTACTGGTGCTGCTGTTGGGATTGGGATTGTGGTGGTGATTGCTAGCCATGGTTCCAGCGAAACCAAGAAATGGGCGCTGGAATGATAAAAGGGCAAAAAAAAAAGAAGAGGGAAAAGAAAACGAAGCTCTCCCTCTTCTAGTTAGACACGCACATGAGCAGAATACGTCCACGCACAGAGAAGCCGATAAAGAAGAAGAAAAAATAAATTCAGACGAACTGGGGTGAGGCCGTGGGGGTCCAGAACTGGGCAAGACACAAGCCTCCTTGGATCAAATTAAAAGAGCAATTGATGACTGGCTAGAAAAGGGTAGAAAAACGAGAGTACATACACACGCACGCACATACACAGAGAGTGTGAGAGAGAGATAGACAGATAGACAGAGATGAAAACAGAGATGAAGAGAGAGAGAGAAAGCAAGAGAGAAGAAGAGGGAGGGAGGGAGGGGAGCAAGGGGGAGGGATGTCGTCGGCTGGAGAGGTGTGTTTGTTTTACGTGTAACTAGTTAGAGTCTCAAGCGGCAAGAGCTGATGGCAGCCACAGGAGAGGAAGGTCCGGTCAAGAGATCCATCTCCGATCGGTCAGCACAGCAGCTTGTCAACGAAGAGACAGGGTGTTCAATCTTCATCTCCTGGAGAAAGAAACAAAAAAAAAAAGATTCGTGGATCAGATGGTTTGGAATGGTCTTGAGTTGGCGACTTGACTTGCAAGAAGAAGAAGAAGAAGAAGAAGAAGAAGAAGAAGAAGTACGGAGTAGTTAACTAAGAAACAAGCAACAGGGACAAGGCGGGTAGGAAAAAGAAAAGAAAAAGATGCTAGCCAGTCAATCCCCTGAGACAAAAGACAGTTGCTGGTTCTCTTCTCTTGTCCTTTTGAAATGGGAAGAAAGCGAGCATCAAAGGGCGGTCGTTTCGGTCTTGTTAACTATTTAGTTAACCACGGGATGATCAACAGCAAACAAACATCTCAATTCCAGTGTCTACAACGATGTAGTTATGAAGGGTAGTGAACCGAGTCGAAACCAGCCGATTCTCTTTCTCTCTGTCTCTGTTTAGTTGTATGGAGTATGGAGTATGGACTGCATACTCTGATATGCTCTATAAAGTACTCCTTCCTTGTAGAATCCTAGACTTTCTTGAATCGTGATCTCTCTCCTGGATGCCATGGCCTTTACGATGGCCAGTAACTATCTAGTAGGATACCCTATGTCACTTATTATCATTTTTTGCCTGTGGCTAATAAACTGCTCTCTTTTAATGCATTCATGAATATCATAAAATCATGCTCATCTCAATCTCGTGGCCCTCAACCTCTAAGTTAAGTTAAGAGATCTTGGACCTTTCCTTGCTAAGCCAAAATGTGTGGCCTGTATAGTTATATATGTTCAAGGGCGCCTTGCGGGATACACACACAACCAGTGGCAATCACGTATTGCTTTTCCCAAGGGAATTCTTTGTGCCCCCTTGTGCCTCTAGATCTTCAAGCTGTTGTGAATCTATGCCAACGACAACCACTTTAGAATCATCCTCAATCTCAATAGTGCTTGAGGGAGTGACCGTTCCCTCTTTAGCGTCGAGTAACTCGTCAACCGTTACACCGGCCGCTTTAGCCTCCTTGAGCAGGTCTCGGTGTAATAAGCGCCAAACGATGTGGCTGCCAAAAATCCCTATTTCCAAGACCAATCTACAAGAACTCGTGCGTTAGCATACTGTTTCCATGAAGCAATGTCCGTATACTCACACAATACAGTATAAGACTCCTCCAAGGATGTCAAACGAATCCTCGACAGCTACGTAAGGTGACTCTGTATCAGCCCAATGTCCAAAAAAGCAATGCCTAGACAAACCCCCCTCTTGATATAACGTACCCAGGGCCAGTAGCGAAAACAGTGCTCCAAGCGTATCCAAAGTCAAAAAGACCCAATCTAAGAGACCAAAAAATCAGCATCCATCTCACTCGCTTAGACGATTTTACGGGAAAACATACTAATTCCTACAACTCTCCCTCTTCTTTTCCGGATCTCTCGGTATGGAGCTGCCAGTCCTAGTACCAGCAGGATCGTGGCGAGGACTCCAAATAGAAGTGCCGGCCATGTAATCCCTTTTCTGTATGGAATCTAAACGCAAACGGTTGAAGTTAAGTGAATGTCAATATACTGTCAAGGGGCGGGCATATCCACCCTTAATGTGAGAATGAAAAGTGCCTCCGAGCCGCCCAGCAGCGCTCCTATAACCACGGCGATTATTGCCGCTCTGGTCGGGGTATATTTGCTACAAGTACACACTCAATTAGCGCACCTCCCTCTGGAAGTGTACCGATGTCCAGAGAGCAATACTAACTGATGATAAACAAGAATCTGCACCCAGCATATCAAGCTCAATACCCCAAAGATCTGCGGTTGGATCTGAATCGGTAGATTGACCTCCTATAACATTTTCTCGTCAGGAGAGAGCGTCAGGAAAGACAGGACCATCTTTCTGTCGAGGCTCACCTGTAAAATCATGTATATGCCAAAAGGAGAAGCACCTAGAGTATCCACATGTCCGTCAACAAATCTGACTTCTTAAAAAGACAGACAGACCCAAAAAAAAAAAAAAAAAAAAAAAGGAAAAAAAAAAAAGGAAAAAAAAAAGAAACAAGGGAAAGTAATACACAAAGCCCACAGGAGCAACATGGACCCCGGCAGCCCATCTGTCTTCTTCCTTCGCCAGTTGTACCAGATCTGAGGTACTAGCTGGACACACCATAGCACAGTTCCAATGGTGCCCAGGACATTTGCCGAAACCGGGATCTCTCTGCTTTCCGCCATCGGATTTTTATAACAAGATCACACGGAGTGTAGAAAAAAAAAGGGACCGGTTTGCCGAGGGGACATAAAATGCGGAATAAATTGCTTCTCCTGTGAGCATAAGAGATGGTGATGGGCGGGGAAAAAAAATGGATACCCTTCAACGATACACTGATCAGAGAGACCAAGGATATAGATATCAGGGTCGCGACAACCGATTGATAAACCTGCGTTAACTTCGCATCATAAAAAAAAAGAGAAATAGAAGATGACCAAGGGTGTTGATAAAATGCTCTCGAATATAAAGAGATGCAGAAAGTCAACCTCCATTGAACGGCTCAACAGAACGACTGACAAAAAAAAGGACCGCTCTTTCGAGTGGAAGGAGCTACCGTATAAGATAGGCGGAAACCAAAAAAAAAGTAAAGGCGAAATAAGCAAAGTAGCCGCGCAGAGAGCAATGTAGATAGGTTGGCTATATTCCAATCAAGTCAACTTGGCATTTCTTATATTCTTTCCATGTTGAAAAAGAATCCACCTCTCCGTTCGTTTTTAGATTCGCGGGGGAACCTTGCTGGGGCTCATCACTCAATGCTCATAACGGGTGCAGAAAGGATGAACATTGCCCGTGAATCCGTGGGGTTGCCCGCCCCATCAAGATTCAAACAACTCCCCAATCAACCGTGGACAGCCTAGAACTAGAAGGAGGAAGTTTGGCTGCCACTTCCGAGCTGCTTTTCTTATGTACCTTAGGTAACGGGCTCCTTCAAGGGCTAGACTCCACTGGGAAAGAACACCCGCTGCGAATCCGCAGTTTTTGGGATGCCACTTCTCGGTTAACTACACGTTAACTCTTGAGAGGAAGAGGCGAAAGAGTAGAAAGAGGAAGAAGAGAAGAAAAAAAGGGGAAAAAAAAGAGGGCCTCGTTTGAGAAAGTGGTGAGGGATCCGCTTTGGCGAAACTGTGGGAAGATGAAGGTATGAACATGGGATGGAACCACTCCAAGATCCGCTATAGAGATCCGATCTAGCATTTAACAGGGCCTGAGAGCATGATAAGTAAAAAGGAAAAAAAAAAAAAAAACAGCCGGATTGAAATGGAAAATGCGATAACAGAGAAGAAGAAAACGATGTGCTGATAAACGCGGCTGCGAAAACACATCCTTCGCCGTTTGTGTGTTGGGGTGTTGGGGGGAAGTGGACTTCGCACTTCCTGAACAGTTTCTGATCTTGATGTCTCTGGATGTTTTAAGAAATCCACCTCCGTACATTGATTCTCAAACCAGCCCCAACTGCCGAAGTCCTGCCCCCCCCCCCCCTTCTTCTCTCTCTTACACATTGACCGCAGTGTGACTGCACTCCTACCTAGCACCCATTATTAGTTGGTAGTTCCCTCTCTATTCTAGCACCCCGAACCCCAACCATGCAAGGGAATGAAAATGAGAATCCTCAGTCCAGATGCAAACCGGATAGAAGCAGAAAGAAAAAGAAAAAAGAAGAAAAAAGAGAGAAATCATCCTATTCCGGATTCTCGTCCTACCTACATTATCTCTGGCGAAGGCTTATGTACAGATATTCTGGCGGATGGACTTCAATCCAGAACACAGATTATAAAACAAAGAAATATTGCACAGCTAAAAAAAAAGAGGCACTAGGAAGACAGATGGGGGGAGGCGCATCATCCAAAAGGTGATAGAACTCATGCAAGTGCACGCGTCCCCATTGTTCACCCTGCCAAAAAAAAGGAAACTCAGAAAGTGTCTGTGAGTTCTCAACAACGCATTTAGAACATTAGGTCATGAGCCATCTTGCCTGGAAAGCTCAGCAACATTTGTCCATCATAAGGTATGAATACAGGTGGGGATCAATATGAGTCACACATTAAGAAGAGAGAGAACAGATAAAACAGATGGATAAATAATTTCCGAATATCAGTATGTGGAAATCGGAGATAATCTTTTTAATAGAGGAGAAAACAAACAGAACCAAGGAACTAAAAACAATTATAGAAACCCATAAGACATGATATTTATCACAAATCCCCAATTGCGCCGGAAAAAGGCGGGAGAAAAATGGGGAATAACAAGGCAAAAAAAAAAAAGGACAAAAGCATCATCAGCAGAAGCCGACGGGTATCAAGTGCAGGGATATTTTCCTTCTGCAAGAGGCTAGGTATGGGCGCAGCGCTGTAGCAACCCACATCCAGCTGGACGGAGACACTGGCATTCTTAAAGCAAGATTAGGTAGTTCGATGGTGCAATTCCTGTCTCTCCTGTCAATTTTTTCGCCTGCCACCACCGCCCGCTTACATCAGACACCTCGAGGATCTCGTGTTTGGCGAAACTGATCTCGTTTGCGTCGTCTGGGTTCGCTTCATACGAGTAGATCGCCTTTGCACGGTAAGGATACTCGGTGGGCGGGGTGACTTCGGTGGGGGGATCTCCGGCCGCACTGCTCGTGGTTGCCAAGTTCACTTGGGAGTTACCCAGGGCTGAAGACCCGGATGGGCCCGCCGGTCCGCCGTAGCCTGACATGGGCGATGAGGTTTCAAATCCGTTTAGTTGGGCAGACGTATACATCTGGGGCGGTTGGCTAGAGAGGGTGGTGTCAGGTCGATTGGGATAGTGGTTAGACATTTGGCTAGGGTTGAGGTAGGATGGCTGCTCCTTGTGCATGGCGAACGAATCGATGTAATTGCGAGAACGAGACTGCGGGGCGGAGCCAAAATAAAATATCCATACAACCTGTAGAAAAAAACGTGCATGTTAGAAGATGATTTGGAAGTAGATAAGAAACAGGCCAGCCGTACATTAATGATGGAAAGGAGGATGAACCCGGCGCCCGCGGCTTCTTTTGACCCGGCTTTATCTTTCAGTAGGACATCGACGGCAAAGGTTGTGAATGCAAGGCCTGCGGAAACGTAGCCGACGATCTAGGAGGAGTAGCCCGGACGTGTTAGTAAAAGAAAAAAGAGAGAAGGGGGGCGGGTGTTTCATGGCGATTGGGAGTTACCCATATGGGAGCAACATACTGCAGTGCTATAGATGTGGCTTGTGCCCGATGCCATGACATACGAAATGCCAAGGATGCAAAGTAGCATGTAGGCAATAGTCCACCAGTAGATATTTGGAAAAGACCCTCTGATACTGGAGATGACTGCAGAAATGAACGTAATCAACCACGCAAGCTGGACCAAAAAAAGAGTTAGATCATAGTGTATCGGCATTTCAACCCTTTTTCCTCTCAAAAAAACTGCAACCAATCTGTCAACGCGGTGCGGGAGGAGGGCTCATACCAACGATATTGAAATGGATGCCAATGCAAAGGGGTCCCCGACCAGGTTATCCAGGCTGATGCGTGCCATTGTGTGATGCCGATCGGGAAATGGAAGGGTTTTGTAGACAGATGGAGAGGAGTGGTACGTTCGATGGTCGAGTAACCATCAATGAAAGGAGGGCTTGTCGTTGTATTATCCGCGGCTCCAACCTTCCAAGCAAAATAAAAAAAAGATAATAGAATAAAATATATGGGACTAGAAATCACTCGGGAGATCTCAACCCAAAAAGCAATTCCAATCGATAGGGATGTTTAATTTCTTTGTTATCAGGACTCGATGAGTTGCTGGAGTATCGTGACGGGGGATGGATCGCGATTCCGGAGATGGTTTGAGATGGCCCGTTTAGTGCAAATGACAACGCTATCGACGGAGTGATGGATCACGAATCGAAGGTTCGAAGACGATGGCGAGTCGCGACATGGAAAGGCGTGATCGTTGCGGTGAAAAGCAAAGCCCTCGACCATCCGGTGGGAAAAACGCCTTGGGGGGAGGAGAACCGGGTTTTGGGGGCGCAGGGCACTGGGCGGATGATGTTTGGTGTTTAGGGTCGCCGTTGGGGGGGGTGGTGTGGACTTTCTCAAGAGCGTTCAGGGAGAAGCGTTCAGAAAAAGAAACCCGTCACGAGAGAAAAAGCAGCGCCAGGCTAGCTGGTGGACGGAAGGGGGCGAGCGAAGAAGAAGAAGACGACACGAAGACGACACGAAGACGAAGACGAAAAAAAAAAAAAATGAGTGACGACAACAACGACTAGTTAGGGCGAAGCTGAAGGCGGAAGTGTCAGAAGAGGAAGAAGGGAGAGAGAAGAGAAGAGACGAACGGGGGATGAAACGAGCGACGGGTTCAAAAGGAGTCGGGGTTGGCGTGTGCTGGTTGGTTGGTTTGGTTGGGTTGGCTTTTAATAAGTGTAGTTTTTGCGGGAAAAAAAAAACACAATGGAGAGAGAGAGAGATAGAATTCTAGGCAGAGAAAGAGAGAGAGAGAAACCGAGAGGAGAGAGATGGAGAGGGAAGAGAGTGAAAAGAGGGAGAGAAAAAGAGAGAGAGAGAGAGAAAGTGTTGCGTGTAAACATCAAACTCGCAGGGGAGAGAGAGAGCGACAGGCAAGCAGAGTCTGTCTCCAGAGAGAGGGGAAGATGGGCTGAGCACGAACCCCAAAGGACACCCCCCCGGTTTCGCCTTTTATTTTTTTATTTTTTGGAATGTGTGCCTGGCTTTTGATTGAGCAGACCGAAATCAATAGTTGATAATGGCAATTTCTGCTCACTCTGGATAGGAAGATGGGGAATAAACTTGACAGAAAAATAAAAAAGGGAACAACTGCCTGCCAGTGCCAGCCCTTCATCCTGCATTGATCCTGCACAGGACAACAAGTCAAATCCAAGTGCAAGTCCAAGTCCATCCATCCATCCATCAATCAATCAATCCCCCCTGCTTTGGACCAGCTGCAGAGGGCCGAGAAGTCTGGCCCCTTGCAATCTCGCCAATCCCGTGGACGGACCCGGCCCAACTTCCAATGCTGAGCTACATTGCACTTGATGCGTGTCTTGCAGGAAATCAGACTGGAAGACAAAAATTCACAATCTCTCTCACACAAACTCCCACACAAAATCAAATGCTTTCTGGCCTTGGTTAACTATAGATGTACTGTGAACATCCCCTTTTTTTTTTAGAGAAGTTATCTCTGACAAATGGATAACTAATATGGGTGAGTCCAGAAAGGGACAAGGGACATGGAGATCGACCAAGAGATACCTGGAGATAAACAACACCATGCTTTTAACAAGCAAAACACACCGGCGGCATTGATGGCGCTCTCTCTCAATGCATATGATGATAATGGAGCACTGTTTAACTCGTTCTTCAGCTTGACGGCCAATGGTTCTTTGATGCTCATGATTGTATGTACCTTTCAATGCTGAATGATGCATCAGCTTGTTTCACATCATAAAGCATCCATCACCGAAGAAGTATAAAGGCAGCAGCAACTGCACTGGACTCAAAGTCAGTTGCAAAAAGACTCAACATCTCAGGCCATAAAGGGGGGGTTGATGAAGATGATGGATCAAACCTCATCACTAGGCACTGAGATTGATGGCACAATGTGCCCGTAGATGGTCAAATCAAGTTGTAGGTTTGTTTGGCTGCGGTAGTTAACTAATGTGCATTGACAATTATCGTAGATGTGATGAACGTGGTCTAAAGATAAAGCATGTTTTCGCTTGACTTGAGCTGTTGGGCTCATGGCTTGGGAATGCTGTGGCTTCAGGCTCAAAGAAAAAAAGAAGATGTTAAAAATTCGCAGCCATGAAATCACTGCAAGTTGTTTGCACAACATGCCCGGACTACATGGTGCTATTCTTCATTAATCGCCTACCGAGACGTCAGATGGCTCACGAACTCTTAGTTAGAAACGAAACAGAGGATAGGATGGCAAATCAAGTCAAGGACAAGTAGATTGTTGGTCCGCGCACTGAGTTTCAACATGCAAAGACCCCTTCTGGGCTGAAGGACCGGACGCAACATTGCCCATAACTATTGCATTCATTTTGCAAGACTTGCTGTTTTCCCATTTACCATTTGATGGCCTCTTGATAACTCTACTAACTCAGAGCTCTGCTTCGAAAGACGAGAAAGAATACTTGACCTTTTCAAGGCAACATTGCCCCGATTTGATCACCAGTTGGGCCATGGGGTCCGGTCCGTTCACGAGATATCGACCAAGTTCGGCAGTCCTCCCCAGCGATGGCGTTTCGTCGACGGTAGCGCTGCCTTTTACCGTTCATTGCGTGTCATATCAAAGTAACGGGCCTATCATCTATGTAGGTGTATATTTCCCAACGGTGAGTGCTAGAGATGAAATCATGTCAGCTCGCTGCAAATTCAAATTGATACCGCAGAGAATCAATGAATCAGAACTCCAAACATACCGTTTTCCCGAGGAGTAAAACGACCCAATTCATCGAAAGAAAGTGCCTGCATAAAAAAGAAAAGAAATCGAGCCTGGTATAGGGTATATCCGTCACAACTCTTTTTCCCCATCATTCAGAAAGTACTCATTCATCTCTCGCCATCCTCCCCTCCAACCTTCTCACTTCCCTCTCCGCCATCCTAACCCTCTCCTCCCATTCCCCCCAGACCTCTCCACCACCCACGATCCCAACCTCCAACCATCTTTTCATCAACAGCGCGCTTCTCGCCCTCAACTCCGCCATCTCAGCCGCCTGCCTTTCCTGCTCCTTGAGCAATCGACCGATCCGCGGCTGCAACTCAAGCAGGCTCGTCGACGCACTGGCAGGGGGAATAGGCAGGTCCTGCAGGGAACTGAGCCGGGAAGCGGTTTCGGGAAAAGCTGCGGCGTAGGAGAGCACGATCGAGGCGAGGGATTGAGTTGAGAGAGTGCTGGGAACGGTGTGCGGGTTGGAGCTTTGAAATAGATCGGGATATCGAGAGTCTAAAAAAAAGAACCGAAACGAAAAGAGAGAGGGAGAGAAGCTTAGTTGATCATTTTCGATAGCATAGATAGATTCTTGGGAGTCCTAATTCTTTTTTTCATATACATACATAGCTTCAACACATCCTGCACAGCAGGGACCCTGGTGCCCAACACCTTTAGGCCATATTCCAGTTCGGCCAACCGCGCAGCGACGGATTCCCTCGCAGAGGCGGGTGGTGCGGGCAGCCGTTCTGGTTCACCGGTCCGGGCTGCGCGGCCGGTGAGAAGGTACTCGATTTTGCGAAGCCGCGTCTCCAAAAGGTCAATCGTGTCTGCAGCTGTAGAGGTAAGGGTGTCGGGAATATCTGTCTCCATTTTGTTTGCGCTGAGGTTTTCCAGTTACCTTGGATTTATGGAAGCTGTTGTCGCAGGTGATAACAGTCAAATAAAGAAAGGTACTTGGAACTTCCACAACCCATGAGCTCCACGCCGGAACTGAACTCACTAGGCAACTAGTTAACTGATTTATGCAGTCAAAAAGTGTTGTAATAAGCTGTTAGAGAGATTTCTTTGTTGATAGTTAATTCCATGTGTTCACTCAATATCTTGTTCCTTGATATTTAATTCCAGCAGTTAAATAACTACCTACCTTCTACAGTTACATAACTACAAAGGACAGGTGCAGACTTGTTCTGGCTCTTCAGATGGTGTGGGTATTTTACACTAGATTCTTTTGCTAAGACATACATGTGCATAACTACATACTATCCTCCATTAGTTACCATTAACTAGTTACTCTTTAATGAAGGGTTGTTTATGTCGAAGCTTCACGTCTTGTGGATGCAGTTATTCTAATAGTGCCACACTTCAAAAGTAGGGAAAACAACAGTTTGGGCAACATATTGTTGGTTGTCACTATCAATAGTTTATCTAGCTCAGTGTCCTCCTGGCTCATGAGCCTCAGCCTATTGGTTAATACTGCACATATTCATATAGAGATGTTTATGCCGCAGGGGGAACACCGTGACTATCATTCATATTCTTCTGTTGTCGATCTTTCCTTTCAACTCCACCAGGCTCCTCGTCTATTTTCAAGAGAAGATTAACATCTCGAGATCCAGCTGGACGACGTGTGTTGGATACTAGCTCCACCACCCCTTCCGGGGCGCACTCGTCATAGTGCGACTCAAATTGGGGGTTTTGCGGGCTTACTTCTTGGGCGATATCCTCAACAAATTCTTCTTCTCTCTCATCCTCCTCTGCGTTTTCTATATCCTCAAGTCGTTTCTTTAATTGCATGATCTCATTTTCGAAAGTCTGATTATCAGCATCAAGGAAAGCCTATACAGTTGCATATTAGTCCTACCCCAAGTCGTGAAATGTAAACGATTCCTACCTGAAGGGGTTCTGGGATCCCGGACTCCTTGAAATCAATTGCGTCGTCGCTGGCATAGATAAGAAGAGCCGAAGAATTGTCTTCTCTAGCTGCTCGAAGGACCTCAATTTCACGAGCGGGTGTTATCGTGTAACCGGTTGCTTCCATGTGGGGAGGTATTGGCACCCTCGGTACAATGGGATCGAGAATATACCTGGATCCGTCTGTTCTTGTAGTCATCACAGGCTCCCGAATACGTCTGGCAGCATTCTTCTTTGCATCATCCACAGAATAACTAATCCGCCACCACTGCCATTCATTTTCGAATTTCATCTCTGCAAATGTTTCTCTCATCCACTCCGCTCCTTGAATTCTTTTCAAGACATACATGATATGTTCATGTGTGGAAACCCCACGCAAGGTATATCTGTAGTATGGTGGACCGTCCCCTTCCTTGGCTGTAAGTCCTCTGGAGAATTGTTTCAGATAATCTTTCACGTGCTGTTTCTTTCGATTTAAAGCTATCCATTTCATCATTAGCAAAAAAAAAAAAATCATTTTCCACAAGGGAATAGGAAATCATGATCCGTACAAGCAAGTTTCCGATCAATCTGTTCTGACATGGCTTTCAGGTCGCCAGCCAATTTTTCAGATTCTTCAACTGTAAAAGCCGGGCGCCGTGTAATACCTCCTCCGCCAGATGACGGATCCAAATCATCTCCCTTCATAGCTATATCTGTCCCAACGATGGCGTTTTCCAGAAGGGATTTGAATGATGTTGTCTCACCATTGGGCCTGTCAACAGTCGAGTATGTATCGATCAAATATTCTATCCTTTTTAGTTGAATTTCAACGTCCAACCGTCGCGACCGCAATTGTTGCGTGAAGTTTTTGTTTTGCTCTAAATACCGGTCTGGATACCAGGTCGCAGGGATCTTCACGCCAAGGGGCCGAACCGTTGGGCTACGAACCGTCAGGCGCATGACGAAAATCGGAGCAACGTTCTCTAGCCATGACTCTTGAGCTCTAGTCTCGGGGGTGTTGGGCCAAAGGCACGTATCGATAACGTCATATAGTGTGTCAACGTCGCTAGGCTCGAACGACAAGTCCGCAACAGAAAATGGGACTCGAATGGCGGGCGCATTTGGAATACTAGATTTCTTGACAATGGTGGACTCGAATATTTTATTCTCCCTTGAGTTCAAAGTAAATGCCGCATGTTGCCATCTTTCTAAAAATTCCGGCAAAAATCTTTGGGGAGCGTCTCGCCGAGGAGAGAGGAGATTGGCCAAAGCTTCTACACTTCCGAAAGAACGATTTGTACCGTCAAGGAATGCCATTAGCCTCTGTGTTTCCAGAAGTACGTCATCAGGGTCTTTGGATTGTTGATCGTGGCCAATTAAGGATGCATTTGCGGGAACATGTACTCGTGTTCCATCCCACCATTGCGGATGATAGCCATAGTCCGATAGAATTTTTTCTTTTGAGATAAATGCCTCTCTAGAGAGAGGGATGGCATGAAGTATAGTGATGCATGCTGCCAGACCATCGACATTTTTCGAAGGGCGAAGGAAAGCGGGTAGGTCTTTGTCTCGTTTCCGCTCCTCCGGGTCCGGGTTGATGCAGGCCTCTTTGGGTGCAGAGTCATCGACGTAGGGAGTGATAGCCCATGCTTCGCTGTCGTAGTGTTCACGGCTGGCAGGTCCAAAACGAGTGCCACCACCGGCTACAACGCCCGTTTCCTGACCAACGGAATCAAAACTCCGATTGAGAGAGGCTGCTACGGCTTGCTGCACGTCATGCTCTTCACGCTCCTCAAGAGTCATTTCGTTTGTTTTCTCCTCTAGAGCTTCTGTATTAGGGAGTGTTCATAAGTTTGTGGTCGTGTAGGGGTAAAATCCTCACTGTAATGAGCAGCACCGTCACCTTCGGCTGCTGCAACGCTCTCAACAGTCGGATGGTGACCTATCCGCGACGGGGGCCGTGAGGGAGGCGCTGTAAAACTGGTAGCACCACGGTCAATCTCGAATGACTCTATACAAAAAAGCGAGTTAGAAGCGGCTTATAGAGTAGTTCATGTGCGGTACGGCAGGGGGTGGACAACAAGGACCTCACTTTGAACATTCTCGGACTGGTATCCGTACTGCTCCGGCTGCGGTTCAGAGGCCACTGGCCAGTCGCCCTAACAGAGTAAATAACCGCTTGGTCAAGTTCTTTGAACCTAGGAGGGCAGCGGAAGCTTAAGCAGTTGCTCACCTCGGGCTGTGAACCACTGGGATTTTCGAAAAAGGCATTGGCGGCTCGGTTCGCGTCAAGGTTGTGAGCCTACCGGGAGCGAAAAGACGTCAGCTCAGCCAGATTCCGTCTATAGCTAGATGATCGCAGGAGACGCCCAAGGTACAGCTGTGTGGCTATACCAGGGAAGACACCCCGCGCAGAAACGGGGGGGAGTGTCGAAGTTGTCCATTCAGACAAACACTGACCTTGAGGAGGCAGACCGCCTGGTCCCGAGTGGCATTTGTAATGGCAACAAAATCATTTATTTCATCTTCGGAGGGAATCATAGTTGGAATCTCTCTCTCTCAGGGTGTCGAGCCCTTCTCTCGTTTTTTCCCCCTTCTCCGACCGAAGAGAACGAACAGACTAGTTAGCTCCGAATCGTTCTCCTTGAGCTTAAAACAAGTCGTCATAGGCCTTGGCGATGAAGAAACTAGCAACGATTTGCACTACCGACCCAAGATGGAATCCTTCTGTTCATGAGGTCTGTAGGGACAAATGGGATGCAGAGGCTTTGCAGAGTGTCAGGTTCCATTCTGCCTTTTTTTCTCTCTCCCTTGGTTGGAATGTCTGGTGGTTAGCGAGCTAGTTAAAATGGCAGGCGGCAACCAGCACTGGAGTTTCCAGGGCAAGAAAGAGAGACTGCACATACAAGACCAACAGTGAAGGCGGTCTTTTTGCTTCTTCTGTCTTTTCGCAGCTTGTCAATGGAGAGAAAGCTTTTGACCATGAAGAAGAAGTTTGTTAACTATATCAGAGGAATCCAGAAAATGCACATTCTGATAAATCACTGCTTGCAACCCCTTCACTGCGGGGACACTTTTTGTTCAGCGGTAGTTAACTAACTAGCTAAACTAACTAAATAACTACTCCATAGTTATTTTGAAAATCAACATGACATTAGATAACTACACCCTCTGTGTAGGTAGGTCTACTCATCTAAACTAGTGAAGGCAATTGGGATGGCCCAATCTCCCTGCCAGCTCAGTGGTGATTGATATTCATGGCGAATAACGACAAACCCCAAAATGATCAATTTGCCTTCAGGAACCGGAGAGATCGCCAAGCCGCCAAACCTTCCTCTAGGCCTTCCTTTTCTCCACGCCCAGAGAAAGCCAGAACAACTTTGGTTTCGCACAAGCGCCTCTTCCCCCCTTCCCCCCGGGCCCCCGCATATGTAACTAACTAACTAAATAATTATGGGATGCCATCGGACCTCCCACGCCGATGGATCAAGTTACCCTCGGATCCAGCCAGAACACAAGAATAATGGTCGCTGCAAAGGGAAGACCTCACTGCCGTGGCATCAGAGCCCCTTTCTCCCGATCCTCGTCTTTCTGACGGAAGCGTGCTTCCATCTCTGAACTGTTTTAAACCGCTGTTGCTACAAACGTTGAGAGTCCCAAAATACCGCCGCAATGGTTCGGTCTCAGCTCGTGAGGCTGCCACGATTGAGCAGGGCGCGAATCTCACCTGTGGCATCCGCGATTCACTCGCGGGGCTTGCTTACAAGCAGCTATTCACGTGGCCCATCCGAGGTCAGTAACGACGTCCGCGAATAATCCAAAGTGCCCGTCTTTTTTTTTTTAATTCCAAGGCCGTTGAAGACTAACTCTCAATCGCCGCTGCAATCTTGCATTCGCGCTTAGCCCATTTAGCCACCCTTGTTTGAACAAACCGTTGGCGATCATTTTGCTGGCATCGTGAGCAAGCATGGAGACAGAACAGCGTCAGTCCTTTCACGTCTTGGATGCCTAACTACCGATCTTTGCGGCTGATGCGGCGTTAACTAGGGTGGTTTCGAGACACCAAAAACAAAGACTCACCTACCACGATCTGGATCTGAAGAGCAATGCGTTGGCACGTGGATTGGCATCAATAGGTGTGAAAAGGGGAGATCGGGTGGCTATTTCGCTGGGAAACGGCATCGAATATGCCATTGTATGGAGGCAACCAACTCCACGATACCATTTCCCCGAACACGTTTGGCTAATCATTCTGTGTACAGGCTACCTACGCACTTTTCAAGTTAGGAGCGGTTCTGGTGAGTAGTATTATAATCTGGCCGAGTCAAGCGATAAGAATATCACAGTTTCCGGGCTAACGGAAACCCCGATTGTGTATGTAGGTTCCATTAAATCCCAACTTCAACATCGGCCAAGTTGCAGCTGCTCTTGGCCACCTGGAAGCTACCCATTTGATCATCAGTGCCGAAGCGAACCTACCACGACGAGAGCCCCGGTCGAATCTCCCTTTGCTTACCCAGATTGCTCTAAATCCGACCAATGCCACCATCGAATCGACGTTGGTTCCTTCGCTCAAACACATTGTTCTTGTTCGAAATGACGAGGACCGAGTTGATACGTCCTCTTTTGGCTGCATCACATCCTTTACCTCAATACTATCTGAACTTGCACCGGATATGCGCCCTTTGCCGCCTCAGGGCCTTGACCCACACGACATTGTGAATATACAGTTTACGTCGGGAACAACATCCATGCCAAAGGCGGCCTGCTTATCCCACCGGTCTATTTTAAACAACGGAGCCCAGATAGGCGACCGGATGCTCCTTACTCCTCACGATGTAGTCTGCTGTCCTCCTCCTCTTTTCCATTGCTTTGGATCCATTCTAGGATACATGGCGACTGCCACCCATGGATCAGCGATCGTGTTCCCGTCCGAATCGTTCAATGCTACTGCTACGCTTAAAGCGGTGCAGGAGGAAAAATGCACTGCACTTTATGGTGTCCCCACGATGTTCGTCGAGGAATTGGAACTGCTAGCTAACGGAACTGTTCCATACGAGGGTTTCCAGCATCTACGGACGGGTATCGCTGCTGGCAGCAGTATTCCCGCGGAGTTGATGAAAAAACTTCACAAAACCCTGAACTTGACCGAGTTAACCATATGTTATGGTATGACAGAGACCAGCCCCGTCTCTTGCATGACCACGACGGACGATCCACTCGACAAGCGCATAAACACTGTCGGTCGCCTGATGCCCCATGTGGAAGCGAAGATTGTTGACCCGATAGACCATAATAGAATACTCCCTGTGGGGTCCAAGGGAGAACTGGCTGTGAGCGGATATCTAACCATGAAGGAATACTGGAATGCTCCAGAACAGACTGCTGCTGCCATGAGAGCCGACGATGAAGGCAGGGTCTGGATGCATGTAAGCCTTTCCAAAGTTACTACCCAAATCTTGACGTCCCTGGATGAATGCTAAACTTCTATTTTTTATCTTTGATACCGTAGACCGGAGACGAAGCATCAATGTCCCCAGACGGTTACGTGGCCATCACTGGCCGTATTAAGGATTTAATCATTCGCGGCGGCGAAAACATTCATCCACTGGAGATTGAAAACTGTCTTTTCGCCCATCCTGGCGTTATGAACGTATCCGTAGTGGGGGTGCCAGACCAGAAATATGGAGAAGTGGTCGCCGCATTCGTCGTTGCACAAGAAGAAGGAGAGAAAAGGGTGACAGCCGAAGATGTTAGGTCATGGGTGAGATCAAAACTAAGCAACCATCTCGGTAAGCTCGTCTCTGTCTTTCCCTCTACTTTTCGCGAGACTCTGTGAGCCATTTTTCACCGCCCATGACGAATGGCCACATCCTTGCTTCTACGGTTATCTTGAACCGCTCAAGATGGGAATGTGGCGCATTCTCGTGAGCCGGCCAACGTCTCTTGGTTTGATATCGCGATGCATAAGCCAGAACCCAAATTGTGTGACAGCGGAAGTGCTTGGAATGCTTGTTTTTGCTTACTTCCGTGCTCTGGCCTACTTTGCTCTTTTCTTTTTCCTTCACGGCCCACGGCACACCGCACCCTTCATACGAATTCGGCTTCGTATTTGGCCATTCGGCGCCTGGTCTCTCCTCAAATGCCCCAACTTTGTGCTCATTTCTGAAAATATTTCCCCTTTTGTGTTTTCTGTATTGTTTTTGACAATACTGTCACTCCTTTTTTTGTTTTTCTCCCTGCAACTCTTGTCAGCGCGTGAGGGGAATTTATTTTCTCTCTCGACTTCGCCCTGAGCTTCTCTTGCAAGCTGCAGCTCTAAGAACTTTTGAACAAAGCTCGGATGATACCCGCACGGTCCAGGAAGCATTGAGCCAAAACCTTGCAGGCCAGTGCATGGCAGCCTCCAGTGCAGTGAGCCAATGACGCAGGATAGCTGGGAGCACAAGGTTTTTGCACGAGCCTTAAATCTACTTTCACGATCCCTTGACCCCTCATCACTGGGGATGCCCCTCACTGTCTCTCCTCCCTCCCCCCCCCCCCCCCCCCACAACCCAAGGTTTTTGCACGAGCCTTAAATCTACTTTCACGATCCCTTGACCCCTCATCACTGGGGATGCCCCTCACTGTCTCTCCTCCCTCCCCCCCCCCCCAAACAACAGTCCACCTGGCAGATAAGCCCAATTCCTTTTTGCTTTCACTTGAGCACACGTGCAGTCTAGCAGTTGTCCAAATGGTTACACAATAAACTGCTTTCCCCATCGTGTTGCAGAAGGTTTTTGTCCTTCCTAACTAACAAAGTCTGTGTTTACTTTGTGTACTATCATGCGCAGATGTAACTTGGTGCTGTCTCATTTTTACTTTCTTTTTTTTTTTTGGACTTTTGTGCTCTCAATCTACGCATATCAGCCTACCTATTGTTTCCAATCATTTGTCGCTAACCAAACTCGTATAGTTCCCAAATTCGTCTTCTACTTGACCGAGGCCGAATTTCCAAAAACAGCCAGCGGCAAAATCCAAAAATTTGCTTTGCGCGAGAGAGCAATCAAGCTATTGGAAGAAGAGAATGGGACTGAAAAATGATTCGAATAATGGCAAACAGCACCGAGACAAGGCAGTGCCAGCAGTCCCATTACCTTTCTCGGCCGTGGCGAAGTGAACCACGACGCATACATTACCCCTTCATCACGAGACAGCGACATCTGAGGGGAAAGGGGGCAGATCACAGCTGAGGTTGCTTCGTTTTGAGCGTGCGTGTACACATACAGAAGCTGTACACAAATGTACATATTCTCGTTACTTTTGGATTTCTTTAGTTGACAGATACCTTCTGCTTTGAAGCGATAGAATATAACTAGCCGAGTAACAATTGGTGGAGCTCTCTGCCATCCTTGAACTTATTCTCTGAACTAATACCTTTTTCTTTTCCCCGTTCACCCGAACGTAGGTTCCAAGTAGGATACTGAAATGTTTGAATCGTCGGTGAGACAATCCGTAACCGAGGGCGAGGGGAGTTATTATTGCATTCTTGACGTTTGACCTACATGGTCAAGGTCTCTTAAAAACAGGCTCCTTGCGGTGTAGGTTTGTAGTATGTATGTAGAAAAAACGCCTGGAAGAGAAAGACGATACCCCTCATTCATTTAAGTTCCCAGCACCTTGGGGACTTTGCTCCGGTGGCAAAGAGCTCTTGGAATTTGTTGCATCCATGTTGATCCCAATTGTAGACATTGCATACAAGGTATGTATGTATGTACATGAGATGGTGTATGAATTCAGCCCTATCAGGCTTTGTTTCCTTGTCTTTTATTC
This sequence comes from Amauroascus niger, assembly GCA_001430945.1. Classification (NCBI taxonomy): domain Eukaryota; kingdom Fungi; phylum Ascomycota; class Eurotiomycetes; order Onygenales; family Onygenaceae; genus Amauroascus; species Amauroascus niger. Next base: position 82,538 of record LJPK01000614.1, read on the forward strand.
CTGTGAATAGATGTTCCCACCAATAACTACCACAACACAAGGAAAATCTGGTCTGGTTGCATTGCATTGACCATTTCTACATCAGTGGCAAACTGCATTTGTACCTGTGTGTGTTGAAACCAGCCAGCGATTGCCCTGAGAAAGTACTATTTAAGCAATAGTTCCAACCGACCAAATAGGACATCACATCTAGTCCGCGAAGACTTGACTAGGTGTCTTGGGATACCTTCATCATCATTCTGCTCAATCCAAAAAAAAAAAAAAAAAAAAAGAGCACCGAGATCTTCGAGCATGCCTTTTTCTTGTTTTGGTTTTGTATGCAATCTTCTAATTATTTGATCCAACACACACATCCCCGGATTGCCGCATATACGGTCTCCACTCAGACTGTTGTCACGAAACCGGAAGTTCAAGTCGCCACAAAGCGAAGCTCGCCCGTTTCAACTTTGGGTTCTGATATTGATCTCAGCGTCTAGATCGAAGGCGAAAAAAAAATGGGTAACAAGTGGTTCGAGGACGTTCGCCGGCCGGTTCATAATCTCGACCCCCCCCCAAAGAAAATCTGTGACTTCCCTGTATAGATCCTATCTGTCGCAAAAACAGTAGAAAGCATGAAAGAAGGGCCACCAAACAGCTTCGAGAGCCACAAACCCAGAAGGTTCGATTGGCAAATTGCCCCAAAACTGTGTTGATTAGCTATTTTTCCGTCGTCTGGTACCTGATTGAAACCCAGTGGTCCAGGGGAGGAGAAAACGCGAAAGCGGAGCTCCGTAGTCAAGTGGAAAAACTCCGCACATCTTCTCTATATCAAAAAGAACGGGTAATCGGACAGATGCCACGTAAGTGGGCGCAAGAACGCCCTCGGACACAGATAACATTCGCTGCCTGACCGTCTTCCTCACTGCCATCATATTTCCTTTCGAAAATTAAAAATTAAAAGAAGAAAAGTAGTAATCCAACTTCCACATATAATTTTCCCCGTTATGACCCACCGAAAACCACTGACAGTGACAACCTCGCGACGCCCAAGCATCTGCATTGTTCTGAAACTCCGCTTGGCGGAGCGTCCCAAGCGTTTTCCTCCAAGAGACCAGGCAGGATTTCGAAGGGTACTTCCTTTGACATGTTATTTCTTGGAGTTTTGGTGCACAACGAGGATGAGGACACCAAGTTTCTAGTCGAAAGGACTGCATTCCCAAAAAGATACCTTGCAGTTGAACGTGCAGTTAACTAGGTAGTTAGTTAGTTGATGACGACGGGAGGCCTAAGAGGTTAATTAAGTTACATAATTCCCTGTCGGCGGTTCTGTAGGCCCGTTTGACCGAAAGCATGGATGGAGCTTGGAGAGAGCCTGTTTCAGCGGCCCCGGCGCCATCCGCGGAAATACAGAAAAGCGCGGTGTCAATATAGGCTGCACGGCGTGTCCGGTTGGTTGGAAGGGAGGTACGTACAGTAGTTAGTTAAGGTGTATCCAGAATTTGCCAGGTTGAGGATACATGATTCTGCCATTTTCATAGTTAGCTAGTTACCGTGGTGACGATAAAATTCGCCGGAACGTTGCCCGTAGAGCTACCTGGTGGTGATGATGATGATGATATAATATTTGCCCGTTCTTTGTGGCAACCTTTCTCTGGCTGCCCCAGGTTTTCGTGTTCTGGGGAAATGGCGAACTTAAGGTTTGTTGAAGTTGTCAAAATCCCTAAGAAGCCAGTTAAGCATTCATTCGTTTCCCACATCTCATCCCACGTTGGCGGGGGAGGAGGTGGGCAACGACGAGCATCTTGAGGAATGACGAAAAAGACCAACACCAACAACAATATCTTCTGTCATCTGACCATCGTGGTGCTCATTTTCAGATCGGTCTAGACTCAACGGTCCTTTTGAGGGTATAACTAACTATGGCCAGTGTGCAGTTAACTACACCTCGTCTTCTGCTCGTTTTTCTCTTGCGAATCCCAGACAAGCAAGAGGGCACGTGGCTCGCGATGCCCTCCACGCCCTCGAATAAGCCCCAAGGTTGACAAGACATTGATGGCGTTCGTCCAATTTATGCACGCAACCCGCGCTTGAAAGGCTTGGCCTCGATTGTTGACGTACAGATGCATGAAGCGGACGAGTTTAGAATGAGGTCTGTGCTTTTTTGGGGGGATGTTAACTAGTTAACTAAACTAGTGCGCCGCGGCGGATCCTTTTGGGGGGGTTGGATTAGGAATATCTCTCTTTTCTATGGCTTTTCAAGTCTCAACGCCGTGATTATATGCCGAGGTTGAATTTACTCTCTTTGCGATTGTATCAGAATTTTCGAATTGAGCAGCGAGCTTGGCAATATAATTAATCAATCTCAAGATCAAGAAGAAAAAGCAGCCTCGAACTGGGGAAAACGAAAAAAAGTTCTGGAAAATCGCTTGTGTTACATAATCAAGGCAGGTTGCTAGTTAACTACTAGCTGCAAGGGGTAAGACTCTAGAAACGGCCGATCGAAGCTAGTTGTTGCCGAGGTTTCGTTTGTGATTGGCTGCCGACGGTTGTGTGGAACAAGACTCCGTATGCACCGTATGTAATGTTACGTACTGTGACCCCCAACTGAAAACGGCCACGTGGGTCACGTGAGGCAAATAGTTTGATGTCAGGCTAAGGCAAGTGAGAGATTTTTTTTTTGGTGGCAGGGGGGAAGGCGAGAGAAAATGACGCACTTTCCCTGGATGCTGACCCAGTCAGCCTCACAAGCCCGTAAGTAGGTAGGTAGGTAACGGGCTGTACTGGGCGGATCAGGATGCGGTATTCCGTCGGTAACTATGTATTCATGCTGTAATGGATGCTGGTAATCAATCGGTGAGAGATTTAAAGCCAAAGTGAGGCGCCTCCAGCCAAAGGGACTCGCTGCTTGCTTTGAAAGGGTTTGGATGGAAATGCATCTAGAAAAGCTTTGCTTCCGACTGGAGCCCCTTTCTGCAAGACGATGGTGGGTATGACATCTCGCTCAAACGGCGAGAGGGAAAAACATCACGAATTTTATCTAGGTACGCATCCCTTGGGGCGATGAGTCCATATCCCGCCTTTAAGGAACAGAAACCATGAGCCCTGATGTGAAAAGGAAACCAGGAAACCTGAGCGCGAATTCTATGCACCACACAAGACATCATGGCATCCAACCCAGAAAAGGGGACAGCTAGTTTGGTGGTGCGAAAGCTCGGGCCAGCCGCGCCGGGGAAAGAGGAACGGCTAGGATGATCGTTGCAACCGTGGTTGAATCTATGCGGCAAACGACTGTTTGCCATTGGTAGCACCCTGGGATGGGTCGCATCGCCCATGATTCAATCAATGCCTTGGTCAAAGATGGCCTCCTGCTCTGCAGACTAGGGATCCCCTAGTTGTGCTAATAAAGCCATCAAAGCGTCCTGCAAATGGCATTACTGCTGGGATTTTGGAGGTAGCAAAGGCGTCTGGAACCTTGAGTGTTGACGATGCACCTACGCACTCGACGCGTTTTGTTTCTCGTTCCAGCGAAGTGCGTGTCCAGCCCCCTTAGCCTCGATACGCGCAGAGCTACGATAGGCGATGATCGGAAGGATCGAATTTAATGTCCAAATGTATAGCTATAGACGGCTTGGTCACAGACTTTTTGATTGGAAAAATTCGAAACATTTTATCCACACGGTGCACGTTGGAGTTTACCCGAATCGGAAGAGTGTCGATTGATTCTTTTGGTGTTTGTGATCGACTTTCATGTCACCTTGGCTGACAGCTTGGCAAAGCGAGGCAGATGCAAGAAATTTTGAAAAACTAGAGACCGATCTCTGCATTTGTGCATATTGGAATGTGTGCCATTGGCACACTATCATGTGTTTTCTCTTCCTGTTTGAGTAGCTTAACAGCCAGGCCAACTTCTTTTGTAAATCCTTGGTGAGTTGTCAAGTGTTGCTCAAAAAGGGCAGCGCCTGATCATTCCTCATTTTGGGAATCCATACCAAATGCAGATCCCGGTTTAACTACTGGACGACCAATGTTGTGACGCTTGGCTTTGCTGAATTAGCCGTTAAACATCTTACAACTTGAAATTGCAGACACAGGCTGATGGCTGTGTGGAAAATTCGCTCTGGCCGTCGCAGGCCGAGCTGCGTGCCGCTTGAGAAGCTTTTGGAGCGGGAGCTTCTTGATTATTGCTCAGAAAAGCAAAGAACAGCGGTGAGGGAGCATAGGCCGAGTAGCTAAAAATGCACATTGTTGTGGTTCGCTGGAAGGTCCGCTTGAAGCCGGAAAGCCATTGTTCGAGGCAGAAAATTAGTTAGTCCCAAACACAAGCCCCTGAGGGCATGGCTGACCGTCAATAGTAACTGTCCACGAAGGCAGGAATTGAGTGGACTTTAGGATCTATTATTTGTTGGGGGAGGAGCTCGCAATCAAATGCACCTTGAGGATTTTCACCACTGGGAAGCAGAGCCGGTCAAAATGCTGCCTGGCTTTTGACCAGGGATCTTGGGACAACCTAACTCAAATCAGCTGAGGCAACCCGAGGAAAAAGGCACACTTGCTGAATCGTTTCCGCGGCTTCTCCTGCCAACTGCCTTGGGCATTCAACACAGACCGACTAAACTGCGGTTGTGTTCAGGATTTAGATTGTCGTGAATTTAGTCAGAAGAATAAATAGGGACTCTTATCATTTGCTAGCAAAAGAGAAAGCAGCTTTCTATTGTTCCGGCAACACGAGGATTGCATGCTGAAAGGGCTCGTGTGAGACGTTACCTTTCTCGGATAGCTGCGACAAAAGCGTGGGAGGTGGAGCAAACACCGGCAAATGTTGTGACCGTTTTTACCTTCCTCTTGTCACTCTATGTACGTGAGTTGTTGTGGGTGAAATGCCATTCAAAATATGCCTGGATGGTGAGCCTGAGGAGTATCACGCGTCAGCTTTAATAGAGTTACGCATCGGCTTGAGAAATATGGATGGTCGTGGTCTTGCTCAAATGCTTTTTCCCTTTCTTCAATAACTAATCGTTGGGCCCTTGCCTCTAAGCACCAGCTTTTCGAGAGCTCGCCGAGCGTACCCATGTCGCTGACAGGGCGCCTGAATTCGGGGTCGTTTCATAGATATTGCGGGGTCTGGATATTGGATCCTGAGAATCGACATGGAGCCAAACGTCAGTTATTCAACTCCAAACGGCTGGCTGGGAGAGTTATCGCTGGGAATTTTTGAGCGCTTCGAAACTGGAGAACAACAACCCACTTCGGTCAGAAGTTGTCATAAAACCGAATGGTTCGGTAACTGTACCGTAAACAATGTAACCAGTACCAACAATCTCCCGGCACTATTGTCCCGTGTTGAGATATGCAGGCATGTTCCCTGACAATTTTACCCAAAAAAAGAATTATGAATGTGGAGATGCAAGTTCGCGCTCAACTCTAATTGCTAGCCTCAAAAGAAAATAGCGCGGGACTTGCACTTTTTCAGGATCGACCGCAAAAGCGGAACCAGGGAAACCCCCCAAAGCACCCCCAAGAGAAAGCCAAGATTGGACGAGCTGATCTGCTTTGGCTGGGAAGGCGTTGCCGCGTAACGAAGGGGGCAAGAACAACAGACTGAATAATGAAAGACAAGTGGCACTCTCACGCCTTGGCCGTTGCTTCGAATTCTACTTCGCTTTTCCGCGAGTTCACCAGCAAAGGCCATGGCGCCTTGGGAGGGAAATCTAAAGCCAAGGCGAATGGTGTGGGAAAAAAGAAAATCGTCCCGCAACTGACTGGAGGATAAAAAGGGCCAGTTGGTCTCAAGGCGATCTCCACATCCAGGCGCTTATCGATGTCAACACAGATAAATCTGTTTATCAGCGGAGAAACGGAGACTTGGCTTTTTTTTTTGATCGAGGAGATATTCTCCAGGGACCATATAATTTCACAAAGATTTTGTTGCAAGACAGCTTACATAGCTACCTAGTTATTCTTCCTTAGAAGTGTCAGCACTCCCTTGGTTTCGCAACAGAGCCAGGCAATCAGCTTTCGGCTTCGCAACTCGGCCGACCGCGAATCCGGTCCTCCAACTTCCTGGAACCGATATCCCGAGCAGCTGGTCTCCCGCGCAATCCCGCCAAGCTCTGCAACATCTGTATACCACAGCAACGCAATTCCTCAGTGAAACAAGTTTTAACGAAATCCAACAACTCCAAAACCCCTCGAGACTCCATCATAAATGCTCGATGAGAACCGGGCGCGACTGCCACTAACGCTTTGAGATCTGGCGTCTAACTCCTACCCCGGATAACTATATATTTTACGACTATTTAACCCCATTGCCGACCGTGGGGAGATCTGGAGGTTTGGTTTCCTGATTGTACGGAGTACGGTGGTCCTGAAAAACGCCTTTTTACAGAGCGAGACCCTTGCAGACCCTTGTCACGGAGTATTTTTCCTGCTTCAGAGGCAGAATAAGGGCAGATCGTCGAAATTTACGCCCCAGAGTGGGTTTCTTGTTACTGTACCGCATCATCATTATATTACCGAGCACATAATTTTTCACTCGTCATAACCTTAGCCACTCGGCTAAGTCCTGGAAAGTGTATTGCTCTCGCCGGCTTTTCTTCCCCTTTTCAACCTTCTGCTGCGCTGCCTCCAGATTTCGAGCGGAAAACGTTAACTAATTTTTTTTTGGTTTGGCTGATACGCATCCATACATACTGCCATCACAACAACCCCCCCCCTCCCCCCGTATCTCCCCGTTGGGTACTTTCCCCCCTCCAAGATCCTGTTGTTCCCTTGTTCCTCTCCGGCTCCATCCTTCTTCTCTTTCCTCCTTCTCCCTCTCCCTCTCCCTCTCCCTTCTCTCCTAACTTCCCGTGGTTCCTTTTTTTTTATTGCTTGCTTTTTGGCTGATCATTGTCTCCTTTCTGCAAAACAACTACTGCTCCCTTTCTTTTGCCCAAGTTGCGAAATATATCTCGCACATGCATCCTTATACTGCTTCGCCCTGCTCTGTCTAAGCCTCCAGTCCTTCATTCGATGGATAAGATATCCCCACGAACTTTCTCCTTCGCCCTGTTACTCCTTCTCTCGGCTTCCGGCCGCGTCAGCTCACTCCAAAGGCAGTAGTCTTTGTCCCTGTCGCGGACTTTGTGTGCGTGTGCCTAGCTTCTTCAGACGTTGCGTGCTCGAACGAATTCCCATCCGTCCCTTATTCCTGGACCTTTGACACACCTTTTTCGAATTATTCGATATCCTAGGTCCTTGTTGTTTCTGAGTGATTTGCCAGACTATACGCCTGATTCGCGAAAGAACCAGGAGGAAAAAGTGATCAAAAGAGCGTCGTGTTCGAGTTGGGATCAGATAAGATAGTGCTGCTTGGAAGGCGTGGATTATAAGCCTCTTTTCTTGTGCAGAATGTCGAGCCAAAGTAGAGTGACCCAGATGGTGTATCCATCCTTTCACGACTCCGGAAGCATGGAAGATGTACCAGGCTCAGAATCGCCTGTCACTATGACACTTACTTCAGGGCCTGCCCTTGAGTTACCAGAGCCCCTCCGAGCCTCAGATATTCCAGATTCGATTCGGGAAGAAGACGAAGAGACCGCAAGCGAGCCACTTGAACCTGTCACTCCCCGGAGCACCACTCCTCCCCACATGTACCGAAATCCCAAAGCGGCCGTTGGTTCCTCATCCGATAACATGAATACATCCTTTCGGCCTGCCACCGTTCCACATCCTCTAATCATAAACACGCTTGCAACACCTCCCTCCACTCCATCCTTCCCGAAGTCTCCTGATCGTTCATCTGCTGCGACGTCATCTCAACGACGTCGTTCTTCGCACATAAAATCTGCTTCCAAATCCTTCAGGGCCTTATTCCGTCGATCGAATTCCCATGCTACCGAAGAATCGGCGGTCGTCGAATCGAACAATCATAGCCCAACACATGCGAAACATGGAATGTTCTCGTCTTTACGCAAAAGTTCCGTCAGTTCTACTGCGCAACATTCTCCGACAACAACTTCATCTAACTCACCAACAGCCGCCTCACCGACCAGCACGATCAATGGCGGCATAAACTCGACGTTGGGGATTTCCGCGCCAGATGATGGGATGTTGTTGAAAAGGCCTACAAGGTCGTCTACGGGCTTGAGTTTAAGGGAACGAAGCAGAGTCATATTCGCCCCTGCCCCAAGACCCAATCGAGAGGAACCGAGAATACGATCGCCTAGTCTTGGTGATGTGGACAGACAACCGAATCGACCGGGATTCTCGATTCCTGCAGTGTCTGGAGCGGGATTGAAAGCTCGACGCATGAGTGCGAGTCTTCCTGATGGGTTCTCTGTTGACACTTGCGAATTGAACGAGGAATATATTAACTCGAGCAGAGTTCCGGGTCGAAGAGGCAAAGAGATCGGTAAAGGTGCGACTGCGACTGTGAAGATTATGTATCGGAAAGGTGGTGATAAAGATGTGCCTTTTGCTGTGAAAGAATTCAGGAAACGTGGTCAGAAAGAGGATGAACAGGAGTATGTGCAGAAGGTCAAGTCTGAGTTTAGCATCGCGAATAGTTTGGATCACCCAAATATTGTGAAGACTTTCCGCCTATGCACACACGGTGGACGTTGGAATCATGTGATGGAATATTGTTCTTACGGAGAACTCTTCTCATTGGTACAAAAGGGCTACCTCGAAACTCGCGATAATCTTTGCTTTTTCAAGCAAATAGTGCGGGGTGTCGCGTATCTCCATGAAAACGGCATCGCTCATCGGGATATAAAACTGGAAAATCTGTTGCTATCTGACGAGGGCTTTATCAAAATAACTGATTTTGGCGTATCTGAGGTGTTCAGCGGGATCCATCCGGGTTTGCGTTCTGCAGGTGGGGTGTGTGGGAAAGATATGGGTGAGGTCCGACTGTGTGCTCCCGGAATCTGTGGTAGTCTGCCATATATCGCCCCTGAAGTTTTGGCAAAGAAAGGTAAAACAATTTCTAACTTTGATCTTTTGTCTTTCTATCGCTGACGATGTTGAAGGTGCCTATGATCCCAGACCTCTGGACATTTGGTCCTGTGCGATTGTTTACCTCACGCTTCACTACCGCGGAAACACCTGGCCTTCCGCCGATCCCAAGTACACTAATTATGGAAGATTTGCGGCAGGATGGGAGGCCTTCCTTGATGCCAATCCCGAGGGACTGGTGACTGACGACAAGGCACCTAATTGCGGCCCTGTTTTCAAACGTTTGAACCATTCTGGCATGAAACGTCTCTTGCTTCGAATGTTGCACCCAGATCCAAGCAAGAGAATTGCAATTACCGATGTTTTGAGTGACCGGTTTTTCAAAACCATCGAATGCTGCTCGCCAGAGCGTGCCAAAGACCCTTCGAAAGTGGTCACCGGCATTGATGCGGCTGGCAAGGGAAGCTGTAAACTAGCCAACAAGATGATGGTACAAAAGATCCACCATCATTTCCCACCGGAAAAAAAATATCTTCCACAGCACCGATTTGATATGGGAGAAGGATATTAATCATTAGCCTGGATCGAAAAGAAATTGTTGGTGCCGGACTGCGATGTTAGAACTGCGAACAGCGAAATCGTCGAGTTTGACGGCCTTTCCGTATCTACGGTAGAACTTTGCAACTGGAGTCTGGATTCATTTTTATTCTGGTTTCTTGTTGATATTTACCCATCAGATGGGCCTAGTCCGTTTGACTTTAGCACTTTCTGCAGTTTGTTTCTTTGCGACTATGTGTGGGACGCTTTTTGTGCATTTGGTACGGCTTTTTACCTCATTACTGTTTTTTGGCATGATGGCTTTTGCTTACATGCAAGTCCATCCTTTTTTGTTGGCGTTGCACTCGCTTCACCCAAATCCTAGGATATACGCATTTGCTCTACATAGCTTTTTTTAGAGCAACCCCTTTCTTTCTTGAACCCTGTCATACAAAAGTTTGTGGTTACAGAGCATACTCTACATCCATTTTTCCCCCATGCACAATTCGCGTCAGAGGTGGCTGTTTGCTTGGCATAATAGGCTATAATGCTTTCCGCCTCTGTTAAATGTGGGATTTCACGGCCCTTACAACTTGTTTATTACTGGTTATGGACACTTGACTATGGAGCGGTAAATTCTAAGATTACATTTCTTTGGTCAATCTTACTTGAATGTGCAAGATGTTTATTTACTCCGTTGTTTCTGAGAGAGGAGAACATAATATTCATAATATTAGTTTTGGTTTTGATTGAAAGAGCGTGCCTTGTCTGTCTATGGTGTTTCCTGGCAGTCTCTTCCTGGTCCAAGTTATATTGGCTCATACATGTCTTCAGCATGGACGCAGACGAAATGCGTACGCTCATGGATTCTTGTCTGTGTCAGTCAACTGCGTCATGCTCTACCCCGTATGTATATACATACTGTACGAGAGCCTAAGGCTACATTTCCACTTGAGCTTCGTGCCAAGGCAATTGATGTCCCTATCCGAAGAAAGCATTCGGTTTCACCATATCTCTCTGCGCTGCTTTGCAGATCTGGGCGAAAAGTGCCGAGTCCGATGGAGATAGTCAATCGACATGGGCCCGATCATCATAATTGTGCATTCTTTTAATATTTACATCTCACTTTGCAAATGAACTGGCGTGCCAGCCCCGGGTGTGGAGTTGTGGGGGGGGGAGGGTTTACGCAAACGCTGGCAAGTGCATATCTCCGATAGATGGGCTTTATTGTGTGGACTTGCAGACCAAGACTCTTTTGTGAGTGTGTGTGTGTGTATGCTGTGCGACAAGGACGGGATTGCACGTTGGAAACACTACATGAAGTTTCAGCGAAGACGATCCAAGTTGGAAAAGGTTGAAAAACAACCCCCTTTCTCTTCCTTGTGATCTTCCTCTCAAGGGTGGTCGGTCAATAACACTGCCTGAGTGAGAATGTCGCACTCTTCGTAGATCCATGGACCGGTTTGGCGGAATGCATCCGTCCTTGAACTAGGCGTCTCGCGACATATGAATCGAGAATAATGCAACGGATGTTCGGAAATTGAGACTCGACTGACTGTCCAGTTTTCATCGTCTGCTAGTAGCAAAAAGAAAAATTTGGGACTCGATTCTGCAACAAAGACCCTTCACGGCTAGAGACCCTACACTCTATATGTGAAAGAAAGTATGTGGAGGTTAGAGTTGCCAAGTTAACAAAACGGCACAGCATCTATAGACTGGCAACAACAACGACCTTCTTTGGCAATCCATTCGGGATAAGATGAGTTCAGACTTTTTCTCTGCCTCCGTTCCGGCAAAATCCAATAGATATTCTGTCATGCAGCACGAGATTTTGTAAGGTAGCTGGTCCATGTACGCGGTAAAAGGCTTGTGCTCCCTACACTGAAGGGGAGAGGCGGATCTGGTGATAAGAAAAATCTCGGCAACTGCAAGGCTACATATATGTGCGTTGCATGGAATTCCAAGGCACAGAAACGGCTTTGTCGCACTTTTCGAGCATCCTCATCCACGTAAAGCCGGTCGACCTTCAAAGAGGTGTCCGCGTATGGTGTCCAGCAACCCATTTCATTGGCCATATATGATAAGCTTGCTTTGACCGAGACGTTCATGTGCCGCCAAGTGAAACCGCACCAATTTGTACTGAGGCCACCATACGAAGCATTGGACGCTGGATGAATATCACTTTCATCAATTTCAGTGATGGAAAATGCCGAGCAATTGGCCAAAGACTCTAGTCGATAGTAAAGCAGCGAAGTTGCGCCCAGATGGAGAAGCCAGATGATCAAAAGTGGCGGAGTCAACAAGATAAATAATAAAACTAATTTTTGCAAAAATAGCAAACCTCAAAAGCCTCGCTGATCGCCAATCTGCAGTTAGGACGCAAATCCAAGATTCAAGGGCACACAGGACGATGGCACCGGAGTTCACCTGCCAAAGTTCAGGCCCTCATGTTTCTGCTTGGCGATGGAACTAATGGCAGATCACTAGTTAATTAGTTACATGCTTAAATGACAGATGGCGCCAAGACATGCTCCTTTAGGAGACAACATCGCTTGTCCTAGACGGCCTAGAATCAAAAAGCAACCCCAGCTGTCAAAAAACGCCGCCAATGATGGCGAAGGCACCAGATTCAATCCTTGACAAAAGATCGAGACAAGCATGTTACACAGGCGGCCCTTTAACAGAGAAATGGCCAAGAACAATAAAGACTCCCTCTGAACGTTACCGATTGGCTCCGTGGAATTCGTCACCACCCTGATCGGCGCCAAGAGAGGAGATTTGCGCCAAGATTTTCTCGAAAGATGCACGATGCGCTGTGCGCCAAGGCTGGGTGGAAAGGCAGGAGTCGACGGAAACGAGGAACGGGGCCCGGGTGGGTGACACGGCCAAGGGGCTGGGGGTACATCTGCTGTTACCTCTGTACTGTGTCCTATTCATGTATCGTCATGTTTGGGAGACAGAAGGTATGGTATTGGAAACGAAACTCAGCGTAAAGAACGGATTGGTATCGAGAGGTTTGGGGAGCCGTTTGTTTTCCGATATCTCTCAATGGGCGACGTAGGCAGGACATCGTTGGTCATTCATGAGGCATCCGCTAAGCATCTAGAAGAAACATGACGTTTGAATAGGCATCAATGGGAGTGTTCAATATTCATTTTTCCGTGATAGAGCATTTGGCTCTAGTCGCATTCGTCCATTATTGAAAGTATATGAGGTTTGGCGACCACAGCCAAAGTCACGCTTTTCCTGCGGTTCGGAGGTTCGCATAACCGGATGAAGGAACATTTAAACAGGATCCTGCTATAACATGAACAGCTCCATCCTTGAAAATCAGGGTCGTAGGGAGATCAGTGGAAGTAAATACGCCGGCATCACGACGGCAATAAAACCGAGAGGAGCTGAGGATCTTTTCATCTCCTTTTGCAGCTGCATATGGTTGTGTTTCTCCCAACAACTTCAAGAATGAAGATCCAAGTTAAAACAAGGGGCGTTTCAAAACAATTTTGGAGTTGACGGGCCAAGGCGTCAAAACAAACTGGGAGCCTCAATCATAAGGCGTGCTTTGGATCTCTGCATTGGGAACGTCTCTTGCAAAACGAACGAAGCTGGAAACTTCCCCTTTATCGTGCTTGAATGCACGTATTGTGGGGATGTGTCGTTGCTAGCTCTATGAGCCAACACGAGGCAGTACGTGGTTACATCCTTTTCCAGATAAAACACGATTCGCCAGGTCATCCTGTCTCATCAGCCCAGATATGGAGTTATCAGAGGCTGGTCCGTTTTTCCATATCTGATTTGTAGATAGTAATATCGACGACGCTGGGTTTCTTTAACGTTCGATAAACCATTCGGCAAAGATCGTTAATCAACCGCCGAACCAAACTCTTCCTTATGAGAGCCAGGTACTATCTATCAAGATAGCGCTACCTGAATGGTCGAGTGAAACCGCTCTTTGAAAGAAAATACCAACGTATGGCAGCGTCCACTTTTGGCCAAAGGATCAATACTGGGCAGGCGATTTGCGACAGGTATACGGTGTGTCGTGCGTGGAGTAAGCCTTTCAAAAATCTTGGACGCCAGTCTCTCCTTGTAATTTAATATTGCCGTTTTCATCCTTTTCAACCAGCCATTCCGGGTCTTGTTCATCGAAATACTTCTCCTGCTCTTCGCCCAGATCGTCATAGTCTTCGCACGCGTCAACATCCGTATATTCGAAATCTGTGTCCGCTCCTCTCAGAAATCTCAATTCCATCTCTGACCTCCACCTTTCCTGTCCTTCTTCTCGTGTAGCTGGTATCTCATCTTCCTCTTCCGCGAGGATCTCTCCATGCGGCCCGCGGGAGTAAGTAAAAGCTGCATTGGGGTCCGGATGTGCCAGTGCCTCCATTTTCAGTTCCGCTCTCATAAGATCGGCTTCCAGCGCACCAGAGTGGCCTTTGGCGCGTCCTTCTTCCTCTCGCTCATTTGCAGTCTGGAACCGTCGAATAAGGCGATCGTAAAGCAGAGGGTCTGGATAAATGCCCAACGGGCCAGTCAGCAATACGCATTAAAGATTCGGAGTTCAAGCAGCAAAGCGTACCAGCAAGTTCAAGGTCGGGGGAAAAATATTCTGGATGCAATTCCAGGTATTTCTTCCGTCGGTTCTTGACCTGAATGGACTCTGGAGGACGTAGAGGTGGATCAGCGGAGATCGCGTTGTCGGTCTCGACTTCAGAATCCTCGTGAGGGACAACGGCGCCTGTGTTCATCGGGAAATATGGCATGGTGCAGAATAACAGCTTCTTGAGGAACCTGAGGTTATATGCGCGAAGAGCATTGTAGCTCGATACGCCGATATTGGATGGCAACCAGATCTTGTCGAGTGGCGATTTCTGAGCTTCCTTAACCAACTAGTTACTCCGTACAGAGTACATGTTAGTGAAGTGAGGGCGCTTGTTATTTAACAAGGGAGGCTCGCCCATTGTTAGTTAACTGGTTAACTAGTTTCACTAGTAGGCTCGTCTGAAGCCAAGCACGTCAACTCCATGAGACTACTGTCAAAAAACACCTCCCTTGTTAGTTATCTTGATGGATTGAGGTTGGAGATGCAGCATCTGTGTTCCACCTTGATTCTCAATATCTGATCCAATCACTGCCAAATGACATTTTCTTTTTTCCATTCAAGTAACTAGAAGTGCTGTTTTTTTCGTCTTCTTTACCATTGCTGTCCATAAGCACATCGATCGCCATCTGTGTGATTCCTCCCCATTCAAAAGAAGAGCTCTCCAATGCTCTCTTAACATTTGGAGCTTGCTTGTGTCCATCATGTCAGAATCTAAACGGTCTCGTAAAGGAAAAGAGACCCCAGACGGAAATGGGCCTCAGAGAAAAAAGACAAAGGCGCCGGGCCGACAGGCCGATACTCAATTGAAATCAGCATCTATGGCCGTGGTCATAATTGCTTTGGCCGCCCTCTACTCGCATGTTTCTCAACTGACGCTATCACCGGTTTATGGATCTGTGCCGGCGAGTTCATTCCATCGTGAAGGAATCTTGACTGCTGCCCTTATAGGGTGGTTCGGGGTGAGCCGAGCTAAGACTCTATGCTTCGGAATGCCAGCAAATCTCTTACCAGTTCTTGCTTGGACTGTCCCGACAATACAATATTTCATGTTTCAACAAAGCAGTCGATTGGGGCCTGTATTCGGGCCGTTCATCACGGAGCTATGTACTCTCTATCCACTGGTTGCTATCTCGGCCACCACCGCAGCGATCCTCCTGGAGAAACTGGATGCTAGCCAGGGTTCTCGTTTGATAGTCAATAATGGGAAATTTCTAGGATCCTACCTAACGTTTGCAGCTGTTTTGAAGGTAGCAGGAAAGGCATTGTCTAGGCATATTGGATCAAACTTTTTAGTGACTCGTACGGGACTTCAGTTTGCCCTAGCAAGTCTCTTTTCAATATGTTTACCATCGAAGTGGCTCTTGCTTGCGATCCCATCTTTGATTTTCTCGGCCGGCTTCAACATCCACGTTCCTTCTGCACTCACTATTTCGAGACTAAATACAAGTCTTAAAACGGAGAGTTATGCCCTACTTCACCGGCAGGATTCGTTGACTGGCTATATCGCAGTGCTGGAAAACACGCAGCTTAAGTTCAGAGTCATGCGTTGTGATCATAGCCTTCTCGGTGGAGAATGGATTCCGCCTCCTGGTATGCCGAGGCAATTGGTCAGAGACCCTGTTTACGCTGTTTTCACAATGCTTGAGGCCGTTAGATTAATCAATGCGGACAATGGAGAACCTCGCGAAGCAGGACCAGGTACCAATTCTCTCGTCATGTAAGACGTTTCGGGTTTTGCTCAATCTGAATTCGCAGCTAATTTTTCTTTTATAGCGGGCTCGGAATTGGAACAACTCCTGCGGCGCTGGTTGCCCATGGCATAAACACAACAGTTGTGGAAATAGATCCGGCAGTGCATCGGTTAGCTACTGAGTATTTCAATTTTACTAACAAAGCGACAACTGTGATTGAAGACGCCGTTACTTTCATCCAACGCGCAAGGAAAGCTGAGCCGGTACCGCAATACAATTTCATCGTCCATGATGTGTTCACTGGTGGAGTCGAACCGGCGGAGCTTTTTACGCTGGACTTCATGCACGGTTTACGTGATTTACTAAAAGATGACGGAGCTATTGCAATTGTTTGTCAATCCATATTTCGTCAATATCAGTAACACAATAAATGCGATGGCTAACCGACTATTTGTCAAACAAAAGAATTATGCAGGAGACTTATCCTTACCTTCCGCTGGACTCATAGTGCGGAGTATATTAACTGCATTTCCGTCTTGCAGAATCTTTCGCGAAGGGCAACCAGCTGCGGGTCCAGTGGACGATTTTACCAACATGGTTATCTTTTGCAAAAAGACAAAATCCGCACTGGAATTCAGAGAGCCGATCCAAGCCGATTTTTTAGACAGCATGTCACGCAAATCATATATGTTTCCAAGATTCGAGATTAGAAGGGAAATATTTAAAAACGCAAAGAAAGAGCATCCGGAGACACTGGGTCGAGACCAGATGAACCAGCTCCAAAAGTGGCATTCACAAAGTGCTGTAGGGCACTGGAAAATTATGAGAACTGTACTGCCCGCTGGTGTTTGGGAGAAATGGTAGTAAAATGGACCTTCAACGATGCATTCAACAAAGGGCATTCGACGGATTTATCTAATACAATCGCTTCGCTTTATAATTCTCGAACGAAAAGGATATTCCACATTGGTATTAGGTTTCAGCCCTTTTATCTTTGTCTATAAGGTTGCTTTTTCTTCCACGACAAGATTCTTTCTAATTTTCGCGATATCGTCGTCCCCAAAGCCAATCGCCTCCTTCATGTACCCTTCAACACAGCCATATGTATCGTCTAACCATTCCAACGTTGCTTTGATGGCTTCGGCTTTTGCAGAAGTCATTCTGTGGGCACTCAACGGGTCGTCTTTTAGAGCCGGATGCTTTAGCAGATTTTGTATGAATTCTTCTCTCAACGAACCCAAACCCACTTCCGTGAGCTCATACTCCTGACCAATAACATCGTCGTCGCGTACGCCCGCAATGCGCAATACCAAGGCCGCAAACACTCCCGTTCGGTCCTTGCCACCCGTGCAATGGAAAAGTAGCGGCTGCGTAGGCTGGTCTCGGATGTGTTCGAAAACGCTTTTGAACGCGTTGTTCGCTCCACTTTTCAATATCTCCTTGTATGCATGCACGAATGCTCTGGGCCCCTCCGCCGAAGCATAATGGCTGTATCTCAGGGCAAGGTTTTCGGGACTTGCATCTAGATCCGTGAAGACGGGGACATGCAGTCTCTCTGCGCCCGGAACCTCACGAGATGGGTTTTTAACAGTTTCCGGGACGGAGCGAAAATCATAGATTTTGGCAATTCCAAGCTGCTCGACAAGGACTAGGGCGCCTTCAGGCGTTGCTCGTGAGAGGTGCGCAGAGCGATAAAGGAAGTTGCGTCTCACTGAGGCTGTTGGCGATATGGCGTAGCCTCCAACGTCACGAAGATTGAAGATCCCATCGGCGAGGTAGAATGGCGGGGAGGGAAGGCTGGTTTGGAGTGTTTCTTGCATGGTTGGAAATTTCCGCCTTTGTCCCGAGTATGGAGTCTAATCAATTAAATCTTTGCTTCCTGTGGTTGTGTCTTCTAGTATATAACTACCCGCCAGCCCAAGTGAATTAGCTACGGCCCGAGATGGGCTTGGGTGTGTTGCTGAGTCGGTTTTGCCGAGGCCGGTTTTTCCAGTTGGTCTCTGCCGACCAAACTTCGGCCAAATCAACAGCCAAACGTGCTTCCTTCAGACCCAAATCAGTTTCTTCGTATTCTTTTCTTGTTTATTCTCCCAATTCTATTATACGAGTGATCACTGATTGTTCCGTTATTTGGGTTGGTCCTTGTTTCCCAAACTCCTTTGCGACCGACCGCTGGGCGTCGATGCTTTTGCCTGATGCGATTGATCATCATGAAACCCAACGGAACCTATGTTGGCTGTAGCTCTATAAAATTGCCAATCAAGACCAATGGCTGAATTGCTTTCCCTATCGCCTTTCTAAATGCTAGATAATGCATCAGCTATCAAATTTACACCCTATGCTATATATACTTGGAAACGAAAAGAAATATATAATAAAGAAAAAGAATAAAGGGACTTGAGACAGCTGGGGTATACGCTCTTCACACGCCAATATCAAGTTCTCCGAAATCATATCTCGACACTCCATCCGCAGATCTCTTCAAATATGACACATCCGTCCCATTCGCTTGGAAGAAAACCCAGATATTGTGGCCTTGACCACTCCGACCCACCACCACACCTATACGGCTCCCAATCATCGCGTTCCCTATAACTTTACCGGCTGGTCCGGTGTCTGAAGATGCATCAGCGAGGCCACCCTTATTGCCCCCGTTGTAGTCATAATAAGCGTTGGTGACCCAATGCTCGTTCCCAGAAGGACCCGTTTGGTTGAGTTCGCGGATAGAGCCACCTTCGTCCGCGTAGTAGACAACGCGGGAGAAGTCGACGTTGGCGGCAACGAGAGGAGACCTGGGATTGGAAATCAATGTACCATTTAGATCTGGTGGAAGCTCGGAGTTAGCTGAGCACATATCCAGCCGACGTTTTTGTTGGGAGGTGGTCAGTGAAGCCGGAGGGTATTTGACAGGGGACCAAAAAAAGAATATAGGTATTGAATATGTATTTGTGTACGTACCTCTTCCTGATTTGGCAGTTAGGCCACTGCAGCAGTCGGAGCAATAGTTCACCGTAAGCTGCGATTTTGAGGAGGAAATGTAGTAATACTTCCTTGTGCCGTTGACATTGATAAGGCTGATTTCAGTTCCTGACTTAATATCGGGCCAAAAACCGCTTGGCTGCCATTTGTCTGTCTTGGTACGGTCCCACGTTGCGCCTAATCCCCGACCTCCTAGACCAGTGTAGTAAAACAAATTCGCCTGGCCACATTCGTCAAAATAGGTGGCTGTTATAGAAACGGAGGGCCCTTGCATGGTACCAAGCGCCCCCAAGGTCCCATTAAACCAGACATTGTTGGTATTCTTTTCACGTAATTCCTGGAGAATCCTGTTCTTGTCTAGGTAGAATATGCTAATGAAGGTATCGGAACCTTCTATTCTTTTGAAGCTTGCGAGCGGAGTGCCCGGGAAGGCGTCTTTTACGACCAGCTGTGAATTATGCCAACGGGACTCATTGAATACGGATTTGTGGATATCTCTGTTAGAATGCTGATAGAAGACAACGTAGTTCGTGCCAAGGCCATCGTCGGTCTCTGAGAAGCTCAGCGCTGTAAAACTCGTACCATTGTACGCCCAAGAGTCATTCACGTCGGTGGGGGAGGGTATAGGGCTGGACTCAGTTGAAGTCGCAGTGGGATCAGCCCCGCCTGTAGGGCTTTCCTGGTCGCCATCAGCGTTGCTGTGGGATTGAATTTTAAATAAGCTGAGCACTCAAGAGGGAGTTGTCAGGACTGAAAGCTCATCCAGATACGCACCTGTGAGAGCTGTCAGCTCTGTTCCTCAAGCCTAGTACCACACCCAAGGTTGTGCCTGCCGCAATGATCGTGAGGATGACAACCACACCGGCAATCAGATACCGCTTCTTCCTCCACCACGGCTCCTGGGGTGGAGAGTTTGTGCGAGGCAGAAGGATGTCGTATCCGACTTTGTAGGGGTACGTTGTTTGACCTGCCTCCTGGTAATAGCCAGAGTCGAGCTCAGCGACATGGAGAGGCTTTTCAGCGACGACTGTTTGGGGAGCTGGGTTTGGATCACGTTCAAAGTATCCAACTTCCTAGCAAAAGCACAATAGTTAGCACCCAAGCACCTGAATTGGAGACGGCTGTGATATTCTTTACCATCTCTCTACGTCAAGACTCAAAAGGATGAGACCCCGCACACACACACGAAAATCACTTTCATCAAAGGTTGGGAGTGATTAGCATCATTTTACCATCAGTGGTTAACTATATTCGGGGTGTAAAAGAAAGTCCTTGTCTGCAGATATCTGCGAACACTGGGGATCGCTCGCCGCAAGCGCCGGACAGGGACCCGGATCTTTTGCCCATTAACTATAGTGCATCGCCCTGCCATGCCACCCAGCACACCAACAGAAAAGGGCCCCAGACCCCAAACAGTAGTTAACCAAGTGGCCTGTATCGAAAAGGAAAACCTGGTCTTGGAGGTATCGGGTGGAGAAAATGGCCCCCAAATCTTCGGTCGCGTAGTTATAACCATTAAAACATATAACTAGTTATGCCAGCCCAGAGCCAATGATGGGGTGAAGCCAACAGGTTTTGAAACCTCCATCCCCTGCAAGATCAAAAGGGGGCCGGTTTTTGCTTCCCTGTGGTTAAGATTCACAAAAGACGTTGACAGACAAAATGACAAGAGTGGCATGATAAATACTCCGTAAAGGAATACAAAATAGTTGACTACAAAAGAATGCAAGGACTGGGCTCCAACTTGCTGGAAATCAGACCAGCAAACTCCCCATCAATGATTGCAAAAACTTCACGCTGTTCCAAATTGGTTAATATAACTAACTAACTAATTTCATCCTTGACCTCGGCCCTGTGCCAACCATTACAATCATTACAGCAACCTGGCCTCCTCTCTGGGCCCTGGCATGGATGCACTGAGTAACGACTGGAGGAAAATCCATTGGCTTGCATTTATAAGAGGTTATTCTTAAACTGGGGCATTAGCTGGAGCCTCTTGCAAGAATGGTGATGGAAGTCATTAGAGAGGCCACGGTCAATCGTAGGCTGATGAAAGGTTGCGGCCAGCCAACTGTTCCCTAAATATACGGAGTAGAGAAGCTCAAATTACCGTTGAACCGGGTTGGTGCAGAACATTGTGTCTGTGTGAGCTCAGCCACACAGCGAGTCTATGTGTCATGGGAAGGCAGTTTTGGGATCCGGACTCTTTGCTAACCAGACCTATAGCCTCCTTTTACAACGGGCATATATGTATTCTTTTGAGACGCGCCCTGCGAGACATTTAGTTCATGGTTTAAAAAGTCCTATAGCGTCACCGAATCTCCGAATCGTTGCACAAGGGTCCTTCCACTCGATATTCAACTGGAAATTGACGAGAAGTGGGTAGTTAACCCAGTAAAAGGGTGGGCTTCGTCCTAACATTCTTGGGCAGGGCCGTGAGATGTATTACGACCTGCTTCTCCACGGTTTCTGGTAGAAGCTCGGCACACCGTAACATATCCATTGCCTGATAGACCTCATCCCATGAAGTTAACCATCGTAAAAGCCAACAAGGAAAGTCAAATGTTGCCATGCTCTCACTGTTCATTCCGAGCAAACGAGCCAAATATGGCCCTCTGCCCTGGATGATCTCCGGCTCCTCCTGCGCGGAAACTTTGGGGATGAAGCTCCCGGATGGTATCTGTAGGTATCCAATTTATGACTTGTCACTCCCCTTCGGCGTGGTACGAGTGGTGATGAACGCTTTCCTAGTTGGCGGACTAACAAAAAAGGTCTGCCACGGATGGAAGCTAGAGGAAGGCTACAGAGGCGGCTGGCGGGGCTCACCCGCAAGCTGTCACGTTATTATCGCCGTGAGTAAAACTGCTAGCAGTCAGCCATATAGATAGCAAGCAGCAGAGTTTGGCTTTTAGCGCTTGGTACGCGTTCCATGCGGGCTGAGCATTTTTTTATCTTCCAATATTTTGTCAGTACCTACCGCACTCACTTTACTTTTTGCTGTTTCCCACGTATATAACCACCATGACACGCGGAGCTAGCCTATTCATCTAAGCTAGACAAGGCGCATCAAGTCTTCAATTCGGGAACTTGTATCTTTTCCATCACCGTCCTTATTTCTCCTTTGGTTGTAGGGCATCTTCGTCTCAATAACAGGCCATTACACCCTGTGTATATCCCCGGTGCTACCTGGTCCTCACAGGCGTCTCTCTCACACAACTAGCCTCAAAGCCGCCTCATCTGCCGCGCAATGGAATGAATGGGCATCAAATCATCCTCGAAGCCGACGCTGGTTTGGGCATACAAACAAGCCCTCACCGCCGCTCAGTCTGTACTCGCGTCCACGACGGGCCGATAGGAAGTCAATCAGAAAAGAAAGCATTGAAAACCAGTAACATACCAAAGGAAAACAAAGAAATCCGTTTAACCACTCGAAGTCAACAGAGGTAGATACATGAAGGGAATACAGGGCGTAGATGTAGAATTCGATTCTTTCCGAGTAGAATCTTTATACCTGCATCTCTAAGCTGGGGAATGAATTAAACTGGCTAAATGCGAATACTAAAGTTATTCTGATTTCCACAAGGCTTTTGGACTTCACGGCATCAGCTCATACAGTTAACCCGCTCGAGCGCCTAATGCCTTCTGTCGGCACCCTTCGATTGCTGAAAGTGCAAAAGGAAACTCGCATGGTACGTTTGTCGATTCCTTGCCCAGACGGCGGACGAACAAGGATTGTTTTCCTAGTCGGGGTATGCCTTGATTTGCAACCAGAATTCAGGTGTACAAGAGAAAATACTCCTACCCTAGCATGAAAGGCGGTGTAAACGGGCTCTCAGTGGAAAGCGAACCCATTTCTGGTGTTCTTAAAGCTAGAAGATATTGCATAGTGACACCCAAACGATTGCTGCCCGGAATTCACGGAGTCACGGCTAAAGGTTAAGTAGTATCTAGGGCATTGTACAACCGGGAGCTTGTGTGAAAAATGAACCTTTCATCCCTTAAATATGCGTGGAAGGGAATGGTGAAATATCGCAAATCCGTATCCTTGTATATGTCACGGGAAAATGCGGTGAGCATGGTGATGCGAGGCAAGAAAAGATTCTGACAGATGAACAAAATAGGGCCCTCTTCAAATATTATCGAGGAACGAGCATTCCGTACGCTCCTGCAGAGATGGAAGTGTAGAGAGTTCGCGAAGTGATCTTCGGTCATCAACACTCGGCGACTCATGGCCGGTGCTAAAAGGCGTTTTTGATCCAAGAGACAGGGCATGTCGATCCGGAGTGATTCCTTGAACGAAAGGACGAGATGAAAGCGAAAACGAGAGCTCTCGTCAAAAGTTGCGGTCGGCAACCTCAATGGCATGGACGACCTTTTACCTAATCCTCCAAAACAATATGATTCCCTGGAGAAGTCCAAGAATATCGCACTGATGTCCGTTGGTCGATGGTAGTTTTGAGTTATGAAGTTTTGCCGCGACAATGGCGAATAAAGCAGTCTTCCTTGTAGCCGGGCTGGATGCTTGAGTATGGCGCTTTCATGCCCAAGGCCGGGCATTTTTCAAACCCAGTACTGCGTAAAGACAAAGAACTACGACAAGTGGCATGGATAAATCGGGCAGCTCTGCTCCGGCTGATAGATCAATGAATGGCACTGGACTGCAAATATATGCAAACGAGGTCCTGGGATCACTGGCTAGTTTGGCACAGAGCATAGGTTGGGGCTTGGATTCATGCTCGGAATTGGTTACTCCATGTTCCAGACACCCTTTTCCAGGGCAGTGGTACCCTGGGTTCAAGAAATCATCGGTGGGCGAACAACTCGCCCGAGACATGAATTCCCATGCCTTTTCTCTTCCCCTGCTGCAAGGCCAGGGTAAACGAAGAGTAAACGAAGGGTGATATGAAATATATCAAACCAGGGAGAGTTGCAAGAGAGAATTTGTAGCCTGGTATGCAAACCCTTCTCCCCGGATCGATTGATCCTGAAGGCACCAGAGGTTTATAATCTCCCCATACGAGCCCCCCTACGAGCAGAAAGAGTCGTATTCGCAGTTTCTTTTTTTCTTTCCCAGCATGATTTCAACCCAATCGTGAAGGCCTTCATGTGAGAGAATCCTTCTAGCTCCTTCCAGAAGTCCTTGCCCCTTAGTCCACGGGGAAATATCGCCCATGGGGATCCCCCCATGCCGTCACTAGCCGGGGTGGTCGCAGCGGGTCGAAGGAGCCGAGGGCGGAAAAATACCTAACTAAATCTTGCGGTTTTCCTGGGGGTTGAGTTACATCGGAATTTTTGGCATCGGATCAAGCTCAAAGCAAGGAAGGATACGAGTCGGGGGTTGAAAGTGGTCGTCCCGAACGAATATGGATCTGTCTCCCTTGCCACCTGAAGTCAGTAATTATTCCATAGAACGTGTACTCCGTACACGGTAAAAAGTCATCATAGGAAGAGATTAAATTGGGAAGAAGGAAGACACCGTAGTTGATGGAAGTGTAGATGAGGTTGTTGGAGAAGACGGAGCGGGGTGAAGCTGATGTTGGGTTTTCTCAGAACAACCAAGAAGGTTGAAGTTGAACAAAGAATTTGTCTGCAAATCACCCCGCATCGTCAGCAAGTTTTAACTAACTTCTTTGACTTATCAAGAAGACCTTCACAGCATCATCAAAACAGCAGAATTTGGGCTCTGAAACTGACTAGAGATCAATTCTGAACTATTCCAATTTCAAGTGAAAACCATGGCCGCCACTGCTCAGCAATCTGACGTTGAGTATATCAATGGGAAGAAGACATTTGTGCCATTAGGTATTATCCGAGCTTCACTTCAGGCTGAGTGGACTGATTAATAGGCCGGTGAACTTGCTGATCTTGTGGTGTCTTTCACTCCAGAAAACAATCCAGATGTGATGTCTCATTTGATACACCAGCTGGGCGTCTCGCCAAAACTCGGCTTCTACGACGTGTACAGTGTGGACGACCCCGAATTGCTTTCTTTTATTCCGCGCCCTGCCTACGGGTTGATCTTCATATGCCACGGAGATGTCTATCATCGAGCTCGCGATGCTGAAGAAGTCTTGATGAATGACTATCAAGGGTATGGTGCCGATGAACCCATTCTCTGGTTTAAGCAAACGATCGGACATGCGTGTGGCCTAATGGCCTTGTTACACTGCATCAGCAACGGCCCTGCGCGCCAGTATGTGCAACCAGAGTCGGGTTTGGACAAACTGCTCAGAGCAGCTGTACCACTTCCTCCTGTTGACCGTGCAAGACTGCTGTATGATTCGCCTGTTTTAGAAGCTGCCCATCGTTCGGCTGCGCAGTTGGGTGACACACGAGCGCCTGCTCCGCGCGAGAGATGCGGATTTCACTTCATCAGTTTTGTGAAGGGAGATGATGGCCATCTGTGGGAGTTGAACGGCGGGATGAAGGGTCCCGTGGATCGAGGTGCTCTGGCGCCTGATGACGATTGTTTGAGCGCAAACGCCCTGGATCTCGGGGTTCGCACATTTATTGGGAAGAAAGGTGAAGCCGGTGAGGCCGGGTTCGGGTTCAGCCTGGTAGCCCTCGCGCCCAACCTGGACTGAATGCAGGTCCGCAAAAGGCAATGGCATAACTAGCTAATAGCGGCCCATCAAGGTACTCTACAACACCCAGGGCCCTGAATGCCAGACTGCTTTGGGAGAACCCTCCTTTTGTTTCCTTTTCCGTTTCCTTTTCCTCTTCGCTTAGGGTTAGTTCTATAGTGCATAACCCAGAAATTAACGGGTCCTGGCACATGACTCTGCTGTCGCCGAGGCATACCTGGTCGTCTTTTTCTTTATTAATTTGAATCTCAACGGGATCGATATTATTCATAGAAACAATAGCTATAACTAGCCCCTACAGTTATTTTCATGCTCTCTTATATGGCCAAGGAGCGCAAAAATTTGCCTATCCCCCAAGAAGGCGAGAAGATATCAGTCAAGCTTTGGTCGTTTTGGGGGGCGCGCCGAGGCGTGAACGATGTCGGTAGGCGTGAATACGATTGGAAGACATATCCGGGGTGGACAGGACAGGGAGCTGAACATCCCGTCCAACGGCCTGCTTCCCCGCTGAAATTATACACCGATAACTATGTGCGAGAAAATGACGATCTCATCAAGCTTGGCCGGGCTCCCAGGGTCCACGGAAAATTCTCCAAGGATTCGGGCATTGTTGAGGAAAAGAAAAAATCCGGCCTAGTGCCTAAGAAAAGAGTCGAGCATCGATTAACTAGTTAGTCCCTGTCTAATTATCTTGATTGAACCTGTTCTGGGTGTCATGCCAGCCCAGTTCACTAACTTAACTTAGCTATGTATGACGTTCAGCGGTGGACGACGCCCTTTGAATTTTAAGACACGGCTTAGGTGTTTGATCGTGGCGACCTCTGAACGCTCTTGGCCGAACCTAAAGCGCCGACTTGGTCCAGGGGGCCTCCCTGTCTGGTCTGCCCCGTCAGGTCTTCAGGCTGGGAGGAGGGGCGACGGCAGCGGGGACTCAGCCAATGCTGCTCGCCCGCAGATACGCTGATCCCTTCTCCAGTTGTTCTCGAAATATCCGACTCATGTCTATAGTTATCCCTGGCCAGCTCGCTCCTTGTTCATTTCACGCTTCGCGATCAAAAAGTGCGGAGGTCCCCCAGCAAACGTTCCTGAGAAGGACGCCCTTTAGCTGCATCGCGGAATTGCCTGAGAGCTTGGCGTTGCAACCTCGACTCGAGTTGATCTGCCACTGTTATCCGATAACTATTCTTCTCAAATGAGAATAATACTCGGCCAGCAAAAACGAGCACGCTGGGCGAATAAGGTGGCCCATGCTCGAATGTCACCTTTGAAAACTGATCTGATCCCCAATCCGTATCTTTGGTCGGAGAGCCGTTTGTTGGACGGGCTCGCCCTCTATGTACTGTACGACACACATAGGTGTGCCTCTTACTTTGTCTGGTCAGGCGGCAATCCCTCCAGGGCATGTCGTGTCTCCAGGATGAGAGAATCCTATTCCTCGTGGAACAAAATTGGTGCGCCGCCTTTCTCTTTGACTGACGATCAGTTCTGTCCCATCCGGTGCGAGGGCCTTTTCCCGTTCGAGGGAGATCGACCAGGGTCAAGGGTACATCGTGTGTATAAAGTATACGGAGTGGTAGAACTCTGTGGCTCGACAGCTTAGCGTGACTAAAAACGAAATGAGGGGAGATTTACGGACAGTATCGGGAATCCGCTATCCTGGGTTTCCTGGATTCAATCCTTTGGGCTGACAAGGTCTGGCTCTGTTGCTGAGAATCAGTCGAGATGTATTTAAACCGCCCCACGCTCCTCATGATTGGGGAGATAGACAGTCGATCCCAAGTCCTCAACAGGGTCCCAGGGCTTGTCTACGCGCCGCTTGACATCTTGAAACATCAAGTCGTCTATTCAGGCTCACGTCTTCGTCGATCGCAACAATGGCGATGGCCAAATGGCTGCTCGCAGCCGCCGCGCTGGCAACGCCGGCTCTGTCTATGTCCCCACAGTAAGCAACCTTCTGGCGATGAACAGACAGAACCGGTTCGGTTTCTCGTGTGTGCTGACGGGATGATTTTCAAATAGCCAGTTCATCTCTGCTCCACGAAGGGGTGAAGCAGTTCCAGATCCAGCAGGGGTAAGCTTCCAATTCGTCTCTTTCAACCGTGATTTAAGAACTGCTTGATTGACAAATGCCGTGTCCCTCTGCAACAGAGAGTCGCGTTCTTCCACGTCAATCAATATTCCTTTGAGAAACACGAGACCTCCAAGAATGAATGGGACCTCATCGACCTGAGGACTCGCAAAATCACCACCCTCACCGATGACGAGAACGTCTCTGAGATCGTCTGGCTCGGTAAAGGTACAGAGATTCTCTATCTCAACGGCACCAGTTCCGAAACACCTGGAGGCTGTGAAATCTGGGTCTCTGATATCAAGGACTTCTCCAAGGCGTAAGTCGATAAACGAAGCTCCCCATCTGGAGTCTACCGAATGTGCTAACATCTCCTCTAGCTACAAAGCTGCTGCTTTCCCTGGCCCCCTCAATGGCCTCAAGACTGTTGTTACAAAGGGTGGTGACATCAAATTCGTCACCTACGGCCAGTCGACACCCGAGGGCGCTCTCTACAACGCTGAGACTGCCAAGAAGCAGTACTCGACTGCCCGCATCTACGACAGCAATTATGTCCGTCATTGGGATACCTACTTGACCACCCAATTCAACGCTGTATTCTCCGGCACATTGAAGAGAGGCAATGGCGTGTATAGTCTAGGTGGAAAGCTGAACAACCTCGTCGCCCCCATCAAGAACGCCGAATCTCCCTATCCCCCATTCGGTGGATCCAACCATTATGATATCTCCCCAGACGGTGAAACCGTTGCATTCATGAGCAAGGCTCCCGAATTGCCAAAGGCCAATTTGACTACCAGCTACATCTTCGTTGGTCCCCACGACGGCTCTGCTAAATTTTCAGCAATCAACTCACCAGATAAACCCGCAACCCCAAAGAATGCCCGGGGCGCTTCTACCGCTCCAAGATTCTCCCCTGACAGCAAGAAGATTGCCTACTTGCAGATGAATGGCGCAAACTACGAATCTGATCGTAACATCATCTATGTTGCCACTCTTGGCTCGTCCCCAAGCATCAGTGCTGTTGCTTCGGACTGGGATAGATCTCCCGACTCTATCCAATGGACTCCAAATGGACGATCCTTGTATGTCACCGCTGATGATCGCGGCACCGGCCGACTTTTCTCTCTCCCCGCCAATGCAGGAAGGCGGACTACGCCACGACCCCTCCGCAACGTTGGCTCTATTAGCGCTTTTAGCTTCATTGGACGCTCCAACCGTGTGCTCGTCACTGGCACTTCGCTCTGGTCTAACGCCCTTTACTACATTACCGGCCCACTTGGATTCCAAAAGGTGTTCTTTGCCAACGAGCATGATCCCGAATTGAAGGGACTCGGTCCTTCGGATGTTGATGAATTCTACTTCCAAGGATACAGACAAAAGGTGCTTTTCCTCCTTCCCTATGTTTGAATGTTTACTAACCCTCAACGTTATAGGTCCAAGCCTGGATTGTCAAGCCCGAGAACTTCGACCGTAGCAAGAAATATCCTTTGGCGTTCCTCATCCACGGAGGTCCTCAGGGTGCTTGGGGCGACTCCTGGAGCACCAGATGGAACCCTAAGGTCTGGGCTGACCAAGGATACGTTGTCGTCGCTCCAAACCCAACTGGCAGCACTGGCTGGGGCCAAGCATTTACTGATGCCATTCAGAATGATTGGGGTATGTTATGTCCCCGTTTCTGGCAATGAAATGTTAGCGACTAATAGCGAAATTACAGGAAATGCTCCTTACCACGATCTTGTCAAATGCTGGCAACACATCGAAAAATCCATCCCTTACATTGATACCGACAACGGTATTGCTGCAGGCGCCAGTTTCGGTGGTTTCATGGTCAACTGGATCCAGGGTTTGGACTTTGGAAGAAAATTCAAGGCTTTGGTCTCCCACGACGGAACCTTCGTCGCTCCCGCTAAGATCGCCACGGAGGAACTTTGGTTTATGGAGCACGACGTATGTCTTTTTCAGCGTTGCCAAACTTGCAATTCATTTTTCTAATCTTTCTTACAGTTCAACGGCACCTTCTGGGATGCCCGCGCCAACTTCGATAAATTCGACCCCTCTGCACCAGAAAACATTCGCCGCTTCGCCACTCCACAGCTCGTCGTCCACAACGACCTGGACTACCGTCTGTCCGTTTCCGACGGTGTCGCCTTCTTCAACGTTCTCCAAGGCCGTGGCGTTCCCAGCCGCTTCCTCAACTTCCCAGATGAGAACCATTGGTATGTATACTCCTTCATTCCCCAATTGTCAGCCGTCCAATTCGTGGCTAACATGATTCACTTCACAGGGTCCTCAAGAGAGAAAACTCCCTTGTCTGGCACCAGCAGGTTCTCGGCTGGGTCAACAAATACTCTGGCATCGAGAAGAGCAATCCTGATGCTGTCAAGTTGACCGACACTGTGGTGCCAGTTGTCAACATCAACTCGTGAACATGAGGCCATATATGAGGCTATGCATTGCAAAATCCCCCCTTTAAGGGTTTAAATCTCCCAGATTCCCAATTCTAATTGTATATATTAATATCTAGTATTCACCTACATACTACTCAGGAGATTTCAGGAATGGAGAATATATTCACTGTTTTATTTCTCTTTTTTATCACGTAGAGCCTCCCTCGAACCATAAATATCAAACAATGATCTACAACCTCAGAGAGGAACTAATCATTGTAGAAAAACCACCAAGATAGCATGAAATGGTCAACGTAATTTGGGAGAAATTTACAGAGAAGGGTATAGATGACTACCAAGCGGACATCAAGAAATTGTCAGAAAAGCGAAGCAAATACAGGACACAAAGGATATTTAGAGAAACACAAAGAGGAATATACCTCTACCCGGAGAGCAAACAGAAAGGTCTAACAACCCACCAATCATGATCATCTTGACTCTCATGGGGCCGGGTTCGAGCGAGGACTGCTGCCAGGCTTCTTCACTAAGCCTGCGAAAAAGCTGGCCAAAGCTTGGTTTTGCATTTTCGGTTCTCCAGTTGAAGCCACAGGAGATGATCCAACGGACCCTCCGAGCGGTGACTCGCTTCCGAACTGAGCCTCCTTGCGGTTTGACGTTCGATTCGCTTCTCGCTCCTGTAACAATGTCATTAGTAAAAGAACGTAGAGACTCAAGGATTCCATGGCCATGAAAGTCGTTTTTAATTTTTCTTGCGACCTCTGAATTAAACTTGCCTTTAATCTTCGCAGCATATCATCAGCATCGACTTGAATACCACCCATATTGAATTGTACCGGTCCGATGTGCTCATTCACTCGACCCATTTCATCGATCACTGGACTTTCTCTCAGCGTTCCCTCTTTTCGCATCTGGCGCTCTTGTTTCTCATCTTCAGCTTTCAGCTGCTCGAGCACCTCAAGCTGTTCCGCTAAGAATGCCTGGGTATCTACAGTTTCGACTTCCATTCTGTTATTATCAGATTGGCTAGTTCGAGAGATCACGGTGTCTCGCTTGGGATCCTGAATTGTCTGCTCGTAGATAGCTACTGCGCTTGTGCCATCCTCAGAACTTGACTCTTTCTCAGCATCTTCGTCCTCTGACGTCGAAGATCCCACGGGTTCTTGAATTTCAATAGACCAAGCGGTTCCTACACCTTCCATGTCAAAGCCTTCCCTGATGATGCGTATTTTCCCCCATGAATCCCAATTGGACGGAACTAAAATCTTGTCTCTGTCGATGACGTTGTGTTTGAATGATTGCCTCTTAAGAAGTGAATGGATGCCGAGGGACGAGTGTATCAAGCTTTGCAGCGAGTTGGCGAGGAAAGGTGTAGTGTAAATGAGCGACGACCCATCTATACCAAGATTAGCAAATTCAGGCCACAATCAATCTCCAAGAGTGCCGCTGAACCTACGCTTAAGAAGAATTGTACGCATAAACTGCAGGACAAAATCAAACTCCTCTTCCCGCCAGCCATGATCCTTCTCGAGCTTCTCGATTTTTTCAGCCTGGCATATCGTTAGCCCAAAAAATACCAAAAGGCAGTTCACAAGGAGAGACTCACTCCTTGACAAACAACACACATGGGAACCCCCAGGCCTTCATCCCATTCACCTGGCCCTAACGGTATTGACACGGGAGCACTAGAACCCGTCGGGTATGTAGAATCCGTTGCTCTCCGTTGTCCTTTCCACTCCATCATGATTTCCTCCATGACCAATTTTGTATCGTCATCAAGAGAGAACAAAACTGTCCTCAAGAGGCGAATCCATTCCCTCAGCTGCCGTACCCACAGCCAGGGGGATTCCCAGTCTAGAAGAATTACTATCAAAGTCTGACGAACTGATTTTGGGGTTAAAAGCGGCTTGAGGAGCGGAGCGAAGGATGGAGAGGGTTCGGAGAGGAGATAGACGGACACTCGCGCGAGGATATCTGTAGAGCATGGCTATCAGTAGGGCAGCTTTCACTGCATTCTGGGAAACGAGCGTGCTGCGACGGCGTACCTTCTTGATCAGCGTCGAGTACATCCTGGTATGTGTATCCAAGCGCGAACTGATTCGCGATGGGAGGAGCTTTGCCCTTCTTCTTGTCGGAAGGTAATCTTGGATCTGACGTATCGGATGACAACGTATCTAAGAACTCTCGCTGGCTTTCCGGGGGTCCCCCTATTCCATTGAATCATTGTTAGCCGAGCTTTCAGCGTTCCTGTTTCGGGCTGAATGCAGCTCTGCAGCCAAAGTAGAAATCACACCTAGCACCAGCAATGTCTTTTCCGGTAATCTCTTTCCACTAGCAACTCCATCCAGCATAGAAGACCATAAATTCTTTTTGCCGTCTTTGCTAGTCGGCCTGCTGCCAGTGACATTTTTGGGACCGGAGCTCTGGCTCAGAGCCAATGCCCGTTGTCCGACTCCGCTCATTTTAACGACAGCATGCCAGTTTCCTCGAGGGATAGAGAAGAAGCTACACAGTTCCCAACAGACAAGGCGGACAATTCCTCGTGGTTATTGCGATCGGAGTGGCGGGGAAAATGGTTCGTGCAGCACAGTCTGAGATGAATGAATAGACAGTAGTTAACTAAGCGATGAACCATCAAATAATTCCCTCCGCGGCCGGGTTCACGAAAAGGTGGTGTTGTAATGAATCGTGTTAAGCTCGAAAGTCATGGCGGAGAAAGACCTTTGATGTCACGCGTTGCGACTTTCATGGTCCGTTGAGCTGCCTCAGCAACGAAACAGAAATCGCTATTTAACTCCTCGTATCCTGCGACTCAACCCTGATCATTCAACCCTCATCTCGGTCAACATTTCAATACAATACTTTATTTGGGCCAAATAGAGCCTCACAACTTTTCTTCCCCTACCAAGTATTACCTCCTTAGTACTGCAAGGCGGGACGCCTCTAGCGTCACGATGAACTCCATCCGGCAGATTCAAGCTCTCAACAAACGCGAACTAGAAACTGCAGTGTGAGCAAGGGGCCTCGCTTTACTGATTGCTTGTGGAAATTAACGTGTTCTTTCTGTTCAGATCCCCGGAGGCTTCCTGGCACGCCGATTACCGTGACACAGCCTACATCTACATTGGCGGTTTACCCTATGATCTCAGCGAAGGCGATATCTTAACTATATTTTCGCAGTTCGGTGAACCTGTGCACCTCAATCTAGTTCGTGACAAGGAGACAGGAAAGAGCAAAGGGTTTGCCTTTTTAAAGTACGAGGATCAGAGAAGTACGGATTTAGCGGTGGACAATCTATGTGGCGCGAGCGTTATGGGAAGATTACTCAGAGTCGATCATATGAGATACAAGCGAAAGGAAGAGGAAGGGTTGGAAAATAATATTGCATTGTTAGATATGGAAGAACAACCCAAAGAGCGGGGTGTACAGGATCGTGATCGCGATCGTGGTGGCCATAGAAGGTCCAAGAAAAGACCATCAGATAGCGAGAGCGATGACGAGGGAGGAAGGCGGCCATTATTGAAGGAAGAAGTAGAGTTGGCACGATTAATTGAAGAGCACGACGACGAAGATCCAATGAAAGAATACTTAATACAGGAAAAGAAGGAAGAAGTAGCAAGGTTGCTGGAGAAGCCAAAAACAAGCAGGCGACGAAACGACATACCTGAGAGACGGGATCGACACCGGCACCGCCATCATTCTCGACAGAGACACGGCAAAGAGCGTTCACATTCGGTTGAAAGCCGCCATGCACACCGTGGAAGATCACGCTCACGATCTCGTTCGAAAGAGCGGAGACACCGACGTCCAGATTATAAACGGTGAGGCCGTTGTCTCAGACTCAGATGATATTAGGATCTGACTCATTCGAGGAAATGTATTCTTTCGCATGCTGGGGAGTAACGAAATAACGGGTAGCAATTCTGCACGACTGCCAAGGATCGTCCATTTCTAGGTCGCCTGCGCTCAGCCATGATGAATTTCGACGGTGGCATGAGGTTAGTAGGGAATGAGACTATCATTGCAATATCTTTTTCTCCAATCATTCCGTCACCAGACAAATACCCAGAGGCCCCGGGTAGCTTGTGTGAGACGGATCGTTGGGACTCCTAATCTCAGCATTCATGCCGGTGTGGTGTCGGAGACTCTCTTCGGAATATGGGAGCCAACGGTTTCAACTTCCTAAATACCGTTTCCATCCAATTCTAGTACAAAATCGTTTCCCATCCTGCGCTTCCTGAATCACAAACCTCTCCCATCTTCCATCTCTCCCTGAGCCTATCACCAAAATTGTATCGTCGCTGGACCAACCGATAAGCCCTTTGCGTGGTCGACGAAATGAAGAATCCATTTGCGGAACGTACGCGGTACCTGGGGGAGGCTCGTCGCCGGTTTCGAAAGGGGCAGAGGCGAATGAATATACGTCGGAGAACAGCCGTGGAAGTAGGGGTATCTTCCCTAAAAACCCCCATTTATGGTACAAGGCCTCTTCTCCTGTGGCAGGCGGTGGTTGATGGTTTGGAGAAGGATTGCGAGCGTGCGGCAGATCAAAGATATGCAAAGTAGATTTATCAGACGTAACGGCGAGTAATGTATTAGATGGTGATATGGCTAATGAAAATATGTCTGCATGATCCACTCCTCTTCGTAATTCTGCAATCTTCGCACAGTTACTTGTGGCAAACACACGGATGAGTGTTCCCTGATACTCGAATATTAGTTTGACTGCCCAGACAACAAATCACGACTCTACAAAGGAATCATACCATTTCACTGGCGGTCGCTAATAAAGCACCATCGGAGCTTAATGTTAGAGCTCTTAGTGGAGAGCTGTGCGCGGGAATAATGTTGACGTTTCCGCTTTGCAGCTCCACCACCTGGACTTGCCCTGGCGATCGACCAGGGAAAGCCAGCAGATGCTGGCCTAAGCATAAGAGACCAACAGGGTTATCCACAGTTTCAAAAACTGAGACTTTTTGTGGCGGGACTGAAAACGCAAAAACATGGACACTGTTGTGCAGAGCAACAACAATATGAGATTTGGTAAGGCGGGCTCGTAATACAGTCGTGCGAAATTCAAGCGTGATAACGGCTTTTTGCTTTGCATCGTCCCAGATGATTAACTTGACCATGGTCAGCCGCTAGATACACATTCGCCATCAGCGGGACAGATGGACAAGCCGCGCACCTTGTTCTGGGGAAACTTGGGTTTCTGGCCGCCTCCAACAAGAGCCAGATAGTTTGACTGACCAAGCATCTCCACGAATCCGATTCCAGCATTGAAATCTACCGGGGAAAATGTTAGAAGAGGTAGAACTCGGATATATTGAACCAGGAATGCCTCTTTACTTACCTCTGGATACTTTAAGTTGACATGGGTTGGAGCTGAAGACTGCATTTGAATATTTTTCAGCCAACGGATGCTGCACATATTTTATTCGAGGGGAAGATCTCACCACAGAAGCCCGATTCCAGGCCAACCGAGAAACAGGTGCTATCGTTGTTGAAAGCAGCTGAAAGAGCAACTGGTCCCGGGGAGTCATCTATCACTTTTCTTGTATCCATAGTCTTATCGCAAAAGGGACCCTTTCATGGTAGTATGAGAAACAAGCTAGACAATATATATGGCGTAGAAGGGCACAGAACGAAGGGAACAAAATAATGTAAATGGTTTTATAGATGATACAAACAATATCAGGGAAAGAGTTAGAAATGATAGTTATGGAATGATACGGGTATGTCTTGTTTGTCTGATAAATTTGACTGAATATTTGCCTGATTTGCAGCCCGGTAATGTTATCGCAATCAGTTTCACTGCTTTTTGAATATTCGCAATGATGATGGTTTCAATAATGGTGGTGATTCAATATCGATGAAGATGATGATATCAGAACAACGCATCTGGGTAACTAGTTCGTTATGTCAGCAAGCCTCACCACCACGTCACATGATTAAGGAAGCCTGAATGCAGTTTAGCTTCGGCTGCGAGCCCCCCAATAGCCTGTAGGTACGGAGTAACTAGTTATTACCTCATTAGCCGCAATGCATCGCGGAGCCCAAGATCCATAAAGGACATTGATGTTTAGCCAGTCAATAGTTAGGGGTTGATGTGAAGTTCATTTAGTCTTGCTGTCAGCAAACTTCACTGTCGGTTGGAAGTGCGTATACTGTGTCACAGGCACCTTTGAACGCGGGTAGTTAGTTAACTAGCTCTCTAGGAGAAAAATAAAAGGGGGGGGGAAACTCAATAGGGGAGGTAGTTTACCTAACCTAGTGGCGCAAAAATTACCAGGCTGTATTTTGTTTTACCGTCCATGCCCACAGACTACAGTCCAACCAATAGCCAAGTTAGGAGGTTTAACAGCATTTCAACCATCCTCCAACCAAAAATAAAACCCTCCAAAGAAGCTGGACTTTTGTAGGCCCCTCATTGGCCGCCACAGAAGCGGAAAACGACAGTGTCACAAAAACGCGGGGCTAACCCCAAACGAGAACTAGCGCCGCCCTGACCTGCATTTCCCAATGCCGCCTAGCGCCCTTTTTGTCGAACAGGACAATCAAAGCAAATTGAAGGCCCCTTAAACCTAGATTTTACGACCTGACCCGAACCCTTGAAGCCATCACCAGCCCAGCTTCAACCCTTTTCTTTCCCTGGCCTATCTCTCTCTCTCCCCTTTCCCAATCGTTGTCCTTGCAGCCACGAGCATTTGGTCTCTCGCTGCCTTGTGTTCACTGAGATTCCGCTCATTACTTCGCCGGCGAGACCAAGCACCTAATATCATTTGATTGCGAGGCTACTCCGTAGTGTCTTGCACCCCGTCCTTCACAATTTCGTTCCACTCCAACTCGCACGCCATGGCTTCTACGGTCAACGCGGTACGTTCCATTCCATCGTGTCAATTGTCCATGGCTGCTTTGTTGGCTGGACTGTGATGTTTGCTCGTCGATGTCGAAAAACACATTTTCTTTTCTTTGCGGCTGCTGACTTCGACCAACCAGATTAAAATTCGCAGAAAGAAGAATGTGAAGAAGGGCATTCAATTTTGCTTGATGGTCTGCGGCGCAAGTGGAACAGGTACCTGCATCTCTATATACTGGCCTTCTGCCTCTTCGGTCCCAGGCTGTGCTAACTATGAGTCAAATCGATGCTTAGGCCGTACTACCTTCGTCAACACGCTCTGTGGGAAGCAAGTTTTGCAAGGAAAGGACGCAGATGATCCTACAAATGCCCATCTCGAGGAAGGAGTCCGTATTAAGCCAGTCACCGTCGGTACGTTCAGGGAATCCCAGAGCCAATCGCCTAAAGCAAGGCTAATACTGGAATAGAACTCGAGCTGGACGAAGAGGGTACCCGTATTTCCTTAACTATCGTTGATACCCCCGGGTTTGGTGATCAGATTGACAATGAGGAGAGGTACGGAAAACCCCGCCGGCATGGATGGAGACTAAAATCTAACTGCTGTTCAGCTTCTCTGAAATCGTCGGCTATCTCGAACGCCAGTATGACGATATCTTAGCGGAAGAATCCAGAATCAAGCGTAACCCTAGATTCCGTGACAACCGTGTGCATGCTCTCCTTTACTTCATCACACCTACCGGCCACGGCCTGCGAGAGCTTGACATTGAGTTAATGAAACGCCTGTCCCCACGCGTCAACGTTATCCCTGTGATCGGGAAGGCCGACTCTCTCACCCCTGCTGAACTTGCGGAATCGAAAAAGCTCATCATGGAGGATATTGAGCATTACCGTATCCCCATCTACAACTTCCCATACGACGTTGAAGAGGATGATGAAGACACTGTTGAGGAAAACGCCGAGCTTAGAGGGCTTATGCCATTTGCGATCGTTGGTTCCGAGGATGTCCTTGAAATCAACGGCCGTAGGGTCCGTGCAAGGCAATACCCATGGGGTGTAGTTGAGGTTGAGAACCAGCGGCACTCTGATTTCTTGGCTGTCCGAAGTGCGCTCTTGCACAGCCACCTCGCCGACCTTAAAGAAATCACTCACGATTTCCTTTACGAAAATTACCGTACCGAGAAGCTCAGCAAGAGCGTGGAAGGTGGAACTGCTGGGTGCGTGCTTTCAGCCCTTAATATGTATTTTGAACCGTCTAAACTAACGCGATTTCCCAACAGCCACGATTCATCTATGAACCCAGAAGATTTGGCTTCCCAATCTGTTCGTTTGAAGGAAGAACAGCTCCGCCGCGAAGAGGAGAAACTCCGCGAGATCGAATTGAAGGTGCAGCGCGAGATCAACGAGAAACGACAAGAACTTCTAGCCCGCGAAAGTCAATTGAGAGAAATCGAGGCCCGCATGCGTGAACAGAATCGACAACTCGAGCAACATGAGCGCAGCGGAACGAATGGGGAAGTTGGTGCTTAATTGCAATTACCAGAACTCTGAGTTGGGGGTCGGTGGGCCACCTTTATTTAAGCCCATGTGCAATTTGATACCATTCAATTTCCGGTGTAGCAGGAGGTAGGTGTGATTGCATTCAGTCTAAGCTATATAAAACCTGAGTGCTACCGGACACCAATGGGAGAAGCAGTGAGGAGGGCGACGCACCCTCGGATTTGACTTGAAAACTTGTGTTCTATTTGATATTAAAACCTGATACTCACTATGCTCCTAATATTGATTCGTTTCTTTGATTATCCCATCCTCCCTGCATACACAGCATGTAGCTTTGTTTCCACGACGCAATGCCTACTGTCTCCAACCCTCTTTCTCCATTCATTTTTGTCTACTTTCTTCCGTTTACTGCCCTTCGGTTTCAAACCCTTTTTGCGATTTGCTCTTCCTGGATAGATGTATAATTGCTTGCATCCCTTTTTTCTGGTTTTTTGGTGCTTGGCTATCTATACCCTTATCTAGGCCATAATATGAAATCCCTACCTCACACTGTTATCCCTGGGCTACGACGGGGCTGAAGCCTAAGAAACCAAACATATTCCGAGTCGCGAGGTACTCATCCCATGTCACATCCCATTTGCAACTCAGCCTGACTCTTCATTCATTGTCTCTTCGCTTGAGCTTTTATGACATGTAAAACGAAATCTTACCGGTTGATAATCATCCTTGCCATCAGAAACAGTGCACCATAACCTAGTGCTCTTCACAACTCATATGCCCCGATAGTATTAGTGT
This sequence comes from Amauroascus niger, assembly GCA_001430945.1. Classification (NCBI taxonomy): domain Eukaryota; kingdom Fungi; phylum Ascomycota; class Eurotiomycetes; order Onygenales; family Onygenaceae; genus Amauroascus; species Amauroascus niger. The sequence goes on from LJPK01000614.1 coordinate 121,472, forward strand.
ATCATGCTTTAGCTGTTCAAATCCTGGCCATTGTTGATGCCTTACTTGGGGCTGCGTATTTATAGGAGTCCAATTGCTGGCTGTCATCATACGAGAAAAGTTTAAATCTTGTTAATACATCATGCATCAAGATATCATTACTTTCAATTACATGCCACTTGAGATAATAGATGCATTGTTCCTGGCCTGTATACTCAGCGGCCTAACATACTGGGTATGTATATTTGGTGCTCGTACAGAGTACTGGGAATCCTATTACACCAGAATTAGGAATCAATGATAGATTGTCCCAACGCAAAAAGAGCATATAAGATCTAGAATATCTCAACTCCACTCACTCAGGAATTAGCCAGGTTGCTTATACGACCATTCTTTTTGTGAATAAACTATAAGAATGACAATATGTCACTCAAACTACAGAATAAACCAAGAATAACAGAGTGAAAGAAACAAGATACGCAGACCAAAGGAAAAAAACAATAAAGCCTTTGGTGTTGGGGAAATGTTCCATATTCACCAAAGGAACCATGAACATGATGAAATTGGCGCAAAGACCAAATATAATATGGAATGGAAAAGGAAGAAAGAATATAAACTAAAGCAGTAGACAGAACCCCAATGCACATGCCGGAATTATGCATGCATTCAATCCATGTTAAAAAGTAGAAGTCAGTTGGATGACTGCCTATGCATACAAAAACAGAAGATTGCAACAATAAGAAGGGAACAGGTTTTGAGGACAATAGGGGTATTTCTTTTCTGCGAGACCTCAAACAAAGCGTACTGTTAAAAATGTAAACAGAACGAACTGGACTCAGAAGCCTTTCTTTATCCAGATTATTGAGGTTTGTTCCAGAAATCCAAGCTGGCTACCACATCTTCACCAGCTTCATCTTCATATGCATAGATAATCTGTACCAATTGTTAGAAACCAGTTTTGCAGTTAAGAATTGGGTTAAAAATGGGCATTTACCTCTCTTGTTGATGAATGTAACATGCGAATACTCCTCCCAGTCATGATATGAACCAACTCACTGGTCTCCATGTGTCTTATCTCAATGAAGCTGGATTCGAAGGCCAAGATGTACGGGTATGACAGCGCGAACGCCGTGGGATTTCCTTCCCAGGCTATTCTCCAATCGGGCCGTGCACGCCATCCATTCCGGTTAACAAAAAAGGAGAAGTCGCTATAATTCAGAAGGAATTCTCCATTCAACCTTTCGATATGGATGGGTTTGACGTTCTCTTTTCTGGCAACAAAATCGAGAGATGTATCGGCTTGGTCCAGCAATGATTGTCGTTCAGTCGTCTCCAGGCTAACAACTTCAAAGCCGCGAGAGCATCCTACACAGAGCGTTGATCTCAAGAAATGAACGGAAGAAGATTCTGCAGGAATATAAAATTCCTAGACGATGTTAGTGTCACTCCGTAGAGACTTCAAAGAGAGAGCCTACCTTGAACGGCTTTAATGCATCTTGCCCGCTCTGGAACATCTTACTCAAAGGCTTCTTTTTGCCCTTGGCAAGATTTTCCATAGGTTCAAATACTTTGATAGTCGAGGATAGGGCAGATGTTTTGACAGAGCACACAAGGTGTCGGCCCAGGCCGATGCCTGATTTAAAAAAGTTTACGTGGCCTTGAATCTTCTTGGGTCGGCGCACTAGCGGATTTTGGCCGTCATGCGCGTCCAACGCTTCCAAAGGATATGAACTAAGCGTTTTGTTGGCTAATACCAGCATGAGCTGATACTCTTCTAGAGTATCAATTTGGGTAACGGCAGTAGCATCGAGGACGCGTTTCGGTTTTGCAGATTTGTCCTTGGGCCATCTTTCGGACAAGTAGATGCCATTGTCTGTTCCGTAAACCAATTTTCGACCACCGTCTAGAGGAAAACATATCAGCCAAATGTTTCGTTAAGTTGGAGAGGACTTTTGGTAAGGTACTTACCAATCGGAACTAAACAATTTACTCTGTTCACCGCAGTGAAAAAGTGCTCACACAGCACGGTCTTCGAATAGAAGTTGCTACTACGCTCTCTTAATTTTCGCTGTTGTTCTTCCACCAGTTCAATGAATCTTTTTCGTTGGGTTTGCGAAGTCGCCCACAGCGTTTGATCATAGCCTCCTTTTCCAAGATGTCTGAATGTGATAGGGAAGGCATCCTTGGTAGCTGGAGGGGCGTTAGCTGTGCGACCCGCCGCCAGCAGGTTAGTCGACGGGCGTTTGGCGATGCCTAATTTAGGCATGACTTCTTCCATTTGCGCAATAACAAGCAATTCCAAAGGTATGGGCTTCTTGTATACTCGGTACTCCTCGCGCTTATTCACTGCCTTGATTCTAACAAGCAAGACGGCGTGATCGAACAGATACGCAGTAACCTCGGAGGAATCTGTTGGTCCCTTCTTGAAAGCCATCTTGATTATCATAATGCGGTTTTCTTCCGTAAGCTTAAGATCCACGTAGTCACCAGGAGAAAATTTGAGAGCCATGTTCAACTGCATTAGGTTGAAATGGTTTTCGGATTTTCCGCTCTCCGTATTCACACGAGATAAGAAATCACGGATAAGGGCAATGGCTTTAGGAATGTCCTGCTTGTCTGGATTGCCGTCCTTGGTGTTCTTGACGACATTCTCTAGCAACAAGGGATATCTAGCAAGTCGAGTAGTGGGCTTTGTAAGGTAGCCGTTAAGTTCTAGCTTCCTTGATTCTTTAAGTCTTTCCGTTTCCTCGACAAATTTGGCGAAGGCAGGATTGGATGCGCGTTCTTTTTCAAACTCGTACTTCCCGTATAATTGGTTTGCGCCATATTTTATGAAAGGATCAAACCGAGGGATATACTGAAGGAAGATATCACCCACAGATTGGACAATCTGGCTTTCCTTCTGTCGTGCATTCAGCGCTTCTGAAAATCGTGAATTGACGCTTAGGACTTCAAGAACATTACCAAATACAGTCCGAATGAACTTTTCCCGGCGATGCTCAGGGACTGGAGAGTTATGCGCGGAACGTAGTGGGCGCATCCAGAAATCTCTCAGATATTCTAAATCTTTTACAAAATCACGCTCAGTGTACATGATCTCGAATATGATCTCCTGTCGCTTCTTCTCCTTGTCATCAACGGTATCCGCAACTTCCTTTGGTACCATGTTGATCCAGAGCTTCTGGTCATCACTCTCATCCTGGTCGTGAAGGCTACCTCTCGAAGCAGAGGTCCGTAATCCAGGATGGGGTTTCAGATTCAGCCTCGCCTGCTGCTCTAGTCGTCTCGGGCACGCAATGGAATAACATAACCGATCCCGTGTACAAGTTGGGGAGTAACATTCTGTCAAGAGGGTGAAGACGCCATTCACCTCGGAAATCGGGGATTCTTCCCCCATCGTTTCCCTAAACTGATAGAGCTCTCCAGGAGCGTCTCGCAATCGATGGTCGTATGTCACATCATGAAAAAATTTCTGTGCATCTAGCGCTCTACCAAGCAGGAGCGCCAGATTGCGATCGGTTGTTTTGATGATGTATGACAACAGATCCACGGCTTCAGAACCAGTGAAGGAATTGGTATATGCCAAATCGTTCTTAATTCGTTCTCCAATGGATACCCTTTCCTTAAAAACAGTAGCCACGCGCGATAGTAGAGCGGGATAAACGAGAGGGGTCCGGCTCTTATTGGCTGTGGCTCCGGAGAGACCAGACTTGGTGGATGTTGGCGTTTGTAGGCTATTATTGCGTTCTGGGGTGACAGTTGACGCCATAGACAAGGTGCGGGAATTTATGGAGCTCTCACTCGGATGTCTAATCCTTAACTGAGGATCTTGCGTTGTAGTAATTTCTGGTAATCTGGGAATCTGGTCAGAAGGCGGCCTCTCCATTGGACGTCGCTCCATATGGTCCATGTGGTCCCGTTCCATGCCCGAATCTCGTCTTCGATTTGGAATCACCCTTCCAGAACTGATAGTTTGCGCATGGTCGCGGTCGGCAGTATAAGAACTTAACGACATCGTGCGCTCGTTATCATGCCTTTCGGGTACAATCCGGCCGTGAGGAGTTCGAGAACTCATTGGGTGATAACCTCCTTGTCTAAATGCGTTCGGCGGCGCTTGGTTGTAATTGTTGGGTGGGGCATGGAATTGAGGCGGTCGGGGCACTGGACCTGCCATTGATCGTGATCTGTACGGGTCCGAATTCAAGGCGGCGGGAGGAGGGACTCGAGTTGGAGGCTTCATAGGTGGATACTGCGGTGGCGGTCTTGCAATAGAATCCATTCGCTGGGGAATAGGGTAATGGGAACGGTTTGAATATGGTGGGATGGGAGGGTTGCGAGGCGGCGGATGCGATGGCATAGACCCGTTGGGCTGCCACCGCGGATCATGATGCCCTGATTCTGGTCCAGGTCCATAACCGTGATGTGGCGGTCTCATCGGCTGCACATGGCCACGCGGTGGAATGTAGGCTTCCGGTGAATGTCCGGTCAGTGTGTGTGCCCGTTCCTGGTGGAACTGAGGAGTCTGAGAGGTCATCGTTTGCGAGCGACCGGGAGGTGGGGCTCCAAATATTTCCGAGAAAGCGGCATCCCGTTGAAAGGAGGATGCATGGCCGTATGGGTTAGATCGAGTGTTCCGGCCTTGTTGGGATCCGTAATCCGCCATTATCCGTTGAACGTAGATGTTACACTAGCGAAGAGAGGTGGTATCGTGATACAGCGATGGGCGATATGGCTTCGAGACAAGCCTTTACTGAATCAATCGTACGCCAGTTATAAATGACTTCAGGGGACGTGACAGAGGCCGGTTTCGTTAACGTGAGTGTAAAAAATTTCACCGAGGTGTCATGCTTCGGATACCCAGAGAATTTGGGGTGGGGGATAGCTGTTAGTGAACAACCGGACGGCGTAGAAGCAACAGCAAGATTCCTCGGTGCAGCCCGAGCGAAAACTCCACGGAATGCCCCAAAAGCCAATGCAGTTAAGGATATACACTCAAGCCCAGGTGAAGACGGAGGATCACAGCCCGAATGCCCACATCGTCGACCGTAGCAAACCGTTTCTCAATGGGAGTACGGAGTAGGGGTGTCAGGAATCGATCCCTCTCAGCCAACACAAAGCGGTAGTTATTGAGAAAAAAACACGGCTCACAGCAACAAAGAAGAAAAGAAAGGAGACACGAAAGAAAACACGGGGTAAAAGGGACCGGAAGGACGAAGAGGGAGGGGAAAGAATGGAGAAAGTCAGGGGATTGATAGAGAGCGATGGGGAGAGGGAGAGGATGGACGCTGGAGAGGATGTATTCGAGAGAACGTTGGCGAGCCAGTTCTGGTTCGAACAAGCGGGCCACAGACTAGTTAACTAGTTAACTGGGGAGGGCGATTCAATTGGGCGGGCCCCGTGGGTTTTACCTCCCGCAAAGGGCTTAGTGCATCTGTAAGAGGGCTGTGACTGGTGGTTTTACTGGGTAAATCCACGGAGATTAGCCTATCATCTTAAAAGAAATCCAAATCTGATCAACGGAAGACTTAACTCGACAAACTATTGGCTTTTGTTTTCTCAATAATTCAACCACGACGGCACTGCACGTGATTCTTCTTATTCACCAATTCCTCGAAAGGAAAGAAGCCGGGGGAAGTTCAAGCAACAAAACAACTCCCGGGTGTGATATCATTTCACCTTCTTCCGGTTTCTTTCTTTCTTTCATTCATTTTTCTTTTTCTCTATTCATGTGCCATTTGGGCTGTAAACGCAAGACCAACCCCTTACTTACGCGGAATAGCCGGTCTTGGACACACGGCCCGTCATCATGGTGGAGAGTGAGCTCACGCCCAAGTTTGCTCCATTCATTGGAATGGTTTGCCTCCGCTTTTCCCCTGCGTCCAGGATGTTACCCCAGCTGACAGCGGACATCAATAGGCAGGCGTAGCATCAGCAGTATGTCGCCAAAAACCCCCCTTTTCATGTCCTTAATGGCTAGGGTTTGAAATTGCTCAATCCCGTTGCTGACGATACACTCCTAGATGATATTCGGATGTACGCTTCACAACGCAACTGGCCCCTAATTTTCCTTGTCTACTACTCACACGGCTGACCATGGCACAGCGCTAGGAGCGGCATACGGTACCGCGAAAGCTGGAATTGGAATCGCAAGCGTCGGCACGTTTCGACCGGATCTTATCATGAAAGTGGGTGTTGCTGTGCTGCTTGATCTAGATGCAGGGGAGATAACTTACGAGAAAATTGATAGTCACTGGTTCCTGTTGTTATGGCCGGTATTATTGCCGTCTACGGATTAGTCGTCGCAGTCCTGATCACCGGTGATATTGGCACACCGGGGCAGAATTACAGTTTATACTCGTGCGTGTGCCTGGCCACGTCCTAAAACACATTGACAAGTGAGAGAGACTAAATTCGGTACGGGCACAGGGGATGTGTACATCTTGCAGCCGGGTTGTCCGTTGGGTTTTCAGGACTAGCAGCTGGCTACACGATCGGAGTAGTCGGGGAGGCGGTAATGCCAGATTTCGAAGCTGTCTTCTGCGCGACAATGTATGCTAACAATTGGAGCAGGGGGCCCGAGCGTTTATGCAGCAGTCGCGTGTATTTGTAGGGATGGTCTTGATCTTGATTTTCGGTGAAGTTCTGGGTCTCTATGGGTGCGTTGTGTGCTCATTCTCAACAACCCCGTCTTCGATGGCCTAGCTGACTGTCAAATATAGTCTCATTGTCGCATTGATCCTCAACTCGAAGGGGTCGGGTTGAAACGCGTTCTCAGCTATTTCACGAGAATACCTTTTGTTTTCATATCTTGCTTTGTATGGGTCATAAATGGTAACCATTTTGGGACTGTTCCATTGATGTACATTTTTCGGCGTGTTAGCGGTTCATGCTTTCCGGCAGGCTTTTGTATTGGGGAGGTGCCTTATAATTCCTTCAAGTTACGGCTTCATCCGGCGAACGGGAGCAGTTCAGTGACTTTCAATTGATAAAGACCTTGGTTTTTTTGATTCGTGCGTATCACGCAGAATCTTTACATCGAATTGACCTCATGTCGAACTGGTCACTAATTACCCTTTCCCTTGTCTGGTCTTTTGGTCCTCTCGATCCAATTGGTATCCATGATAATAACCCATAGCTATAGAGTGGTTTGTCGTAGTTTTCAGCTGGGGGCGTTTTGGCACAGCGAAGGACAGAAGGAAAAGGGAAGAAAGGGACCCGCAAAAGCTTCCCAGCAAAGAAAGCCCCGCCTACGTCAGACAACCCCCAGTTTAGCTCAAAGTCACCGCTTGTGCGAAAAAGTCACCCTGGAACATCCACCCCCCTCGCTTCCCTCGACATCTCCCCCCAATTCCAGCGTGCACGCTATGGATACTTTGCCTCTACGCCTGTCCGGTGAAGTCAATGGCGGCAGGACGCTCTCTCGATTCCACCGGCTTCCCCCGTTTTTGAACCCGTCCGAGCAGAGCGACATCGACATCTCCCCACCTCTTTTCTCCCCCAGAAGCCCTTTTAAATCAGCGCCCGGAGCGTAGGGATGCCCTGAACACAGGGTGGGAGAGCTAGATCAGTTACTGATACTGACAGTCTACATATTACGCTGAAACGCGGAGTGTTCCTTTTTTTTTTTTTTTTTTTTTTTCTCCAATGGCGACAGAGACGATCCGGCCGCCGCAAGAGCAGCTACCCAAGCCGCCGCCACCGCCAGATCTGCGCCAACCGGAGCCAGATCCCGGCCCCCACGACATCGACACCAAGAAACTTGGTTTCCCACCATGGCCTCGGTCACGGCCCAGAACTCCGCAGGACATCGTTGAGAATCGAGAGCATATCAGGCAGCGACTCCCTAAGCACCACCTGAAGGTCGATGACTTTGACTTGTTGAAGACACTGGGAACCGGTGCGTAATCATCCATTGGTCACATAGCAGTGATACTATGACGGGGACGATCTGATACTTACCCGTTGACACAACGTTGATCCATCAGGCACCTTTGCCCGAGTGTGGCTGGTCCGGCTAAAAAATACAAAGGACAAGGCAAATTCAATCTTCGCCCTGAAGATCCTTCGCAAAGCCGATGGTGCGTTCCTTGCTTATCCCCAACAGCTATACGTAGTGTACTCTATAAATAACAGCTTCTTGCTTTTTTCTCTACACAGTCATCGAGCTCAAACAAGTCGAACATGTACGGAATGAAAATAAGGCGCTTCGTGCTGTTGCTGGTCACCCATTCATCACAACACTAATTGCATCCTTTTCCGATGACCAATGTCTATATATGCTGGTATGTCTGATGTTCTGGGGGAATTCGGTTCCTTTAACCCGAAAGTGTTGCATTCTTTTCGCCCCAAGAACTCGTTTCTTTTCTTTCCCCTCCAGAACCCTGCACAGGTTCTATATTTGCTGGCATGCTGAAATCTTCCCGTCATATAGCTGGACTATTGCCCTGGCGGAGAAATATTTAGCTTCCTGCGTCGCATACGAAGATTCAACGAACCGACCGCTAAATTCTACGCTGCCGAGATAGTATTGGTCCTTGAATATCTCCACGATGTACAAGGCGTCGCGTATCGTGACTTGAAACCCGAAAACATTCTTCTCGATGCCGAAGGGCACCTTAAACTGGTCGACTTTGGTTTCGCAAAACAACTATATAGCCATGAGACATACACTCTTTGTGGCACGCCTGAATATCTTGCTCCGGAAGTCATACACAACAGTGGCCATGGCCTGGCAGTCGACTGGTGGGCATTAGGGATCCTGCTGTATGAGTTCTTAGTGGGTCAACCGCCATTCTGGGACCCGAATCCATTGCGGATATACGAGCAAATCTTAGAGGGACGCATACGCTTTCCGCAGCATGTAGCTCCAGAAGCACGGGATATCATATCTGCACTATGCAAAACCAACCCTTCAGAACGATTGGGTTATATCTCTGGCGGATCGAAGCGGATTAAGGAACACCCTTTTTTCAAGGGGATTAATTGGGATGATTTGTATCACCGACAGGTACCGGGCCCAATAATACCACGCGTCGACCATCCCGCCGATGCAGGCAATTTTGAAGAGTACCCGCCACCGGATCCTCATTCGCAGAGCGTGTATACGGATGAGATGAGGAAGGAATACGAGCCACTATTCAAAGATTTCAACGACTAATCTACCACTACTTCGCCAATAGGTCTCTTAAGCGCGTCATGTTATCGAGCCCATTCTTTTTCCGACACTGCACTGGAATACAAGATCTGTATCGTTTCCATCCTAATATGAGATCTGCTCTCCTACCCATTCGCATAGTCCATCACATTCATACCTCTGGCATGGCGATTCATTTACCCATCTAACTGACAACAACACATGGCTTGTCTAATCTTGATATCTATCATCAACCCCGAAACATCATGCTCCATTACATCAAAAAGCATGTAACTACTATTCATACCTAGTTGTTGGCTTGTGCATTGCAGCAATCAACCTTTGGATCATACTCTACATCGACACAAGAGTATAGACAGTGATGGGCTCCACATGGCATCTAAATTATTTGTATAGTTATTGTACCCATTCCAATCACTGAACCATCCCAAAGAATCCTTCTTGTGTTGAGTATCTTTTGCGTCGTTTAGCGGGGCACCGAGCCCGTCGCGCCCCGACCGCCATTGGTCCGCCGCGTGCGCCAGCGCCTGCCTCGCCGCTTTTACGGCCATCTCATGCCGCCCCAACGCTTCCACTCTATAAAAACCCGACCTCTCGAACGACGACGACGCACTTTCTCGTCCTCTTTTCTCCCTCGTCCCATCTCTCGCGCCCAGGTCCACTGCCCCTTCCCACCCTTCCCCCTGCAGGGATCGTGCCGTGTTATCCGGCTCTCACCCCTTTTCTCCCTGCGCCCGCGGAGTCACCGAACGCCTGTCCGACGACCGTTCTGTCGCTTTGGTTTCTGAGCCATCCACACCAGCCCCCCCCACGGTGTTACTTTGCTCGCTCGGGTGATCAAGGCAGCTGGGGGCCTCCTGCACCCATGTCGCGATGAGTTTCATCTGATTCAGTGACTCTGGAGCCACTGGTGCATGTTATCTTTCTGCTTCTGGTGTTTTCACAGTTCCTTTGCTCTCTTGATTACCCTCAATTTCCTATGACTTCCTAGACTTCCTTGGAGCCATTCTATTGTTTGCAGCGCGAGCCTCAGTCAAGGGGATTTTTTCTTCCCGCATGAAACCACTGTATTGACCAGGCTTGGATTGCTGGGCACGTCTCCTGTTCAGTGTCACCCTGGCCCACTGGGGTTGATTTTCATGGTCTCACTTTTGATCCCTGATCAATGGCAAATTGTTGCATCCCTTTCAGTATGGTCTGTGAGCCAGGCTGAGGGGGCCAGTGTCGTGGAGTGCAAGTGGGGACATGTGAGCCTTGCAACTTGTGATAATCGAACATGATTGGCACAAGACATTGGGTATTGGTCTCTAGGCATCATTTCAGGAGTCATTTCCGATGGAGATGATGATGTCAGCCTTCTCTAGCAAGGCTCAAGGGCTGGAGGCAATCTCCCCGGCACTTCTCCGGTGGGGGTGTGAAGTGGGTGTATTGATACCCTGAGAGCAGCTATAAAGAGGTCAACTGATCTGGAATTGCGGACATCTCACAATCTGATTTTCTTGTGCACACAGCCTCTCTTTGATCCCAATTCCTGCTCTTCTTCCAGTTTCTTGATCCAAAATTCTCACACATGTGAAAGACAGCATATCCAGCCCAGATGAACCCTACATTTCATGTGAACTTCCAGATATAGCCCCCCCCCTCTCTCATCTCAAATCACTCCCCTTTCACAAAGCCCCTCATTCAAATTCCGTGACTGCCAGGTGTTCCCCTCTCCCTAAACTCCATCATGATCCTCACCACACCCTGCCACTCCCAAAATATCATCTCCCTAAAAGACCACCGGCTGAAGTTTGTGTCTCTCTTGACATCAGTATTTGGTCATGTATGCCATTGGCAACCCAAGCTCAATCACAAGAAATATTGATACTGCTGCCCAATCTGCCATCTTTGGAGAACCTCAAGCATGAAGCTTTGTCTCTGCATGATTTGGCACACATCATATGTCAAATTCGCCTCAAACTTCCACGTGTGGCACCCAGATTATCACTGATATTCCAACTGAGCTGCCTCTTCTTGAGGAAGAGACTTTGGGGGCTGGTCCATCATCGTCCAGTACAGCTAGCTCTGATGGCAGCTTAGAAGCATTCCTCAGTCCAGTTCTCCAGAGCAACATTGCTATTGACCCAGTGATTCTTGACGATGGACCTTGGGAGATCAGCAACCTACATCAACCTGTCCATATCCTGAACCTCCTCTGTCTATGTTCTGCGATGCCTACTATCGCCAAGGTTCTGAGGAGAGATTTAGCAGCTGGAATGGTAATGCTCAGATGAAGATGGCCTTCACATCCAGGATCACCAACAATTGTACCCTTCCCAACACACCACTGAGGATGATGTGCCTTGCCCTGGAGGTGTGGATGAAGACTTCTGTGGCAAACAGTCCAAGAGCCTCAAGTGAGGCGCACAGGAATCAGAGGAGTCAGCCATGAAGCAACCTCAGCTTGTCTCCACATTGCCTGCTAGAGAAGATTTCTTTATCACTCTTCACTCTCACTTTCTATTTCTACAACCCAATGAGCATCTGCAGATTCTCTCTTGGCTATTTGAAGATGCTCTGGTGAACTGCACGCCCAACTCTAATGAGAGCATGCAGTCAGCCATCTGCTTGGATTCCCATGGGGAGATTGAGCAAACTCAGCATGGGAACAGTAAAAGGAGAAAGGGCCATAGAGACAACCCGTGGTGATGGTCCCCTGAGGATGATGCACATCTTCTAAGCATGACAGAAGACCACTGGTCCTAGCCTGAGATAGAAGGATGTTTCCCCGAGAGAATGGAATCAGCCCTGCGTCAGTGACAGTCTGTGCGTAAATGAACCGGGAGGCAAACTCATTTAGCCGAACCCGCTACCGCTATCACATCCGCGTTAACAAATGTGACATAATTCAAGGTATCAAATCAAGGCCATGATGACAGGGTTTCGCATGAGACCCTTGGGATAATCACCCTGGCCACGTTGCTATCCTCGCCACCTGCGCAGCATTCTTCTAAAGACCTGGAATCTACCCTGCGAACCAAATTCCCCTGTACACAGGCAAATCCCTGGAGAGCCTCAAGGTAATGTCTACTCATATTTTTTGGTCTCTATGATTCTAATATGCACCAGATACGCCGATACGCCGATTATAATTACTGGTGACAGCAGATGACAATTGTTAAAGATTAGAAAGGTCATTGATCCTGTCAAACAAGATCTAAAAACTAGACTGGGAAGAGAAAGGCAGAAAGAGTGTTGTGGCATATAAATAGCCAGATGTGCTTTGTACCTTTGCTTTTGCGCCGCGCCCGTTTTTGGCTCGGTCACCGTTGACTAGCCTGGGCAAGAAAAGCTTACAGTAAACAAGCTATGCTCTGCCTACTTTGAAGACAAATAACATGGAGGCTTCAATGATACAGCATGGGAAATTCAAAACCTCGCGGGCCCAACCCAGCAGAGAATCAGCACGTCAGTAGAGTTATCCATCTTCATATTCTAACGCTAGCGACGAGGGACCTGACTCCCTAGTATTAGCAAAGCACTGCAAAGCACATTGAAATCAGTAGATAAAATCCCCTGCATTGATACCCGATAGTGACAGCCATCACAAATTTATAAGATGTCCATCTTTCCCTACCAGCTACCCATCCAACTCCACAAAACTAAATTCGCAAAGGGGATGAGAGTGATAAGTGACCTTTCCCTTATGGATGAAAGGATAATG
>LJPK01000664.1:0-40051 GCA_001430945.1 Amauroascus niger
TGCATGATTTGTGTGAGGCATTGGATGATTCCATGAAGCCCTGGGAAGACTGGTGAAGGCGGGTGAAGAAGGGTGAAGGCGCTGGAATAAGGGTGGATAGGCGCTAACACCGTTGCGATCTCTGGGGGTGACCACCACCATAGTCCGGCTGTTGTATGTTTTTCTTTCTCTTTTTTGCCTCTCAGGTCAGTGCAAACCTGAGAATGAAAATACTCCGTAGAGTTTCAGAAAATACATAATTTGGTTGTTTTCAATGCAGGCCTCCGACTGCGTGTCCGGCACCTCGTAACCCCGAAAAGACGCGATATCTTCCCTGCCCTGATTGAGATCTGTCTCCTCATCATCGGAAAAGAGTCCACGAAGCGCTCCATCATCGCCGCCTGGATGATTGTTGTTATCCCCTCCGCCTGCGGGCCGGTTCTTTGTTGGCGGACAAGGCAATGGCGAGGTCATTGTGGGCGTTCTCGCGATCCGTGCAAACGAGGGTTTGCAGAGCTCCGCGCGCTTTTGCTTTGTGTGAGCAATACCAGAATCCGCAGGTTTCATCGATTTTGTAGCCTTTCGGAGGGTATTGGTGGGTTGCTACGGGATGAATTGAAACCCATATATATCTCTGAGGCAGAAAACATCTGGAGGCGGTTCATCTTGCCGGCAGAGCATGAGACAAGTTGGGCGGAATGTGGAGGTGTGGAAAAATAACATTATATGCAGTCCTCATTCTAGTCTACCTTCCCTAGCAGACCATCTGTCTTCTTGGGCCTCGCTTTTTGCCCTGTCCAGTTGTTCCGTGGAAGAGGCTAACTGGCTGAGCCGATTAGTAGTTCTTTTCGGCTAGCACAGCGACGCCATTATTCCCTTACCAAAAACAGCAAACGCATCAGGCGAGAACCTTTTGTGTCAGACATCCACACTGCGTTTCATCCAGATTTCACCCCTCCCGGACATTCAGAGAGTCGGTGTGGTGGCTCTCGGATATTGCAATCCTGATCTTCGATCTACAAAAGCTAGTCCTGGTTCATCAGCTCGGGAACGCCTTAAAATCTCTGTAGTGTTGTAAGTGGAAAGGGCTGGAAGACTGTCGCCATCGTGCAGGGCGGTAGAGGCCAAAAAGGGGCGTCAGGTGACCGGAAGCTAGTCACATGACCGTATGCGTAAAACGCTTGCGTTGCCCGCCGTATGTTTTGGTTGACTATTTCCGAGAAGGGCAACCACAAGAGAACAAAACAGCAACCCTTCACGAGGACTTTGCACCCACTGGTCGAAGCGAACAGTGAGGGTTGGCTTCTGTATGGGTATTAACTAGTTGATCATTATCATAGCGCTCTATGTTAAAACGGTTATCGGTTTCCTGAGTTTTTATTTATCTCCTCGGCAATCCCATCGTTGAAACCTGTTTATCCCACCATGCCCCGAGTGGCCAACCCGCCCACGAAGAGCCATCATGGCCGCCGTGGCAGCTCTCGACACGACACCACTCCTCACTCGACTGCTACAATGAAGCATGTACGGTAAGTTGCAACTGGTGGTCCCATGGCCTCTGCCGAGAAGTAGAAGAGGAAAGCGCAAGTTTGATTTTGAGAGAAGAAGGGGACAACCACAGAATGCGCAATAGCTACCGCATCTATTCTACATGCCCACGTCCGCTAATCTCTCCCATTCGAACCCAGGATTCCTCTTAACGATGATGCGGGCGAAAAGGTTGCCCGGCTTCAGTCCCGCCAGGCTCTGTACGATATGCAGATGAACCAGATCAAAGCCGCGGTCAAAACGCCAATGCCCCCACGAAGAATGAACTACGACAGGGCATCTGCCAGCCCGCGTACGCCGCGCGTGTCGATGCGCGGGAGGGAAAGCGATGTTGACGCTCTTGGGAGAGCGGTGACGCCCATGAAGCGGGTGCCTATCCTTGCGAACTTTGAAGAATGGATGAAGATGGCTACAGACAATAAGATCAACGCTACGAATTCGTGGAACTTTGCGCTGATTGACTACTTCCATGATATGTCCCTTTTGAAAGAAGGAGATGGTGTGAATTTTCAAAAGGCCAGCTGCACGCTCGACGGCTGCGTCAAGATATATACCAGTCGAGTAGACAGTGTTGCGACCGAAACAGGCAAGTTGTTGAGTGGCTTGGCAGAATCTAACAGCACCAACAAAAGAAGACATGGAAACGAAGAGGCCGTCGATGAAGACGAAGAAGACGAGGAGGAGACCGGTGAAGATGGCGTTAGAAGGAAGCGAAAGAAGGTGAAGCAGCCTGCCGTTCGATGATAGACTTCAGCGATCTCTAACATGGCCTGTAGGTTGCCCGTTCGCACGAAAATACTTTAGCTCCATCTTTCGCTTCCTTGCAGTTGAAAAAATTCGAACTAGAATTTGCAGTTGATCCCCTGTTCAAAAAGGCCTCTGCAGATTTTGATGAGGGAGGCGCTAAAGGATTACTTCTAAATCACCTTTCGATCGATGCTCGAGGAAGGATCGTTTTCGACAGCAGCGACGATGTTGACGATGCCACTGCTGATGGGGACGATCGAGAGCAAACAGCGGAACCAGAAGGGTCGAAATCCCCCACATCGAGACCTCAAACCGCCAATTCCATGGACGAACTTGTTGAAATTGATCTGGGCCCATTGGCAAACAAATTTTTCCCAGACCTTGATATCCTCGCAGAGCAGGACATCTGCCCGTCTCTAAAGAACCTTGATTTCGGAGACGAAAGTGGAGCGCTGGATATCCCGTTCTTACGTGCCCCAGAAGACTGGCGACAAGACAATCCACAACCGGAACAAAGTCTGAGAGATGCGTCGGGGATATTGCTTGACGATGACATTGCTATCGGATTCGACGATGATGATGGCACTGTTTCGAGCTTCGACCTTGGTGGAGATGCAGGTTTTGGCGAAGGTGGCGAGCTTTGGGCGAGGGAAGCTGCACTCGAACCGATGCTAAAGGTTCACCGTGTTTCGGGTGATGGGATCGATAATGATGGTTCGGGTGGAGTTTTTGATTCGACGGAAGAGGATCCTTATAAGATCTCATTATCACATCAGTCTGCCAATCAAGGCCATGAAAACATTCTGAGTTATTTCGACAATGCGTTACGAAAAGATTGGGCTGGCCCAGAACACTGGAAGATCCGAAGAATTAAAGAAACGACCGCATCAAATTCCAATGCCGCTCCACGACAACGGAAAGAAAAAGCGCCATTTGAAATCAACTTTTCCTCTCCGCTCGATGCTGCAGTCGCAGAGGTAATCTACACACAAACAAGTTCTAATTCCGCAATCTCTTTACCCAAGGCCCAATGGAAAACCAAAGGCCGGAATCTTTTACCTGATGACAAGCATTTCAACTCTCGCAATCTGCTACGATTGTTTCTGAAACCAAAGGCACGAATGGGCTTGCATGCAAGGAACAAAGCTAACCGCCTTCAAAATGGATTAACAAACAATGGGGATATCGACGAAGCATTTTGGGCATCCCAAAAGCCCGGAATGGATCAGACGAATGCGGAGGAAAATACTGCTCCTACCGGCGCATACGATGCCGATTTCTTTGCGGATGACGATGGTCTCGCCTTCCCTCACGGACTCCCTATGGGAGCAGACGACGACGATGACAACCTACCGTTTGCAGATGCCAGAGAGGCATTCTCCCCCCCAATGGACCCGAATGCGCCGCAAGGCAGTTCCGCTGGAGGACATTCTGGTTTGAATGCTTTGCTAAACAGCGTAGCTGCGCCCGGTGCCGCTTTAGGCGGAGGATTTGGCTCTCAGCTCGTGACTCAAGGCGGTCGGCGGGTTCGACCAGAGTACGTCGCTTATGCTCGTGTCGCGAAGAAGGTTGACGTGCGACGACTGAAGGAAGTGATGTGGAAAGGCATGGGTGATCGTTTGATAGCCTCCTCATCATTTAGCTCCGCTTCCCTTTCAGCAGCGGTGACAGCCGCTCCTCCTGTGCGCTTAGCCGACCCAAGTACTCCAAATGTTGACCCAAATCCCGGTTCCCCAGATCAATCTGATCCCACAGCATCGAATGACCTACCAGAAAATCTGCGATTCACGGATGTTATGAACGGGTTAAAGGGATCTTATCCTGAACAAGCTATGCGCGATATCAGCACATCATACTGTTTCATTTGCTTGCTTCACTTGGCGAATGAAAAAGGGCTGGTCCTCGAAAACAAAGGTGGTGCAGAAGGAAATTGGGATGGGAGGCTGGAAGAGGTTTTCGTTAGCAAAGATACTGGCGCAGTGATTGAGGGGGAAGCTTGATTCAACGTGTTGGAACGTGACATGATTCTGTTTGATTTTCTTTTCGCATGGGCCGACTTTTCTTTAACTCTAGTCCTGGGCAAAGGGGCCTGGGAGGGGGTTAGAGAAAGCTTCCCGCTGATTTTGATTCATTGATTCGGCATGTTTTGATTTATATGCGTGGTGTTGGATAGGCAGGGTATTTTTCATGATGATATACTTGTTTTGGTTCGTGGTATATAAGCTTCTCAATTGATTTGCAATCCTATTTTTCCTTACTAGATATATTTTCGGTTTACAAGAGACGATGCGTACGGATCCTATGATCCACAAGGCTTCTTCTGTGGAGCAGCATATTCGAGGCTACACAGGTACTCCATACTTTCCCAATCTCCCCAGAGAGGCTAATCGATACTCCAAAACGTAGAAGATATAACCCAAATCCGCCATCCTTGCTAATAATATCTTGGGTTCAGGTAGTCTGCATATACTCGACATACACCAAATATCTCATAATTGCAAAGTATGATATTGGTAGAGAAATTAAGTACAATAGATGCAATATAACTGGGAAGAAACACCAGTGGAAAAAAAGAAAAATTACGTGAGTATAATGGGTTGATCATCAAAAAAACTCCCAAACTATTTCCCGGCGGAGAAAATGGACCGAATTGATCTCAACACAGCCAGAGAAGCTGAAATGGATGGGGGGAAGAAAACTCGTACAGGCTCAAGTGGAGTCCTAGATTAAATAATGGCACAGATTCTTTTTTTTTATTTAGCGACTGCGAGACTGCACGGTAAGTTGTCACTTGTTACTTGTCACCGCCACTCCTGGCGTGTGATCTTCATCTTCCCGATCCCTTTGCGTTTGCTGCGTCGACGACGGCTGGGGCATGAATGTTGGGCTGTTTATGGGGCTTGCGTACGATCCTGGAATGGGCACAGAGGCATATTGCTTCTCGCCGGGCGCAGGGCCGATGTGCTGATTGATCATTTGTGCCAGACCAGCGGAGGCTGGCGGTTCGCCGTCGGTTGGTGAGCTTTCACGGGTAGGCGCCTGGACACGGATTGGCGGAGCTTGGAGTTGAAATGCTTGGTTTGAAGTGGGGGTGAATTGGCTTGCGAACTGGGTTCTGTAATGTTCTCCGTTTTCTGCGGCGGAGTAAGGGTCGATTGCGCCGGATGCAGATTTGGGAAAGTGCATTGACCCAGGGCTGAGAGGGTAGCCTGGTGTGTTTGGAGCTGTTTGGGAACGAAGTGTCGCAAGATAGAGGTCGGACCGAGCCTTGTCTCGCGCCGCCATCGACTTTCGTAGCTTGTGCTTGCTCCAGAACCGGTAGAAGACAACCGCGTAAATCGCAATGGTGATCGTGTCGACGACAACCTCAATTATGATGCATACCAGCACCCAATCCTGATTGCATCGTTAATATGGGAACAAACTCAGCCACGTTTTTGAACGAATGGACACCGTACCTGCATACGACACACAAGCGCATAATCAACGACATCCCCGAAAATCTCGCTCCTAAGGTTGTCGTTACAAGCCCACCCCCACAGATCCTTTCCGCCACCGCTGTGCTTGCTATTTTGTAAGAGTGCAACGGCAACAACCCACATAACGATCGTGAAGGCGAAGAAGCAGGCCCCGAACACAGTGTAGTATATGCCTATCTTCTCCGCTCGCCGATGTCCGCCACGACAGTATGCTATAAAGACGCCCAAGCATAAGAACACTGAAATGCACGAAACTACTAGGATGACAATTTGAGGCCACGGGTTTGTGTTAGGTGCCCAGGGCGTAAGGTTGCTCCTAGATGCGAAATGCCTCGTGGAGTTGAAGATGACGAAGCTGTGAGCTAGCAGTGCGAGAATAATTAAGCTGCAGGAGAGGTTGACTCCACGAAGGAGAAACTTGGCTACTCTGACTCGAGTTTTGATTTTCTGTTCGTCTTATTAACAATTGTGCCCATGAAGATTGCCTGACTTGTTTATCAGTGATAGGGGTGGGACAGTAGCATACAATATCTTTGGAATTCTCCTTTTCCGTTTCCTGCTCATGATGCTCCAAGATTTGTTCTTCTTTGAAGGTCGGGCTAAGTGGGTTGATCAGACGGCCTGGAGTTCCTGGAGACTTCATAGCACTTTTCAAGGGAGAATTCGGTGGATTGGACCGGAGACCTGCGCCAGGTCCAGAAGCGTGGCTGGCAGGTTGATTGTCGGCCACGTAGCCAAATCCCAGGTCAGAGACATTGGGAGCAGAGCTTGATTCTCCCATTTCTGGTGGATCGGCAAAGGGAGACCGGGACGCCGTCACGACAGGAGATTCCACAGACGTAGCCTCGGTGAATCTTGGAGTGCGCGGTGAGCTTAAGCTTGATCTGCCTGAACTGTCTTCTTGCGGCTTCGTGCCTTTGATTTCTACCGTTTTTACGTGACCGGCGGACATTCGTTTTGGCTGCACGATATCAAGTGGTGATACTGGCTCAAAAGAATCCTCGGTAGCGTAGCCGCGGAGATGTGAACTCGACATGGCAGAAACGTTTTTTGTTGACTCTTCTAAACCGACAAAGGTGTTTACGCTGAGTTGTTTCCCAAGAGAACCAGCTCCCAGAATCGTAAAAAAGAGATAATAAACTGGAAAAAAAGGACTAACAAGTAAGCTTTATAAGAATCAACAGAGTCGCAAGCCAGAAAAGGCGACAGTAATCTTCCAAACGCCTCTGGTAGGCATTTTTGGTAGTAGTAATACGTGCCAAAGCAGGCCAGACAGTTACTCACAGACTGTATTTGCGAGTCAGGAATACAACTCTTTGCTCACTTCTTCGAAGATACGTCGAGAAGGAGCCGGGTGTTCTCGAGGCGAGAGATCAGGCTTGATGCTAGATCTGTGACGACCCGATTAAGACCAACGCGCAAAGAACAATATTGAAAGGGACAGTCTAATTGAGTACTGAGACCGGCTCACGTATGAAAAGAGAGAAGAAAAGCAAAAGCTGGCAAAAGCACCCAAGTAAAACAGTGTGAGAGAGACAACGACGTCCTGCGGTATGTATGTAGGGGGAGGATGGAGGAAGAGGGGGTCGGGGGGAGAAGAGAGAAAGAGAGACGGATCCTCGTGAAACCGAGAAGAGGTTCGGCGGCAACAAATTGACAAATTGGGGAAAGGGATGGACTTTTCCTCTGCTTGGACTGGCCCTTCATGAACAGTGGCGGAAGACAGGTGATTGGAAGACGGCAAGATCCCAGCCCAGTTAACTATGGATCTTGATCACATTATTATTGAACTGGACATTCTTGTCCCACTCCATGCATTGACGAGAACAATGAGCGAACCGGCCATGGGCCTGATAGGAAGTGGCAGTAGCACCACCAAGAAGAAATGGGACGTTCTAACTACCCGGGGGCCCCTGCTGCACAGAGAGGCAGTGATGGGCGCGCGGGGTGGGCATATCGTAGTTGGTTTTGTTTTGCGTGCATTGCGGGCGGTTAAAACGAAACTGTTTCTGGCAAATCACAGCCCCAGGCGTCCATCCTGGAGACCGCAGCAGGCCAGCGTGATTGGCCATCGCGGCGTCGAAGAAAAAGCCCAGGGTACCGAGCATGGGATAGATTGTCGTGATGCTGCAGGTGACTGGTCGGGGCCTCCTGCATGGCGGATCACACTCTCACAGCCAATTAGGGCCGCGAAGTGCATGTTTTCCTCCCAGCCCAGCGAGCTAGCCCTGGGGGGCCTGGCTCGACGGCGTGCTGATTAGCCAGCAGCTCGCGAGTTCATCTTGGGCTCCCGGCGCTAGCTAAATTAGTTACTTTTTACTCCGTACTGTGAGGGACTCAAGCCATTTAGTTAAACCAAGACAAGACTCATAAAAGGGTGGGCTAAGCCTGGGCCGACCGCGGTCGAGGTCGGGATGATACCACGGAAATAAGCCAGCCGTTGTTCTTTTGACCGGGATCATGCCTTCTTTGCTACCACCAGACAGCTATTATTAGGAACGGACGAGTAATTAACCGTTCGAAGACCCAAAGGGTTCCTGGGACCTGAATCATCAAAGGCCAGAGCTCCATACATCAAGCAGAATGCACACAGATGCTCAGCTAGTTAACTATGCATTGAGTGGATTCTGTGTCGCGTGGACTTTCTGCTTGTCCTACAGGCTGGATGGGACTGCCGTCTCTGTGCCTTGGTACCGAAACACAAGCAAAAGCCTAAGACTGATCGCGGTCAACTGGCCATGTCTTTTCACTTTCGAGTATTCAAAATACTCCATATATCTGGCCTGATTGTGTGGCCCGTGACCTATGCATAAACCTGTACGAACGAGTCTCTGTTCGTGACCATCTCAACTCGCTAGTTATACCGATTCGCATTCAACGTATCTCTCTCGCGATAGTAATGGGGGGGGCCGCACATTGCGCGGGCCAATGTTCCAAACTGGAATGCATATCCCTGGCCCCATGGTCATGCCCATGCATCGACGACAGACGTCTTCAAAACCACTGTGGTCTTTCTCTTTTATGTATATATTGCAGGGAATTGCGCCAGCTTTTCATTCTCCGTGATCGCACCGTCATTCGAAACCCAAGGTATAAGAAGAAGCCTCCCACAAAAGGCCTCGACGGGCTGAATATGAGGGGACCTAAAAATCGGCCAAAGCAAGATATCAGATGATTTGCCTAAGATCCATCCATACCCACCAGAAACAGCGGGCCAAACCTGAGTCTCCATAGCTAGATAATCAGGACTGAGCCTTCTAAATCACCACACATTTGCCTGGGTGAGAAGCATGATGGGAGAGGAGAAATCCGGGCGTGACTCGGCATCAGCCAGGACGATGGCAGTACCCGCATGGACCCCAACCCCAACCCCAAAAAGGAAAATATACCCTTTTTGGGCGAATTCCTCAAACAGAGGTTCCTCCTAGCACACGTCATCGCATGAGAGACTGTCATTGCATGAAGAGACGAAAACCATCAGGCCCATATTGACATTCACAGAAAGAGGTTGCAGTCTGATTGATTTTGATTGTGTGCAGCCCATCAATTGGGGATATTCTACACCCTACAGAAGGAGGCACGCACGTGCACATAACTGACAAAGACCCAAAAAGGGGAAAACACATCCTTCTCCCCCCAGCCTCCTCCTTCTTCCCCTCCTCCCTTCTCTCTCTCTTCTCTCCCTCTCTCCATCTCTCTCTTTCTCTTTCTCTCTCTTCCTCTCCCTTCAATCCAATCGCACTTCATTCGCCTTATACACAGCACCTTTTTGAAAAACTTTGAGTGAAGGGATCGAAAAAGATGGCTCAGTACCCCAATAGGTATGATTGTCAACATGGTGGAGAACTTGTAAGCCTACAAATGCTGATTGTATTCCAGGGGAGGCCTTTCGGCCCAAGGGTCCCGCAATAAAGCCCAGCCTCAGAGGCAAGACAAGGCCAAAGGGATATGCCATCGTTTTCGACTGCGGCAGGGCTGCAACAAGGGGGAGAATTGTCCATTCTCGCATGATCTGAACAGGTCCCCAGGTCCGCGTACTGAGGCCAACAGTGCCAACAGCATAATCGCAGCCGACTTTCGGAGATGGACATCCCTTATCCCAAGGCAAAACTCTGATCACTCGTCTAGAGGTGTTGATACCGCCAAATTTTTCAGCGTGGGCTGGGACCTCGTTCAAAGAAACGACCCAGGAACAAGCCAGCAAGCCATATTAAAACTAGCCACAGATGAGGGTCTAGCAATGATCAGGGCAATGACGGACATAACAGCCGACAAAACAAGACTTAGAGTGGTTGAAATCTTCAGAAGAACCTTAGCTCCCTTCTTTCAGATGATCTCCCATCCTTATATCCTCTCTTCTCCGATATTAGAAGCTCCCTTGGATACAATCTGTACCTTTTTGTATGGGTCCAATGGTCGTCGCACCATCGAAGTTTTTGATGTTTCTGCGGACGCCCTGATCAAGCTTTTCGAATCTGGTTCTAAAGAGGAATACGAAGCCGATATGCTGACAGCAACATTGCAAGTGCTGCAAAGAATTGTCGACCTAAACCAAAATGCCCAACTCATAGAGGAAATACTCAACATTGCCAACAACATTGCCAACTCTATCCCAGCAGACTGGCCTCTCCATACCGCACGGAAATGCCTTCTCCGCATCCAGCAACGGCTTGGTATTGATGTTCCAACCGTCATAGAGAAACCACCACCAAACCTGGATAACTATGTATTTGACATTGCGCATGATTTACCCGGAAATCTCTCGAGGCAAGGCCGACGACATGATAATGACCACGAGGATATCGCGAAGATCCAAGTCCTGCCGACTGCAAACGAAATACGCTCTGATAGGCCGGAATATTTACCGTCAAATAAAACCAACGGCAGCAGTCACCTTCAGGGAATGGCAAATTTGCTCGATAGGCAATTCAGGCTTCTTCGAGAGGACGTAATCTCGCCAATCAGAGACGCTGTTCGTCTAGAACAGGACAGAATCGACAATGCCCATAATAAAGAGAGCACTCACCGGCGGCTCAAGGATAGGGTTAGGCATGTTGTACATCAAAATGTCCGCCTGCAGCGACTACGGTTCGATTCGAAAAAGGGCCTTCTAGTCGTCGCAGAGTTTGACCAGCCTCCTGCTCTCACCAAACTCACAGAAAGACAACGCCGGGATTGGTGGGAGAAAATCAAACTACTTCGTGGTGACTCCCTCGTTTGCTTCACATCATCCGGGGGACCAACTATTTTTTTCCAAGTGTTTAGTCCATACTCCGAAATTCGCCTGACAGAGAAGGAAGAAAGCCTCGAAGCTGAAAGTGATGATAACACGACGAAATATCGACGAGCAGCGAGCCTATTCAAAGAGCAAGATCGAGCATCAATAACGCTTGCGATGGTGGAACCCCGTGAAGAAGACATAATGTGGATGACTTCTCACCTTGGGCCTGATCAGAAATTGCGCCAGTCACTTGTCGAATTCCCAACTCTGCTGCTTGCCTCATTTGAACCGACCCTGCGGGCTTTGCAACATATGAGTATGTCTCCAGCCAGAGTACCATTCTCCAATTTGCTGCCAGGTGGAAAGTCCGGAGTTGGGACGATTAAACTTTCTCCTCCCGCATACGCACAGTCTGAAGGGTTTTCCTTCAATCTAGAAGCTCTGACTGGGGGAAAGCCGTTGAATTTCACGCCAGGTCGGGTATTCGATTACAAGGAACTGCAAAAAATAACTACCCTTGACGAAGCTCAGCAAATTTCGGTTATCAACGCATTGAGTCACGACTTTGCCCTAATCCAAGGGCCGCCGGGTACCGGAAAGAGCTTCACAGGCGTGTCAATTATTAGAGCGTTGTTGACAAACCGTCGAAAAGCAAATCTCGGGCCGATTATCTGCGTGTGCTATACCAACCATGCACTCGATCAACTGTTGGAGCACCTGTTAAAGAGCGGGGTGGAGCAAGTGGTCCGCATAGGCTCGAGGTCAAAGTCACCTATGATCCAGAATATCAACCTTTTTGATGTGGCGCGAAAACTCCGCCAAACCAAACCCGAAAGAGCCATCAAAGGAAGATGTTATGGTCTCTTAGAGGAAGAAACGGAGCGAATCGCGGAGATGCTGCCGAACTTTCAGGGCGCACGAACCTGGCAAAGTATTCAAGCATACCTAGAAGGGAGTCCACGCCACTATCAGCAACTTTTTGGTGCTGAAATCGAAATTGACGGGTTCAGCAGTGGACAGGTTAAACCTAACAAGGCGATTAAACGTTGGCTTAAGGGACAAGGGCCACAGCCGTCAGGGAACCGCTCTATACCAGAGCTTCTTCATATCTCCTTGTCCGAGATGTCCCGAAGGGAGAGAAAACGGCTCTATAACCACTGGACTGAGGAAATCATCAAAGAACAAACAAACAGCCTCCTTGATTCTCTTGATGAGTGTCGAAAAGCCAAAGACAGACTGAACAGATGTCACCAGGAGGTAAATGTTAGATGCCTGGAAGAAGCGCATGTGGTTGGGGTGACCACGACGGGCTTAGCAAGAAACATTGAAATGCTCCGCCGCGTACCAGCAAAAGTAATACTGTGTGAAGAAGCTGGAGAGGTGATAGAGGCGCAAACACTCACTGCTCTCCTTCCGTCAATCGAGCACGTCATCTTAATTGGGGACCACCAGCAGCTCAGACCTCAAATCAACACATATGAGCTACAACGCGATCATCCAAGTGGGAGTCAATATTCCTTAGATGTATCTTTATTCGAACGTTTGATAAACCCAGCACCCGGAGACGCCAGATTTCCCTTTAGTACTCTGAGAACTCAACGTCGTATGCATCATTCGATCGCAGAGCTAGTCAGAACCACCGCCTATCCTCAATTACAGGACCACCCCTCAGTGCTTTCGTATCCAGAGGTCCATGGAATGCGAGATCGACTATTTTGGCTGAACCACAGATACAAGGAGAACGAGCCAGACCAGTTGGAAACATATGCATTGTCAAAAACGAACATGTTTGAGGTCGACATGGTCAATGCACTTGTTTCTCATCTCATAAAGCAAGGAGTTTATGCCCGCGGGGACATCGCCGTAATTACTCCTTATTTAGGGCAACTGCAAAAGTTACGGGATAAACTTGGAAGGTCCTTAGAGATTATCGTCTCTGACCAGGATCTTGATGACCTTGAAACGGAAGGTCTATCAGTGACAGGCACCGGCGAAAAGATCATGCAAAAGACAGCACTTGTTAATGCCGTGAGACTGGCGACTGTCGATAATTTCCAAGGTGAAGAAGCCAAGGTGATAATAATTTCACTAGTACGAAGCAACAGGGAGGGAAAATGCGGTTTTCTCAAAACTTCAAACCGTATCAACGTCCTACTAAGCCGAGCTCAGCATGGAATGTACATCATTGGCAATGCCGAAACTGCAAGTTCAGTTCCAATGTGGGCACAAGTCATCTCACTTTTGAAAGAAAAAAATCAACTTGGTCCCAAGCTTGCACTTTGCTGTTCTTCACACCCTGAGACATCAATCGAAGTATCAACACCAGATGACATTGTCGTCCTCTCACCTGAGGGTGGATGCAACAGGAAATGTGAATGGAGATTGAAATGCGGACACCGGTGTATCAATAGGTGCCATTCAGCAACGCTACATGGTGCAGTCCGGTGTCTTGAACGCTGCTTGAGGCCCAAGAAAGGCTGCATCCATCCTTGTCCCCTGTTATGTGGAGACCCGTGTGAAGCAAAATGTCAAGTCCAGGTCCCGGGAATCGGTTTGAAGTGTGGACATAAGCCTGCCAACTTGAGATGCTACCAGGCAAAAAATCCGGGTTTATACTGTTGTCAGGTACCCAAAGAAACTACAGCACCAATCTGCGGCCATAAAGTGGTGGTTCCTTGTGGCAAACTACCACTTCAGGACGGTTATCAATGTCGGGCTGTTTGTGGAATGCCCCTTCCCTGTGGACATAATTGTGCGAAACTATGCAAAGATTGCAAGCCTTTAACTGGCAATGGCGAGTTTAGGCATGGTGTATGCAAAGTTGAGTGTGGCAGGACTTATAAGACTTGCAGCCATACATGTAAGACTCCATGCCATGACGGAAATCCATGCCCACTTTGCGAGCAGCCATGCGAAGTTCGGTGCACGCATTCTCAGTGCGCCAAAAGATGTCACGAACCATGTGCGCCCTGTGCCGAAGAATGCGCATGGACCTGTCCACATCAAGGGAGGTGCCAGTTGCCATGTGCTGTTCCTTGTGATATCCTACCATGTTCAAAAAGGTGCTCGAAGACGTTGCAATGCGGCCATCAATGCCCTTCAGTCTGCGGTGAAGACTGTCCGGACCCCAAGTACTGCCAAACGTGTGCCGATCAATCGATCAAACAGACAGTGGCTGACTATATCATGGGGACGACATATGCAGATATTAATCTTGACGAAAGTCCATGTATTATTCCTCCATGCGGGCATATCATCAGTATGGAAAGCATGGATGCCCATCAAGGAATGGCGCAATACTACGGCATGTCTGAAGAGCCTGGGAAAGAAAACGTTGTCGTGGATCTGAAGAAGTCAGAGCCGCTATCTGGAACGGGAAGCAAACGGTGTCCAGTTTGTCGAGGTCCTTTGAATGATAGTCGAAGATATGCTCGTATTTTCAAGAGACGATGGATTGATGACGCCACGAAAAAATTCATTGCGTGGGCTCACCAAAATTTCCTCCCGTTGGCCGAAAGAATGATGGATGTTCAAATTCAATTGCGGAAAAGCGAAAGGGGCGAAGAGAGGAACACGGAGCTCGATATCATAAAAATGCAATTGAAGGGTCCGGGTAACGAGCAGATAGCCAAAATCGCAAAATTTGTGTGTTTTGATGGAAGATATGATGAAATTCTGAAGCTCAGGCGCAACATTTGGCAGTTCCTGGTCAAAGTCGACGAATCAGAACAACCGTTTCAGCGAATATATGCTCTCGTGGAAGATGTGAGAAGACAGCGGAGAGTGGCTACAGAACTGAAAGGAGGCCCCACCCTTCTTCAAGTTCGGTACCATTTGTTGACTACTGCCCTCTTGCTGCGATGCGACTATGCTATTATCTGCCAATTCCTGAACGTAACCGTGCGTGAAGCGAGAGCGTGCGAAATAATCGTTGACTTGGACATTTATAGAAAGCATTGTGAGAACCTTGTTCAAAAATCTCGGCGCAGGATGCAGCCTGCTATTGCCGTCGAAGGACATATTTTCTGGGCTCGGTACGCTGCCTTGGAATGCGGAAGAAAGGAAGGTCTGGACGGGCTCCTGATAGAAGCAAAAAAGCATCTACGACAAGCCAAGGGAATATGCAAACAGTTTCCCGGACAAACAGTTGGGCTCGTAGCCGAGATATCGGAAGTGGATGAGATGCTGCGCAGCTCGACGTTTTACGCTCCACTCACAAACGGGGAGCGAGCCGCAGTGTACGCGGCGATGGCATTGGAGTTTCAGGGGACCGGCCATTGGTATTATTGTGAGAACGGCCACCCGTTTACGATCGGAGAATGTGGGATGCCAACGGAGGAGGCCATGTGCCCACAATGCGGATCACTTGTCGGAGGTCGCGAGCATGAAGTCGCCCCGGGAGTTACGCACGCCAGGGACCTGGAAGATCAATTCGGTCAGCTCAATGTTTGACAACCAGGTGTCATTTTTCCCACCAAACGCCATTGTCTAATGAAGCTGATCTTGTTGAGGACGGATTTGGTATTCAAAACGACTTGTGTGGGTATGGGTTTGAGATCTCACAAAATGTGTCCAGGATAGATATTAACTAAATTGTAATTGTAACCAGTGCACCACAGGTTGAACTTGAAGCTTCGGTAACTAATTAGTAATGCTATAGAAAACCAAAATGAAAGAAAAAACCTGTTGCTCGCTTCTCTTCTCCATTTAATATTGAAGCTGCAATCAATTCGCGTCCTGTTCTTCTGATTAAATAGCCCGAAAGAAGCACACTAACCACATCGGGACAGCTTCCCTTTTTTCCACCCCCCAACTTTTTTACGCTGGCAAAAAAGCCCGAAGAAAAAGAGCATCAATCAATCCAGGGGTCGTTGGAAAGAAATTTCACACAAAATCTTCAACCTGCTATATAGAAAACTCCAGGAATGCCACTCTCTCTGCCTCGAGTCCTCACTACTGCAGCCCGGCTCGCCCAAGGCTCTCGTCATACCTTCTATCCCACGCTCAGTCGTTCAGTTTTCCGTGCGCCACATCGAGCACCGCCCTCGTCACCCATCCGGCCCTATTCCACCCCCGCCCCTCATTCCAGGCCCAACGCGCAACACCAGAACAGATCCGAATTCAAAATCTTCCCTATCGTGTTCCTCGTCCTACTCGGCTCAGGATCGTACGTGCTCCTAGTGAGATCGCGCAGACCAAAAGATGCCGGACCAAAGTAATGCTTCCGCAACCTCCTCCTCCCCCACAGCCACAACGACGACGACGCCGACAGTCCCTCCCCCGTCAACCGTAGTCCCCGAATTAACCCCCCCATTGACGTCCAACAACACCACTCCTAGATTCTCACAGCAAGACGTCTCGGTGATATTCGTCCTCGGCGGTCCCGGCAGCGGAAAGGGCACCCAATCCGCCAACCTCGTCCGAGACTATGATTTCACCCACCTCTCCGCGGGCGACCTCCTGCGCGCAGAGCAAAACCGAGAAGAGAGCCAATACGGCGAATTGATCCGCCACAACATCCGCGAGGGACTCATAGTCCCCATGGAGATCACCGTCGCACTGCTCTCCAACGCAATGTCCGACGTTCTGGAGCAGAAGAGAGCCGCGAATCAACTTGTGCCCGGTGTGCCGGCGCGCTTCTTGATCGATGGGTTTCCGCGCAAGATGGACCAGGCGATTTTCTTCGAGGAGACCGTCGTGCCGTCGATAGCGACGCTGTTTCTGTCTTGTCCGGAGGAGGTCATGCTTGGTCGCCTGCTGAAGCGTGGGGAGACGAGTGGTCGCGCGGATGATAATATGGACTCGATACGTAAGCGTTTCCGGGTTTTTGAGGAGCAGAGCATGCCCGTCGTTGAGCACTATGAGAAAGAGGGCAAGGTCATGTCGGTGTCGTCCGTTGGGACCATTGCGGAGGTGTATAGTGGTATCAAGAAGGAGGTTGAAGCGCGCGGTATCCGTGCTGTGCGAGAGAATTAGACAAAACCCCAACTCAAACGTCTGCTATAGCATATTTGGCCCTATTTAGTTTTCTCTTTTGGGAGATTTGGAAATTTCTGGCTGTCCTCCCCTTTTGCCGGCTTCGTATCATGGTTACAAGTCGATAGACAAATAAACTCCTCTGGGTATCTCTTTAGCGTCAATTTTACATTTTGGATACCGAGCACTGGCATATGCATGATACTGTCCCAGCGTTAGCATTCCTCCACCCACAGAACCATAGGCCTTCAAATAGATTTTGTATGTTCCAAACTCGCAGCTGAGCTACAAGTCTAATACGTCCACTCGCATTATTTGTATCACAACAGAAAATCGAATATAACTCAAAGAACACTTCCTTGGTAAGACATTCAAGGCACGCAAATTGTTGTTCGAGCTGATCATCTTTATTTCCTTAAACCCATAAAGTATGTTATCATACGCAACATGAAAAAGGAGGTTATGATAAAACACCATGCTGAAGAGCGCCAGGTAAAAGGGTGTGGTGTCGACATGCGGGAGGGAATCACAAAAGGTCTGTATCTTTTCCACCCCTCAATTCCTTTCCGGCTTGCATTGCATACGTCCTTTCTCCTATTTTTCTCCGGTTTCCAGCAGTACGACGCATTCAAAAACAGCCATTCCCACACCCGCAAAAACACGAACCATATCCACCGTATCGCATAATTTTGGGTCGGAGTCTCAGAGATCGCACCGCTATTCAACGAGATGGGAAAGGAATGAGGGGGATTGGCTGGGCGCGGGAG
This sequence comes from Amauroascus niger, assembly GCA_001430945.1. Classification (NCBI taxonomy): domain Eukaryota; kingdom Fungi; phylum Ascomycota; class Eurotiomycetes; order Onygenales; family Onygenaceae; genus Amauroascus; species Amauroascus niger. The sequence goes on from LJPK01000664.1 coordinate 17,718, forward strand.
AAAGGCATTTATCGGTACTATAGTTTCCTTTGTCAACATCTTCAAAAAGAAAGTATGGGGTTTGTGGGTATATCAAATCGCATATATACCTTCACGAAACCGATGTCTTGCGACTTCTCTCTGAAGCACTACATGCCCAAAACAAAACCGTTAGATCCTTTTCGCCCGTTCATTGATAGAATTTCGCATCGCAAGGCGGGTAGAGTATAATTTCATACCTGACGGCAGACGTTCAAGCCATATTTGCGGATCAAACCAGCCTTGTGGGTGCAGACGCGGCTATATCAAGCACCGAAAAAAGATCCAATTAGCCCATTCTCTATATCCGAATCATTCATCTTCTCAACGTTTTGTTTTCTGTCCTCCCTTCTCTTCCTCTTCCTCTTCTCTCCTCTTTCCTTCCAACTAATCCACACAAAACACACAGAACAACAACTCCCACTATTCCTTCCACACATCCAGAAAAAGACGCGCATTCCCACAATCAACAAAGGAAGGTAGAATGAATTGCATACCACTGACGGCTGCCCTTGCCGTAGGTCCTCGGCCGGCTGTAAAACACAGACTCGTGAGTCATCTTGAGATATATCCTTTTTACTCGAAGGAAGGCGTTTGAGCTGGTCGGAGATAAAAAGGGTTGGTCTGGTCGAGGTTCGTCTTGTCGTGTCGCTGGCGATAGAAAACGGGGGGAAGCAACGGGATCAAATTGTCGACGTTCGGTTGGTTTGGTGTGGGCTCGTGAAAATTAGGTAAGCACCCGGAATATCGTTAGCGAGAACCTTGCCGGATTGGCTTTAGCGCGTTTGTCCGGACGGAAGCTTAAACGACGCCTTACCCTACCCGGTAACAACAGGGCTTTGGCCCTAAATCAGATAAGATAATCGTGCATTGAGTGACATTTGGACGATGCTAGGATAGAGGCAACGAAGCGCATGCCGTCTTTCATTTGCATAAGTTATTCGTGTTCATGTAGTTATCTATCTCGTAGCACCCGGGAAAGAGTTTACTAAAAAGAAGAAAGAAAGACGTAAACATCGCAGAGGAGACGTGGTCAACAAGAGAAAAAGAAAAAAGGGCAACTCGTAGCACAAGAACGCCAAATATCATCATCCCTCTTTTTAGTCGGCGCCCACTAAATCAAGCTCCCTCGGCCCTTGATGACCTCCCCGTCTTCTATCTCCCCTAGCACCGCCTTCACCTCGGCCGGACTCGTTGATGTTGGTAGCTGCCATCCCTTCCCGAATAAACTTCTCTTTTTCACTGCGGATGACACCAAGCACATTCTCCAAGCTTCTTCGCCAGACCATCAATCGGCCCTGAACTTCACCCCACTGTCTTTCCCCGAAGACGCGGTATGTCGCTCTGTGAACAAGGAATTCGCCTTTCAGCTGACTCAATTTACCCTCCACAAGACCTGCACGGATCGTATCAATAACCCATTTTTCAACATCCTCGCGCGGAATTCGAAGAGCGCTGGAGATCGAGTCATATGGTATCGAGCGGGAAGGAGTCGATGCCGCCAGGCTAGCCAGTGTAAGAACACGCATCTTGTTCTGCAAGGCCTCGGCAGACTCGGCCAGATTGTGGATAGACGAAAGAGGAGTAGACTCGATAAACTCTTCGTAGGTGTCAAGCGTATCAGAGGCGAAGATTTCAAGGAGTTCAAACAGAGAAGGCTCCGTGGATCGTAGATTCTGGATGGCATCGCTTGAAGTCAAGGGAGTGAAGTCGAAGACAAACGGATAAGTGAGGGCTGCGATCAGAGCCCGCACAGCTAGTTCATTGGCTTCATTTGACGACGCTTCTGAAGGCGGAATGGCCTGCAAGGCTAATATAATGTGGCTGTACGACATTTCACTATCGCCAGCCTTCTTGGCCGCATCGGCGACCGCCAAATGCAATTTTTCCACATCTTCTTCATCCAGGCCCCATGCCGCAATCCAACCGGAAAGCTGGTTCTTAAGCTGAGTCTTCAGGGCCTCGAAAGCCAGAACAGATGAGGTTGTGCGGATAACAGCCAAGATGGCAAGGAAGACGTGATACCGGCCGCTGTCGGAGGGTGGGAGGGTATTAAAGATGGTGCTGAGGATAGAGAGAGCGATGGAAGGTCCATGCTGAGGGGACGAAGGGAATGGTTTGGCGAGAAAAGAGCAGATTCGAGGCAAGAACATGCCAGGATTGGAAGATTGGCGGACGAGGTGGATAACGAGATTGTATGCGGCTGTAATCTCTGCTCGCAAACGAAGAAAGAACCAGGTTAGCCATGAGCTACTATCAATAACGACCAGGATATATCGAGTGAAAAGGGACCCGAGATGAAATATCAAATTGGGTCAGAAATTAATTCTCACCTTTCTCGGGAGCCGCATTCAAGGCCGCGGATGCGACAACCAGCTTCTTGAGCACCTCGTCCCTCTCCTTCAGGGCCTGCTGTTGCTGGGCTGGGCTGGGCTCTTCCTCCAACTGCTCCTGCTCGCGTAGCTTGTACAATGCGGGGGCTATTTCAGCGTGCACAGAGCCCTCGGTTTGAGTTTTGCGGATATTGTCAACATAATGGGCCAGCTCCTCCGCAAGCTCAGAGAAGGAACCCTCGATGAGGAGAGTGTTTGTAGGGGCCGCCATGACTCTCTCTGGAGGTAGACCGGTGGAGGGGGAGGGGGAGAGAGAGAGGGAGAGTAGCGAAGTAAGCGAGGAATAAGAGAACCGTGATGAAAATGTTGCCTTGGCTCTTCGTTGAATCACGTTCTCGACTGTCTATTCTCAAATGGGTTTGAAATTTCTTGTGTGGATGAAAAGTCTTGGCAAAGTCAGTCTCTGGCCGCCACAAAAACAACAAAACAAAACCAATCCTTTCAGATAACCGGCCTGGCGAAAATTGCATCTACTGTTCTACTGGAGATTTTTCAGTTGGGACCCGGGAACCATATTAATTGCTCCGATGAAGGAGAGATACACAAATGTTCTGTACGTAATCGATGCATCATAAGCTGTTTGAACACCCAGGCTGTATGCGAATAACATGGAGAGATCGTGAATCAAGCGCTTTATGGGGAATTTCAGCAGAATTGTTCAGACACGGCCACCGCCTGCACGAAATTCAAGATTTCAGGGGAAATAGTACATCGCCGCATTTCAATGCTGGAGACAATTGAAAGAAATTGTCGGCATAATCACAAAAGTGATCTCAAATGAGGAAACCAAAAGCTCCAGCAAAAATAGCAGCCAGAATTCCGACAGAATAATCCTGGCCCATGAGAATGGCAGCAGCGGCATTGGAGGTTGTTGCGGCAGCGCCCGTGGCAGAAGTAGCCGAAGCCTCGGCGTTTGTTGGTGTTGCGGTTGTGGTTGTGCTAGAGAGGGTAGTCGAGGTGGATGGGCCACTGGCACTCAGCGAGGGGCACGACTTTTGCTGCTTTGTGCATTCCTTTTGGCCGTCAAGGTCGTTTGGATGACGCTTGATGCATTGACCAAAGTTGGCCTCGCAAATGAAAGCCGGGAGGGTGTTCTTGTAGTTCTCGACGTCGGGAACAGTTCCATTGCCACAAACGCATTCAAAGGTCAATTTACTCTATACACCAGGCATGAATGCAACAGTCAGCGTGTGGGTTTTGCGACCACATGAGATCGCGCTGCTCAAAAGACTGGCAAGGTCAATCGGCAAAGGGTTGTTAACGCACCGGATCGCATCTGTTTACTTTCGCAAAGCCTCCGCATATCTTTGGGCAAGTGTCAAATTCGCCCTGGCACCAAGAAGCTGCAAGACATTAGCATTGCGGGTTGCAACATGGTAATAAAAGTGGGGAAAGTCGGGAGAGGAGGAAGAAGAAGAAGAAGAAGAAGAAGAAGAAAGGTCTTTTTGTTTGCACTGACATTTCTCGCTGTCGCTGATGACCGAAGGGTCGAAGCCGGGAGGAGGAGTATAGGATTGCTGGGCAGAGACCGCTGCAGCAAGGAAAGAGGTAGCAGCCAAGAGAACTGATGGCAACATTTTCATCGTTCGTGTTTTGTGGCAAAAGGTTGAGTTGCTAAAGGCTAGAAGTTCAACAAGTAAAGGTTAGCTACAAAAATGAGAATCCTGCAAAGAAACAGTAAGGTAGGTAAGTAAAATTAGCTATGAGATTCCAAAAAGCTCACTCAGTTGGGGAAAAGAGCCAAAGTGTGACAACTGCTATCGACAACAGACGGTGATTGGATAGTCTGTGTGACACAATTTGCTCTGCTGTCGACGTAGCACGAGATCGAGCGCGTTGATTGGGGCAGGAGGAAAGGGGGAGAGGGAGAGAGAAAGATAGAGATGGAGAGAGAGAGAGAAAGAAAAAGAAAAAGAGAATTGAGCAGTGTTTGTCAGGTTACCTACCTAGGTAAAATTATGTAACTAACAGAGTGAGAGAAGGAAAGAGGGGAAAAGCGTGTTTTTCGGGTTTGAACCTTTTGTGTTTCCCGGCAACAAGAGAGAGAGAGAGAGAGAGATAAGGCGGATGATGGAATGTAGTTACCTTGCTGCAACCGAACACTACCAAAACAAAGCAGGTAAAATCGCTATTTACCAGGTAATTACCCTATACCTTTCCTGCAAGTCAATCACCGCGGATAGCAAGCACCACCAGCACGCCCCTTCCTCAAATTAACAGGCGAAGTTGCATTGAAATCGCGAAGTGCCCAATCAGGAAAGGCACGGGTGGCTCTCCCGCACTAGCCTCGGCGTGGCTTAGCTTCCCGCCAAGCAAGCAGCCCAAGCAAACCAGCATCGCAAGGACTCCCTTCATTCTGCGTTGTGATTCGTGACTGGACAAAGAAATCCCCAGCCACAGATGTCATTCCCGCCTTAATTAACTAGCTGGGGAAAGACTCTTCGATTTCATATGATCGGCGAAGTTCATCGGTCGGCTGGGGAAAAGGGACAGGGATTAATTGACTAACAACTAGTTAGCCCATTGCGATTTCAGCATTCATCACTTTTTCCTCTGGAAGCAGTCCTATCGTTTGTTAGTTGTTAACAAACTAGGTGGACAAGTTGGTTGAAATGACTACAACGCCATCTACGGGACTTGATTTGCTCGAATTGGTTCATGTTTATTTTTCTAGCAGGCTTTTATTTTCCAGTAAGCGAGGCCTGTTTCATTCTGCTGCACTCATACCCAAATGTTCATACAGATCTGTCAATCGTTGATCCAGAAACTGGCTGGGCAATGGCAAAAGGTTAACCATGTAGTTATGTACTCCATACATTAGGTAGTTATTAACTATTGTGAATTGAATCTTTTTAGACTCCAGGGGCTCCCAGGAGTATCCGGATTCCTTGTAACATTTGCTGTCTCACAGAGTTACAGAAACCCAAGGTTGATACACCTCGATCGGGAATCTAATATATACGATAATTGGCATGATACAAATTCATCCATCTCCAGAGCAAGACTTTCATCGCTACAGGTCTCAAACCTTTTGACCTAAACAACGCGCTTCTCGACGTTCCAATGTTTTCATTCTTCCTCTGTCAAGTAGACGCCCGAGTGCCGTTCCGATCCTTCTCGTTTGTGAGACTCTTCTTTCTCGGACCACTCCTGCTCCCACTCCTGCGTGACATCCATTCCATTGACCTTTACCACCAATCCTCCCTCTCTCGTCCCGTCAAGTAGCAAAACAGGATCCGGCGCCTGCACCCAGTCGTGATACTCCACTAGGTCATAGAATTTTCTTTTCGGGAACAATCCCATCTCCCTTCGCAACACCGCCATTTTCAAGTCCCGGTGCCAGTCGGGACGGCCCTCGTACGCGGGACCGATAAGCCAAACCGTAGTCTTCGTCGAATTGAAATGTGATATGTACCTGGAGTAGAGGTACCGGATCTCGTCCAACGTGTCGTGAAGACGACGCGTGTGTGGATTCTCGGGTATGTTTGCCAGGATCACCGCTGTCTCTGCAAGTACCATGATTACCGTGCTCATGTCGAGGTGATCCACGCCAATTAATGGCGTGCTTGAAAAAGTGGAGAATTTGACCGCGTAGTCCGCTGACACAGATCTCATCCGCTTGTCATGACAAACATGCACCGGCTCACGTTGCTCAACCTCATCCGTCGTCTGTGTCGACTCCTCAAGTGTAGCCACGCGTCTATCGGCAGCTGATGCTTCGGTTTGAGTTGACTTGTCCAAAGATTCCTGTTCGGCTACCTCCGATGTGGGTGACGAGGCAGTCTCTCCTGGCCACACATAACGATACGGTGTGTGCTCCATCAAACTTGATATTCCCAGATTAAAAACTTCCCATTTAAGGGAAAGAAATTCAAAAGAGGCAGAACAAAATCTCCATGAAGGCCCGTTCCGTGTGTCTAGCGCAGAGGAAAAAAAAAGGACAGATGTTGGTAAAACAGGTACGGGATGAAGGAACGGAATGCTCGACAGCCTAAAGAGACCGGTTTCCTTCTCTCGGTCTGCATTCCATGGTTATACGGCGCTTGAGCTGGAAAGAGCCATGCCTGCCAACACCATTGTGGAACGTAGCTCGCTGTTGAAGAAGCTGCATTCGGCAGTGCATTCCATCAGTCTAAGATTGCCCAGTCAAAGATCGCACTGTTATGCTTCAATCCTCTCTGGCGATGTTAAGACGGTTAATACCTGAGCCAGGAGCCTAAGTAGACTATAGTATAAGAACACATCAGGTTGCTTTTTCTTGAAGTCAGCATATCAAGGCAGAGCAAAAGAAAAAGCAATTCATCCCATCTTCATTGAAGTTGTGTGGTGGTTGTGCCGAGGTAACTAATTTAGTTAACAATTTTAGCCGCAGCCAATTCATCCCAACTTTGGGTCTTCCCGATCTCTTCGGATCATCAACCATTTTGGGAACAGCAAGCCATTGAGGTGTCTCTGGTTAAAGAGAAGGGAAGAAAAGGGCCTTTGATCTTATCTTCTCGATCCTCATAAGCGTTTCTGTCTTCTAGCCTGCTATCTCCTACAGCCTGCCAAATCTCCAACTTGTCTCTCACTCACCCTTTTTTCCTACACTACCCTCCTTTCAACCATGGCGCAAGATGCCAATTCCTCCTCACGGTCCGCCAGGAGCAGAGATACCCCTTACACAATCCCGCCGGCCACTCTATCCGTCTTCCAGTCCACTCCATGGACCTCTTCCTTCATCTCCAACTCCGAATACAAAGCCATCGAAACTTCCGCCCGCGTCAAGAAACCCCTCGGTGAAGACGCCTTCATCGCCGAAACGATAGCCACCCCAAACACAATCCCACATTGTCTCAGTCTCCAGCGACGCAATCCCACCCCGCCGCCGTCAGAAGCGCCACACCTGCCCCCTCCGCCAGCGAAATGGCCCAAGATAACTACCCCGCCGGATCTGGTCACGCTCTTCGAATTTGGTAACCCAGGGATAAGCGGACACCCAAACACGGCTCATGGCGGCGTGATATCGACGCTGATTGACGAAATGATGTCCGTCGTCATTGCGATGCATATCCCGGGCTATACGTTTAATGAGGCGGCTGAGCGGGGCAGAATATACACTCTCCAGCTGGACGTGCGGTTCAGAAACCCGGTGTACGTCCCCGGGCTGGCGGTGTTGAAGGTGTGGTGCATTGGGAAAGTTGGAAGGAAATTTTGGTTGAGGGCACAGGTGCTGCAGGAAGAAGGGCTCGGAGACCAAAAGGCTGCGCAGCCCCTGGAGTGGGCGAAGAAGAAGGTCGTGTGTACAGAAGCGATGGGATTCTTCTTGCAGACCACAAACGAAAAGTTATAGACATTCTGCGGAATTTATACTAGGGATGACCATGGCCGTCTCCTTGAAGATTAGATTTTGTGTAAATACCAAGATAGACATAATAAATGGGATGCATAGATGTCGTTTTAAATCGCGGGAGTCTATAAAAAGTAGTCCTAGCTCTATCGAGTTTATACCAAAGGGAAAAAAGCAAAATCCACAAAATCCACACAGAAATATGGACATCAAGCGCCCTATAGCTTGTTCGGCTTTCCATTTCCATTCCCATTGCTTCCTCGTTCACTGGTATTCCTCTCCGAGCCGACAACCAGTGAAACGTGATTGCTCAGCGCAACAACCTCTCCGCTCTCGTCCATCACGACGATGTCCAGGTCCATCCTCCCGTTCTGCAACATCTTCGTATGCACCCTGGAATACAGCCACTCCACCCCTTTCTCCGGCAATCTCTTCTTAAACTCCACATTCAGCAACACAGTAGGATACCAGTACTTGCGCATCTCGTTCGCATTCTTCTTCAACTGTTCCTCCACTCCCACCACCATCTTCTTCTTCTCCTCTTCCTCCTTCCCTCCAATCCATGGCTTCGTATCAAACGTCTCCAACATCATCGGAAACATATCCACCAAGAACCCCACCGCCGCATCCGTCCATTTCGAAACCTCCCCATACGGCTTAAACCTCACCCACTGCTCCACAAACCCCCTCTTCACCTTCTCCAACCCCCTCGGCGAATAAATCTCCACATGCCTCGACGCCTTCCTCATCGACGTAAACGCCACCTCAAACCTCCGCCAACTCCCATCACCCCCCTCCCTCGCCAACCGAGCCAGATCAACCACCGCCCCATTACTCCCCGACACCGGTTCAGGCACCAACTCAAACCCAGTGACCATGCTCGGCCCCTCCTCGGTGTCGAAATTCGACACGGTGATGTACCCCGCGACTTCCTCGCGCACGCCACCCTGGGCGTCTGTCTGCGAGAGGGTGATGTGCAGTGTTGACGTGCGCGCGCCGAGCTTTGTGTCTTCGACGCGGAATGTGGCGGGGCCGGATTCGGTGCGGCGAAGGAAGGTTAGATGCATTGTGATGGGGTCGGCGTGGCCGTTGTGCATGGCGGGATGGGTGTGGCGCATGTGTGTGCGGGCCACGTTGAAGAAGGCGGATGTGACGTAGCCGCCATTGGGGACTGGAAGGGAAGGTTAGTTATATCAGCTCTCATCGAAATTTTCAATGAGGGCGAATAAAAGTGGTTTCCGAGAGGATAGGGATAGGGGATAACATACCCGTCCCGATACACCATTCGGTGCGTAGATTGGCAGCATAGGTGTGCGACGACAACGGTTCAACGGCAATTGCCTCTTCAAAGCTGCGTGCTGGCTGGAGAGCCATACTTTGCGACATCTTTATCAATGCCTCTCTCCTTGATCGTCTTGATAGAGAAAAGTGACGATGGTTTGCGAAATATGTTCAATATATAATATTTCCCACTCTATCAACAGATCGATCCCAACCAGACACTCGTCGTTCACTCGTCGTCCTTTTCGAAGTAAACTCGAGTCTTTAGAGAAACCAAAGACAAGAACACCGGAAATGATCGAAAAAAAAAAAAGAAGATCAACAACCGCCCCTTGAGACGGTTATCTGAAAAGAAGCGGCCCGCCAGCTAAATAACTTCGGCGCGCGGGAACCTTTCGGCGAATCTTTGCTTTCTTCAACACGGAGCCCTTGCGAAAGATACCTCGGCTTGTGAGTCTTGGCAGCGGGCGCTTAACTATGTAGTTAACTAGCTACAAGCGGAACTTCAAGAGAGAAGATAACTTTGATGAGAGATGCAATGCTATTGAAATCGTTTCTAGTAAATGCATCCTGCAACATTACGACAACCTGTTCCGTCTGCGCTTTTGCCCTGACATAAAACAAAATACCGAAACGCGCTCAAAAACCAAAACAAGGGGGAAGATGAATGCCACGCTCAAGGGAAAGACACATCATATATGCACTCCATTCACTTTTTGTATGGGAAAGAGACAGCAGAAGTTGCGACATAGACAGCAAACATATTTCATTTATCGCAGAAATAGATTCAGTACTGGTGGTATGGGTTAGATTCTATACGGGATTCCTTGCTCGGGATACTCTTTTGGTTGAGCGTTCTGCGAAACCGCAGCGAGCTTCCCAAGGCACGACAGGACTCCTACAAAAAAAAAGGTGTCAGTTCCCAAGATCTTCTATAACCCATACAATACTTTTGGACAAATCGCATTGACTTACCTGTGACTCCTTGCGTCAGAGTAGCTTTTGCCTCCGTGTTCTTCGAACCCAGCGTAACAGTCGCGATATTTTTGATCAGATTCTGCTCTTCCAGTTTATTCGCCCACCGGAAAACCGCTTCATCTTCACGCCCGTCGCCCACCACAAATAAAAAGTCAGGCTTGGTGGTGGTGTTGTCGCTTTTCTCGGATCGCGCAAAAAAGTATTTGAGTACGAGATCCGCAGCTGTGGCTTTGTTGGGACTGATGGGCTCGACTACAACGGCTCCATCACTCGTGATCGCACGGACTTGGTGCTGCTGGCATGTGTCATTGATATGGTTAGCACAGTCAGAAGCATGCCGGTCTGCCGTCTGAGGATCTTCGGCGTTATCATAGTGGAAAACCAGAGACGCATGGCGTTCTTCGACCCAGCTACCCTCGGTGCGGACGTGGAAGTAATTGATCATATCAGCCAAGCTGTCCTTCCATTGTTGGGTCTTCTGATCGTCAATCAGCTTCATCCACTCTTCCCTATTTGCTTCTCGAACAAAACATCCGTTTTCGGCTATCAGTCCCAGGCCTGGGACTTGGCGGAAGAGCCGCTCCATTTCTTCCGGCATCCTGGAACTCATCACGTATACAACGTTTTTGGGATCCTCCAGCAGATCATTCAGCGTGTCAATGGCTCTCTTTGGCGTTGTCAGAACGATGCTGGTAGGAGATCCCCAAGATGCGAGGGTGCCTTCGTAGTCGACAATAAACAGTCGACGGGAGGACGCTTTGTACAACTTGATTAGGTTGTTAACGGACAATCGTGGGATTGACACATTATCACGACAAGATTGTTCGCTAAACGCTTTATCCAGGGCATCCATGAGCTTCTTGACCCATTTTCCTGTTCTATGGGCATTGACTGCCTCATTGAGTTTCGTCCAGTGTTGCTCGCGGTCCTCTGGGGACATCTCCAAAGCGGTGTTGAGCGCGTCTGCGCATTGCTGATAATTCCACGGATTCACAAGCAAAGGATGTCCATCGAATATTGAGGCACTTCCTGTGAACTCACTGAGAATCAACGGACCATGCTTCTTATCGGTATATTTCCCATCTTGACAGTGGATATATTCGTGGCTAGTCAAGTTCATGCCTTCCCGCAAGCTTGTTACCATAAAGACGTCCGCTACTGAGATCAAGGCGAGATACTGAGGGAAAAGGAGGTCTTGTTTTAGGAAAACAAGGGGCTGATGAGCAAGACTCGAGTGGATGGAGTTTACTCGAGTAGCGATGTCCGAAACAGTCGCATCGAGTTCCGAATGCTCCGCTCTTGAAGATGCGACCTGAATTAAGACCACCTAGAAAGATTTTAAAAAAATCCTTCGTCAATGTATGCGATTTCAAATTTCTGGAAACTTAAACTTACACTATCTCGCCATTTGGGATACTTGTTGAGGAAGAGTTCGTAGGCAAGGAGCTTCTGCCTTACGCCACGGATATTGTCTAGCTTGTCTCGGGCCACGACAAGCCGTTTCCCCTGGTATCGCTCCTTTATCGTACTAATCCATTTCCCGACGGCTGCGCCTTGACGCATAATATCCAAAGACGGTGGGTGAATGCCAATTGGGAAGGTTCCAACGTTGACAAAACGATCTTCTAGTTGGATCCCCTCGTTGGTTGCTTCGACTGTCAAAATTCGGCTGCAGGTCTGAAGGAAGTGATGGCAATACTCCTGGGTTTGGAAACCAATCAGATTCGCGCCGAGGATGCCAAACAGCAGCTCCTTGCGAACAGAGAGGCATCTGAACACCTCGGATGACGGGAACGCCGTGTGCAGGAAGAACCCAATCTTGGCATCAGGCAGTTGCTTCCTAACCATGGACGGGACCATGAGTAAGTGGTAGTCGTGAACCCAGACAACGTCACCACGCTTCCAATTGCGGACAATTCGATCAGCAAAGGCTTGGTTGAGAGCCTTGTAGTAGACCCAGGAGTGATCCTCGTAGGCTTTGCTTTTGGGATTGTCTGGAATCTGGTAGTGGAAGACAGGCCACAAGATTGTTTTGCAAAAATGAAGGTAGTGGCCATCAAAATCGGAGTCATTGACGTAGACGGTCAGACACTCGTGGTCGACTTCCAGTTTTTCGGCGATGGTATCCTTGACATGCTCTTCGAGTGCGTCCGTGGGCATACCCAGAGTTCCTACCCACAACATGTCCTTGAGACCCTCAACGTCATCGGAGGCGGAGCGAATGGCATTGAGAAGGCCGCCATTGCCTTGTTCCGAAGGCTCTATCGTCCATTCGGCCTCCGAGAAGGCCTTTTCGGGCGGAGTCTCGGCAGGGACTTCGTGCTTGACGGGTGCCACAGTCACTCTCCTGACCAATTCCGACGCGGGGCCGGGGATGCTGTTGTGTTTAAGGATGGAGGAAGAGGGCGACTTGCTGGGGCGGGGTCTGGGCTGGTTGAACACGCCGGTTGCGCCCCAGAGAGGGGCGTGGGGGTCGCTGGGGGTGAGGGGCTGGAGTTGTCCATCTGCAGTCCTGGGGAGCAGGTCTTGGGGGGTCAGTTTGTCGGAAACTGGGTTGAAAATGCGGGCATGGTCCTTGAGGGAGTTGGGTTTCGGCGGCGAGGTGCTGTTGTTGGCGGAGACGCTTGGCTTCCTGGTTGGGAAGAGGGTATTGTAGGCTCTCCGATTGAGGTCGGCTGAGTTTTCACGGTAATGATGTTTCGTCCTAGGGCTCGAGGGGCGCTTCTGTTGGTGTGATCGTTCAGGGAGGATGAAGTTCACAGTGTGGGGGAGGAACCTTGACCAAAAGAAAGAGGCCGCGTTAGTTAGTTAGCAAAGAGGAAGTTTTTCGCAATGAATTGAGTCCGGACAACTGAACTTACAAAGAGACCACGAAGATGGTCATTTTCGCAAAGGCTCAATACAGCAGATTCTAGATGATTGAGAGAAAGAAGAAATAAAGAAGAGAATATGCAACTGAGAAAAAGAATAATGTTGCCACTGTGAAGAATAAAAATACTAGCACATTACGTAGTTTAGCTTGGAGGTCTGGCTGAGAGGAGCAAAGAAGAACCAAGAAAAGAGAAGGCCAAGAGTGACTGAAAGAGAGAGAGAGAAAACAGTTTCTGGCTTGTTTGACAAATTGATGAAGAATAAATAGACTCCCTTTTCGCTTCGCTATTGATGAGTTGGTAAATGATATAGAGAATGTAATATGAAGAAGAATCTACAACATTCCCAGCGGGGCAGAGTCCTACAGCTATTTGATGTCAACGGCCCCCTCCCTCCGCCCCGCCAGAAACGAACGAAAAAAGGTAAATGGGAAGAGGAAAGAAAAGAGAAGAAGGAAAAAAAAGCTGGACAAGCAAGGGGGTGGCCTCATAACTAGTTACGTCATCTAACTGTTCAACACGGTTGCTCCCGGGCCGAAAGAAAGAATTTAGAAATGCCCGGTGGAGAAGAGAGGGGAGAAGCATCGGGCAGCACAATGACGACGAAGGGTAAAGAGATATGTGAAATCAAGGTCTCCTACAGCAGAGGCCTTGTAGAAAAAAAGAGGCCTTCTCGCATTGAGGAAGCGCGAAAGAGAGAAGAAACAAAGGGAGGCAAAGCGAATGGGCGCAGAGGAGGAGCGAGAGTAACAATAAACTGCCCAGGTGCTTTGGCGATGGAGTTCTAGACGCTCGCTCCCTGTCCCCCTCTCCTTCCCTCTCTTTTTTCATTCTCGCGAAGGTGATTCGGTGGGAGTGATGTTTGCGTTGCATCTCAGAGTTTTGCCTAACGAGTCGAATGACGTCTCTCTCTCCCTCCCCCGAGTGCTTTTTCCACATTCCATCTTACACACAAATCACAGACCACATCCCATGCATTCGCAAATACTTAGTCTAATACAGTTTGAAATTCTTCCTTCTTCCTTCAATCTTCTTTTTTTGCTTTTTCTTCACTTTCGAAGCAAGTCGGTGAAGACCTATGGCGGGCTAAGGTGTACCGGCGTCACTTTTTAAGGATGGCGCTTGGCCGCTTATTGGCTAACTAGTCAAAGTTAGTTACATAATCATGGGTCGAAAGAAAAACCTTAAACCAGTTAACTCCGAACAGCCGGGTCGATGACTAACAAGAAGCCGCGTCCGAGAGTGAAAAAAAAAAAGGAGGGCCAGGCCAACCGACGACGAGATGAAAGGACGAGAAGAAAGACAAAGAGAGTGGAGGATGCTGGGCTTGGAGACGATGACGGCAATGCACCATGCCTCTCCAGTACACCGCCGCTGCGTCCTCCCGCATCAAGAAACCCGCGTCTCGCACGCCCACGCGGAACTCGCCCTTTGACCGCCAGCGCCGCACCAAACCATCCTCCACCCGCTCCCTCGTCTCGCAGAAGTCGTCGCTTCATCATGAAGGCGATGATGCACCGTGCTATATGGGCAACCGTCTCCCTGACATGGGCCTCTCGCAGCACATCGCCCAGACCACCATCGTGAACAACGTGATTCAGGCTGTGCAGCATGTCCAGAACTCCATGTTCACCGACATGCCCGAGTCGAGGACCGGCATGAACAGCACCCGCATCGCACAGGTCCTGAACTTCCGTCGGTCGCTGCCGCCCATCGTCTCGATCGCGCACGTTCACGTCCTGCTCAATGCGCCCACCAAGGTTGAACGAGAGATCGTGGAGCTGGTCGACTCGGCTCGGCTAAGGCGCCTGTTCATTCCCGGCCGCGGGAGTGCGCTGGCGGGCTTGGGCGACTGCTTGGTCTTGGTGGAAGACTGGGAGCTCTTGGTTCATAGTAGCGGCTCCCTACAGGAGTCGTTAAAAGGTGTGTTTTTATCTACTTTTTATAAAAAGAAGAATATACTACCAGAATTACTGACAAGAGTCCGGGCATTTCTGTGTAGCCAAATTCATCCAGCTCCTTCGCTCTAACACAAAAACAACTGCCGTATCAGCCGATCACTTCACACCCGATGAATCCTCCGCTTTGGTTAGGGCAGGCTTCCTCGTCTCCCCATCCTCCTTAGCAAAAAGTTCTTCACCATCGATCAACCACTCCATCCATGTGCTCTCATCCACAGATACAGTCGAACCAGCAACGACGCGTCCAGCTTCCCAGGCGCAAAACCAGCCCCAAAATAAACGCTGCTTTCGCGACTCAACGATGATCCTCTCCCTCCCCAACTTGGGCCCGTACTTGCGACTCGTCAGTGCAGCCCGTTCGCAGATACTCTCCGCTTTGGACAAGTCCAAGTACAATGAGGCGCCGTTGTGCCTCCTTCGTGACCGCTGGGACGGAGCCGTTGAATCGCAGACCCAATTCGGCGCAGCAAAGCGTGCGAGAGGGGAATCAAGCGGCGTTCTACCGGGTCGAACAAAGAAGTGGAAAGAGCTCTATGGAATGAATTTCCGATGGGCTCTGGAAGAGACTCTTGGCGCCGGTTTGATTGAGATATTCGACACAGGCAGCATTGGACCGGGCGTCAGACGTCTATAACATTCGGCTCTAGGCTTCCCTTTACCCTTTTTGGTCTGGAACCAATTGGGGTCTTGGATTGAGAAGGCCATTTTGAGATTGCTTTGTTCTGATCATGATAACCTGTGGCTTCTTTAGGCCAGTTACAGCATCATGCGAAGGTACGCGTATATATAGTAAGGGTGTATTTACATATACCAATTATAGATCGGCCTGGAACAGGCAGATGAGGTTATACTGCAGCTTCAATGAAACTTTTTGCCACCCCGACTAATAGCAGCCGTCAAGCCCCAAGCTGCCAGCAGAACGTTTCTAGATATAATTCTTGAATAGTTAATTCAACAGGAATAATTTCTTCCTTCTCCTCCTCAGTGACTGCCATATCACAATGGCATTTCTCCGACATCTCCCCAGCAGCTGCAACTAAGAATATCGAGCTGATCCCGGTCCCCTTCCCCTCTTTCGAGTGCCCTGCTGGCGTTACACATAGGTAACACATGATGAATGCCAAAGTATACAGCTCTTTGTTACATTGCATCAACAGACATTCTCACCGTATACCCTACTCGCGCCTCTTTAATTGTATACCCCATATACAAATACATAATAATATAGCACCCTCTTTTATTCATTCCTCCACCATGAACATCGCAGACATCGTCGCCATGCACGGCACAGACCAGTCCCAACAAAACCACCACCAACACCACCGCAACAGCAACAGCAACAACAATACCAACAATAAGTATTCCAACAAAAAGGAAGATACCCAAACAATCCCACGAGATACTTTCCCCATCTTCCATCCCGAACCCCTTTCCCTCATCGACATCCCCTTCCACCCCAGCCACAGCAACAGCTCCATCGACTCCCAGCACCACCACCCGGACCTAGCTCTCTTCCTCAACTATGTCCTCGATCAGGGTCGGGAATGGATAACCGCCCGCATGCCCTGGAGACAACACAGCGAGGACCACAACAACAACACCAACAACACCACTCGCTCTTCCCGAGCCAAGGTGCAGGTATGCAGTCGCATCCATCGATACCGTCCATACAATGAGACCGCTGAGAACAAGGGCGCCGCCTGCACGGACCACTGGTTCGGCCGGCGCAGCGTGCACGCGGATGTCGCGGAAAGCGGGAGCGCGAGTCTGGCAGAGCTAAGGGGGACATTGAAGGACGACCATGCCGAAAACGAGGTGCGCTACAGTCCAGCCGTGGTGGGTGTGGAACGAGTCACGACGTATGATCTATCCGAGATCGAGGTTGGAGGTGGATGGAGGGATGTTACAGCTTGCGGTGAGTGTGATAGTTTGCATATTAAAGGAAAAGGAAAAGGAAAAGGAAAAGGAAAATATATATATAACTACGCCTTTTGCAACAAGAGGCAATTCCAATCATCATTTGAAGATGAAATGTAAAACTGACAAATCCTTTGGGGGCCGGGCCGGGCTCAATTCTACATAGTCAACATTATCACCCACAAATACCCAATGTGCACAATGCGCTGCTTCACAGTCCTCGAAGTGACTGCGACATTGCCAGCTCCCGACGGCCTCGATTCCAATCTCCAGGAATCCTCTTCTTCGTCGGAATCATCCCGCCATCGCACTCACGGCCATGATGACGAAAGCAACGACAACCTCACCGCCGCCGCCCAGCCCGGTTTCATAATAATCCAAATCCCGCTTCACCACTCCGACCTTCCCCTCTCGAAACGCGCCAAAGCCACTAACCGCATCTTCGCCAATTACATCTCTATCGAAATGGTCCGGCGGCTCCCCGTCCGACCTTTACCCGCTGGTGGTGGCACCAACGTTGCAAACAACCATCCCCAGATAGAGTGGACGATGGCCACTGCAGCGCATGCTGGGGGCTGGATCCCAGAATCTCTGCAGCGGAGTCGGTCCATGGGCGGCACGCCAAAGCAAATCGTCAAAGATGTGGGATTCGTCATGGGGTATCTCGCAAAACAACGGCGACGGGAGCGTTGATGCTTGTTTCCCCTTCCAAAAAAGAAGAGAAAAAAGAAAAAGAAAGAAGAGCAGACGGATAATAAAGAAGCAGTAAATATTAAAGCAAAAAGAGAAAGAATCCGAGTTTGAATTCCTTTTTTTGTTGTTGGGTAAAAACCACAAATCTGCTCGTCATTTTCACTGGTTTGCGACAAGCGCATACAATATATAACAAAAGTACCATCGCGCCTCCCCCGTCTTGTCCCATATTCGCCGCCAATTTTGACCAAGCCATCTGCCTAAGGAACCAACTTTCAGGCCAACCTGAATGGCAATGAGGGGGAAAAAAAGGAAAAAGAAACATAAAAATGGAGAGCTTTGCAACAAGAGAAAACCACTCGGGGCCACACGTTGTAAGTTCTGGGCGCGTAACACAGTTAAGATACAACACACGCAAAGCCCAGCAAACAAAAGAACCAGTTAGAGGGGAAACCTGGGCCGTAGATATCATGTACATGCTTAGACTCTCTCTGAACAACAATAAAATAGGGAGTCACTTTAGATTCCCCAAGCGATGCGAGTTATATAAAAGCAATGGGAAAGCTATGGAAACACCCAGCCGCCTCAGTGGAACACAATATCAAGGTTCACATGCAGTTTGCAGACAAATGGAGATGGAAATGAGGCGAGGAACCAGAATTGATCGGCACGTTTGGAAATAATAAAGAAATTGGGTATTTGGTTGAATTGCGTAAAGATGGCTAGAATATGTAAAAGGACAGGTAGATCTGGAAAAGGCAATCGATTCCGTGCAATTCTTTTCAATAGTCGAAGCCCATGCTCTCGCTTTCTCTCTTCCTCTTCTCTCCAATAAACTGTAAATACTTCGAGTACGACATGGATGACAATAATTTCGTTGCCAAATTTGCAAAGGGCAGGTAACGCCACACCCAAGCAAAGGTCTGTCTCAGAACTCTGCGAGGAAGCCAAGAGACCGCATTTTCTCAATGGTAATTGAGATATAATTGTGACCAAAAAGGTTTCCACTATAAATAACCGCGACGCATGGCCAGCGAAAATGTGACTCTATATCGTAACCTTCAGTGGTCTTGTATGATTAGCCACGGTAATCAGACTAGCATATGGGTGACAGGCTCTAATTTATAGGCCCAAATGTGGTGCAACAATCAAGCCCCATTGGCACCAGAGCCCAAGGTGTTTGCACCAACGCCACTGGTAGCTAACTGATCCCGCAATCGGCTGACCTCAGCTTCTAAGCCAATCATTCGTGTCTCCAAAGACCGCACATAATCCCATATCCGATCATTAGGGGAGATAACACCCACGCCTGGAAGGGACGATTGTCGCTGCTGCGAAAAGGCATTAGTATTAATATTATTATTGTCGGTATTATTGATGTCTCGACTTTGCGGCAAATGTGAATCCGTGCGATTATTAACGGAATGTATGGAGGAGACCGATCCCTGTGACTGCGGATTGAGAGTCTGGCTATGCAGAGTGAAACGAGAGTCGGGAGAATTCAAGCCAGGGGGTGGCGGAAGATGTGGCGTGCTGGGTTGGGGTGAAGGGAGACTCAATGGACCTGGCCCAGTTAACGAAGGAACCCCAAGCGAAGCTCCTGATCCCTGACGGCTCCGATTGAATGGCGGGTGCCCTTGCGGGAATTGCGGCTTCAAATTGGGAGAGTGACTTGGTGTGAGCTGCTGCTGGGGTTGCGATGGTGGAGGTAGGGTGTGGGGATCATGGCTAAGCTGATGTGGTGAAAGTGCGCTGGGAGACAGCGGTTTGGGACTCTCCGTCATAGTAGTCTGCACAAATATGGATGGAGAAGAGCCCTGATGGGCAGGGTTGAAGGACGAAGACCCACTGCTGTTAGGCGGGTAAGATGGTGATATCGGGGATGGTGATGCAGAACCGGGATGGCTGGTAACCGGTGGAAATAAACCACCTGGCGAGCGATTGCCGCCTATAGGAGGGTACGTGCTCGATTGATGGGACGTGAAGGAGACATGGCGGCTTGCGGATGGTTGTGAATGCGGTTCGGGTGTGACGTTGTCCTTCCTGATACTGGGTATGCTCAATCGCCTCTCCTCTTCCTCATCCATGCGCTCCGGCTCCGTATACATCAATCCTTCCATTGCATCTTCAGTCTGGGCCTGGGCGGACCCACCCTGTTCTGCGTAGTCGTCTTCCATACCATAACCACTCATACTCGACCTGCGTCCCGCACAGCCCCCTGAACCTTTGTTGTGTCTTGCCAAAGCATCTCCACGAGCAAACCGCCTACCACATTTAGGGCAGGTATGTGGACGTTCGCCGGTATGGAGCTTTGTATGCCGTTTGAGATCATGTAGTCGCCGAAACCGGGATTGGCAGGTTTGACAGACATAGGGCTTTTCCTGACTGTGTGTGAGCAAATGACTCTTTAGGTTATGATGGCGCGTAAATTCCGTAGAACAATAAGGACAGCGATGCTTTTTGGTAGAAGGCGAGCGTGGGCCTCCTTTGCTCAAACCGGAATGGGGAAGACTCATGCCCCGTCGGGGGTCGTTGAGATTTGGATTGGGCATAGGTACAGGATAGGAGAAGGATTTGTTGCTATCTTCAAGCATTGATTCTTCCTCCCTACGGTGAGACCTTTCTTCTAGAGGATTGTCTTCTTCAATAGGACCTGGGCTAGCAACTGTAGTGCTATTCATTAGAGTACCGGAGTTGTCTCCATTGCCAAAATTGTCTGGCAAGCTGGCTGGGCTTGCACGTTGTTGTCGTTGTTCCGTGCGTTCATCTTCGGGCGACCGACGAAGCGACTTGTATTCTGTGGCTTGGGAAGTGGTCCCGGGAGGTGGCGGCTGCTCGTCGGATCTCCTTAATTCATCACGATTTAAACCCATTACACCAGCTTGAGTATCACGCGCAGCCTGCGAATTACTTTGACGAGAAGACTTTTGGGTTTGTTCCCTTTCACCACCACGATCTGAATTACTCGCCGCAGACGTTAAACGCGGAGATAGCTGCCGTGATCTGTCCATAAAGGGTGACGGAGACGCACGCAGACTGGCGCTGGCAATGGAGGGTAGGTTAGGATCCGTTCGATCGTCGTCCGATTTTAGAAAGATCGATATGGAAGCTGGAAGGGCCGAAGTAGACGGCACGGAGTCTAGGGGTTTGCGAAAAAGGGGCGATTCGGGACCCTGAGGAAAAGGCCCTTCCATAAAGATGCCGTGAAAGCCGCCAGCTTTGTGAGGTGGGTGAAAGTAAGGACGCCGCTGTAAGATGTCAACCGGCAGGGTTCTAAATATGCCGGACGAAGACATAACTAATTAGTTTATTTGTTTGTTTTTTTCAATAAAGGGGCAAAAAAATGAAGGAAGGAAAACTGGTCAAGTCTATATGTTGCAATCAAGGAGAACAAACAAGGTAGATTGCCGGAATTAAATGAATTCTCCTAAAAATAAGAGAGATAAAGGGTCTGAGATTTTGATTAAGGCTCTTGGAAGGAATTATAGGATCCAACGGGGCAAGGCGCACTGAAGACGGCAGAAACAAGGGCTCGGCAAAGGTTGTGGCCGGGTCCATGCGAAAGGGCGGCAGTGTTCGGAGAACTGAGGGATAACGGGGGGGAGCAAAACGAAAGGCGAAGCAAAAGGGAGAGCTGGGACGGAAGGGAGAGACTCACGAGCGTTCGGCGTTGGGGTTTGGTGGTAGTTAGTTAACTAGTGCAGTGCGCCTTGACCTGAGAGGTCGATTGTGGCGCAAGCTGACAGGCTTCCCCGTCGTGTTTTGGATTGGTCGCCAAAGGTCCGATCGTCGCGTAAAATAGAATACACCCATCCAAGTTTGGTCACCAAATATGGCGAGGAAAAGTGGAAGAATCAGAGATCTGATGTTCTATAGGCGCTCGCAATGGGAGTTCTCTCGAGTCCTCGGAGGCGAATTTTTCGATTGTTCGTTCGCTTTTTGGTGCAGGCAAGCAGAGGCGTAATTGGATGAAACTACGAGCAAAGTTTCGCGCAAGCCACAAGCTGGGGGGAGTCGTAGCAGGACTGGATAACCCCTCTGGCAGTCCGAAGTGGATAGGGAGGATGAGATTCTCGGAAACCGGACGTCGGAAAGCGATGCAGCAGGCGCGAGGCCGTTGGGACCGGGGAGGAGAGAGAGAGACACCTGGACTCGGAGACGTGTCAGGGAAGATTTAGAGCCACAGATCCTGCAAGCTGAATTGAGTGAATCAACCAGGAACGGGCGTCAACTCTTGTCTGGAAGCGAAAGAAGCCGTTTCAACCAAGCTTATTGACTATTTACCTGGAGAGAATGTATATAACGGCGGGATTGGAATCGAAGACAAGCCAGCCTGGGGTTTGAGGGTTCCAGGAACCAGCGACTCGCGAGAGTGGAGAAATTCGGGCAATATACGGAGGACGGGGGGGGGTGTTAGAGCACGCTTTTTACACTTGAGAAAAGGAGATGCCAGCGGAGAACTAAGAACCAGGCCAAAGCTATAAGGGAGAGGAAGGGGAGTATGGAAGCTTCATCAAGTGCTTTTTCAGGTGTTGGGAAGACCGAGAAGTTGAGAGAAAGAGAGAGAGAGAAAGAAAGAGGGAGAGAATGCGTGTGGCAGAAGAGAGAGAGAGAGAGAGGGAGGCAAGGGGAACCCGGGATTGGGGGAAAGACAGGAAAGAGGCTCGCTGGTCCTCACCAGCCATTGTTTCCGTCCCGGTACCGTACATTACCATACCGATACGTCCCCTAGGTGTGTCAGATGATGTGGCTTGGGCTCCACTCTCGGTGCCTGGCAGCGCCTGGTGCTCCTTGGCTAAGAGTTGACCATCAGTATCGAGCTGGTAATCTGACGGTATCGTATGTCTGCTTACGCGGCTGTCTCTTCCCCCCCCCCCCCCCCCCCCCCCCCCCC
>LJPK01000664.1:40114-83926 GCA_001430945.1 Amauroascus niger
CCCCCCCGCCTCTCCTGCTCTCTCCTCCTGGAGGTCTCTATAAAAAGGATCATCAGTATAAAGTTGCTTCTTTTTTTTGTGGGAAGCTGTCTGTTCTTTTTCTATTTTGGCATCTGCTGGGCTTAGTTATTCTCATCCCATCTTACAGAAATATGGCAGCCTACACAAATCCCACGAGTCTTGCTGTGTAGTTAACTGATGTCTCTGACACCTGTGACCTTGGTCTAGGCTGTGAGATCATAACTAGTAAACTAGCACCCTCGTTTCGAATGAGCCTCCAGGCGTCCAGAGTGCGCGTCCCGTTGATCTGCCTCGATTTTGCAGGACGCAACCCCCAACTACACGGCAGCAACACCTTCTTTTCACGTTTGCGACTCCTTCCTTCTTGTTTATTTTGGAACCATCACAGGTCGACTCTGTAACAGGGCGGCTCTCAGACATGCATAGTAAGGTGTTACTCCATACTTTATCGTGGATGCCTTGCTTGCTCTTGTTCGAATGCTCCCCTCCCCCAACATCAATTGACAAATTCTCCTCCAGCTTTTGCCGACCCTTTTCTCATGAACGCGGGCAGCACAGATAACTAACAGAGACGGTTGCATGCATGTAACTTCTCTACTGCCGCGCATGAGCACTCCACCACGCTTGGCTCCCGGTCGAATCGTCCCTCCCCGCCTGCAACCAAATGGCCCCCGATTCCCTCTTCCAGGGCCGATTGGGGCTGTGCTGGATGGCTGGGCCACATCGAGGCGTCAATGGCTGGGGTGGTCGGTTTCGCGCGCTCTGACTGGCCAACGCCTCATGTGGCTTTGCGTTAGAGTGCCAACTTTATATTCGCCCCGAACCAATTGCATCGCGCCCTTTTGTTTGCTCCCTCGTCAAGGAGAGCTTTTCTTTTTCAAAACAGCTGGAACAGCTTTTTGTCGCAGCTGAGGTGATTGGTCAATGGAACGTGTAACTGGCGATGTATGCTGGGCCTGAGAACGTTGGACACAATGAGGTCTTTGCTCACCCTTGTGTGTCGTGTTTCTCCTGACCAGAAAGTTGACAAGATTCCGCACCTGTCACCTTCTGGTACACTCTTCAAAGAGTTCTCTAAATCAAGTGTTGATATCGGTGTGGAAAAAAGGTATAGCCACAGCCACTTCAAGTTTGAAATCCTGGACTGTATGTACCTGTTAGAATCCAACCCTTATGTTTCACCGTATGGATTAAGTACCTTCTTGTGATCCAGGCAAGTGCTTTTTTTGGTCATCTTAGCTGTGATGAATGCACCACAAGCAAGTTGACAAGCTTGAGGAGGCAGTCCAGCGTACACTTCTTTTTCATGATGTCATATGTCCAACCACCCATGGAGAAAAAGGTGGTTGGGATACACTCAACATAGAGAGCAATCCGTTTTTTCTGCTTCACATGCATAAAGTGCTTTGGTGATATGGGAGAACTGATCATCCACCGAGGCTAGAAACAGAAGCTGGCTTAGGTGGAAAAAGCAAGACCTCTCGAAATGTTTGCTTGGCTTGAATTGTTACACTGGTACGTGCGGTTAGGCTGAACAAGAAAATGAATCCATAAATACCAATTTCAGCATATCATTACTGTGATCTTGAAAAAGGGATATCCCAATGTCTGGACCTCCAATGACTGAACCTGCACTGGTCTCAGCATGCATGCATTTCTCAATGGACTCGGAATAACTCTGTCAATTGTGATAAGGCCCTCACAAGGACATGTTGAATGTTTCAAAAAGATAAGGTGTTATTGTTATCAAAGCATTTTTGGCACCAGGAAGAATATATCTCCCAGTGGCATCCCAACCTGGTGAGTTTGCAACAAATACCAACAATAAGTATAGTGTGTTGAAGAAATGGAAAAAAGACTCATGAAATATTTTGCGGATATTGTGCTACTTCACTGCAACAGGGTTGTTTCCAGGCTAGAGGAAGTATATATGCGATTACACAAGAATTTGCCAGACACTAGACATATGAAAAAGGCCTGAGCAAACAAGAATGGGTATCCAAAAAAAGAATAACTGAAAGCTGGGAATATAACCAAACAAAAGAGATCATGGCAGTAGTGGTTTTTAGGATATACAATGGTGGAATCAAGGCACGTGTTTTGCCGCGTTCCTCTTCTTCGCATCCTCAAGTGCCTTCCGCAGTCTATCTTGCTGTTGATGCTCGTCAAGTGATCCTGAAGCGGCCAATGGACTTGAGGGTGAAGCAG
Source organism: Amauroascus niger (assembly GCA_001430945.1). Lineage (NCBI taxonomy): Eukaryota > Fungi > Ascomycota > Eurotiomycetes > Onygenales > Onygenaceae > Amauroascus > Amauroascus niger. The sequence goes on from LJPK01000664.1 coordinate 42,344, forward strand.
GAGCTGCCACTGACTCCGTCAATGGGGTGCTCCCCAACACAATCACAGGTCCATCGGCTCGGTCGCCTTGCTGGCCGTTACCCGATGGAAATTCTGGTTTCTGCATATGTTTCAGCACATCGTTGATGCTCTGTAGTATCTCTTGGTGTCCGCTCCGAACGTCGGACATCCTCGTCTCCAGATCATCCTCAATTTTACGATCTTCTTTTCTCTTCTCTTCTTCCAGTTGTCGGAAGATATCCGGGCTGGCGATGGCGATTTTCGCCTCTGCAACCGAAAGCTCAAAGTCGGCATTATTCAAAAGACGGTCCGCCATTCCGAAGCTAGAAAGGATAGACTCCGAATCAGCTCCGAGGAATCGAACGAACCCAGAAGTTAACGTGAGGATATTTGGCGCATGCTGCGGTAAGCTGTTCATGTCGTTGACTATACTTGGATCAAGCTTCTCGATTTTCGTGTGAATGTCATCAAGGAGGCGCTGATTTTCACCAATTCCACGCATGCTGGCATCATCAAACACATCCATGAGCTGGTTTGCACGTTCATCCCGGGCCTTTGCGGCGTCAAGAAGGATCCTCTTCTCAGCGGTATCGAAGTCCTTATCCATCTGCTTCAAAGCCGGCGAATCACCCAGGAAAACGAAGAATCTGCGCTCCGCCTTTTTCCTTCTCCTCTCGCGCTCAAGGATTGCTTCCACTTGCTTCGCGTGACGCTTTTCTTTTTTCTGGAATATATCAATCGCGTTTTTCATGACATATGACAAGTGGAATCTCTCAAGCTTGGCCTGGGGGCCGGAACCTGAGTCGGAGTTAAGTAGTTCTAGGGCCTTTTTGAAATGTCCTTCGAGAGTCGCAATCTCAGCCCTCAGCCGTTCATCCACACGGCTGAACACGATTTCCACAAATTTATCCAATTCTTTCCTCTCCTCATTGAGCTGCTTTTGAGCCTCGGTTTGTTTGAATTCGGCTTCCAAAACGTTGATATCAGAGTATCCAATCTCTTTGTCATTGAAAAGGCTGTCAATATGGTGTTCTGACTCCTCCAGCCGCGCTCGGCGCTGACGGTCTACTTGGCTTTGCCTTGAGTTCGCTCCACGATCCCATGCCTCCAAACTTTTCTCTATGAAAGTAAAATCATCTGGGAAATTTTGCAGTTCATTTCGAGCCATTGAAATTCGCGAATCAGAGGCTGGATTCGGCAGTACCGGAGGCACCAAAGTCCGGATATCTTCCAAAATTGCAGTGGCGATCCCCTTCTTGAACGGATCTGCCGTCGAAGCCCTAATCGGCAAACTTGACTCTGGGCGTTTTCCCCGATACGCAACGCTCTTTTCCCGAATTAAGCCTAGGAAGGTTTCATCATGTTCGGCTCGGACTGGTCGAGGTATACCCATGGTATCCGAGTCGCGGCGTGGTTGTAGATTTGGCTGTGCCATCACTCTTCCACTTTCTGCTGATGCTTGTCTTAACGCGGAGTACGCCTGGTATACTGGACGCTCAAAGGTAAGTGGCTCCGAGCCTCTCTGAGGGCCTTCCTGGTACCGGAATGGAGTATAGGAGTTGAAAGTCTGGGGTGTGGTTATTAAAGCGTGAGCGGGAGGCACGGAAGTGGCCCTCGGTAACGCTGACAATGGATTTCCAGCAATCACAGGAGAACCGACGTAGCTCATTACATCCAAACTCTCAGCTCGATTTCGAATCTGCGCTGGAGGCGTTGGATTTGACGCTGACCGTTGAAGACTGCTGCTGTTGCTACTTTCCGTTTGCCTTCGCCTCAGCGAAGAAGCAAGCACAGGGCGACCACCTGGACTGTAGGTGATAACGTCATCTTCATATTCCATCGGTATAGGCAGATCAGTATCAAGTTGTTGCAGTTTCGGTTTGCTAGGCTCCTTGGGTGGATCAACAGGTTTTGGTGCTTCATCTTCAGCTGGCTTGGTTTTGACGATCTCTGGGACAGTCTCCACGCTATAAAGTATTTCTCGTAGCTTGGACTCCTTGGCCGTAAACGCCGTGAAGATTTTAAATTTTTCTTCTTCTGATTCGGTCGCCATTTCTTTTCGAAGCATAGTAACATACCGCGTTAATGAAGATTTATACCATGGATCCAGATCCGCATAAGGGTCGGCGATGGTCGTGATCGACTGCAAGACAGGTCGCTCGATTTTGGGCGTTGCAGGCGTTTTATTCTTGGGTGAAGCCTGTAAAGCTGAAGGCTGAAGCTCTAACACTGGTGTCGTCACACGATCGGGTTCTTTCTCAAGAGCGACCTCAGCTGGAGAACCTTGCTCTACTGAAACCTCCGCTTGCATTACAGGCTTTTGTACAAATGATACAGGCTTGGACCACTCCTTGATGACACTGTCAATTTGGCCTGTGCTACCTTCCGCCGATATTGTGCTTGAGAAGGAGTCCACACTGTTCATACGATCAGGCTGCTGATACTGAAGCTGGGAGGGCCCTGGTCGCTGAGTCCCGATGGATGACACTGGAGAGACACGTCCTGGCTGGATGCGATCATTCCCTGTAAGTATTGGCGGTTGGGATTCTGGGTTCGATGTTTGTTGATTGGCAAAAGTGGGGGAAAAGTCTGAAGCCAGCTCAAACATGTTCGTTTCTTGTGGTGGCTTTTCGGGTTTGAAATTGAACGTTTCCGTGTCATCAACTTCTTCAAGGCTAGATGTAAAATGTTCCCAATCAGACGGCCCCCCTAATCCCAGCGCGGAGGCGCCTGATGTTGAGCTTTGCGGATTTGCGGTGACTGGCAGCGCAGGAAGAGGAGCAGCCGGTGAAGTATGGGCCGGCGCAGGAGTCACATTCACATTTGTGGTAGATGGAGTGGGTGGCAGATGAGCCTCGCTTGGAGGAAGGCCGGGGGGTTGATCAGAGGCATTGCTCTGAGGAAAAGGATTCATTGGAATGCTCGGCTCATTGAAATTCGCATGCGTTGTTTGAGGCACTGAAGGCTGCGGGTGGGGTGGTGGAAGAGGAGCCTGTGACTGCTGCTGCTGCTGCGGTTCATAATTATGTGTTGGCGGGTGGGTAGAGTAAATCGGCACATTTTGCCAATTTTGCTGAACCTGTTGGACCTCCGGCTGGTATGCAGGAGGTATCGGTGGAGGCTTTGGGGGAATTGACTGGTTGATGCCAGAGTTTGGATCTGGGTATGAATGCGGCTGCCAGAATGGCGACGTGTGCGGTACCTGTTGTTGCTGTTGTTGTTGTTGCTGTTCGGGGGTATGCATAGGCGGATTGGGCGCATAGTAAGGCTGCTGGGATTGCGCTGCGTTCCACATCGGCTGCTGTCCTGAATGCGCTTGCAGTTGAGATTGATCCATCCCGCTTGCTGGTCGCGGCTTGGCAATGTCAGTACTAGAATTCTAGAAGGATGGATCACTGACAGATCACGTACCGGTAAAGGAGGCGGAACCAATGATTGATTGCCTGTCGCAGTATTGAGTTGATGGTGAGGATGGTGCTGGTGCTGGTAGTGGCCATGGCTTTGAGTATACCGCACACCCCAAGTGGACGTATCCACATTCGGAGACGGTACCGTAGGCACCGGTTGGGATTGTGACGCGAGGTCAAGCGCGGGAGAAGGCGCTGACCCGGGCATTGGGCCGTACATATTAGGATTATAAAAGGTCGTGGTCGGTTGAGGTGTGGCAGGAGGCGGAGGCGGATGAGTCGGCGGCTGCGGCGACGAAGCCTGTGGTGCATTCCATGGCTGCCCGTGCTCTGCCGGCTGGGCCTGCTGCCATTCGGGATACGAAGAAGGGGGCGCCGTGGAGTAATATGGCTGCTGGGGAGGTTGAGAGCCGTACATCTCTGCGACGCGGGTCTTTTGAACGCACTAGTTGATCGAATCCGCGAGCTTGTCAAGAGGTCAGTCAAACAGGCTGACGAGCACAAAGAGGAACTTGGGCATCAACGCCAGCTCAAGATCCAAGGCCACAGACCAAGACAAAGCTGCACAGTAGTCGATCGGGTCTTGATTTGCTTTTCAACGGAGGCCACGCGCAGCAACGTTCGTTCACTTCATCCTCGAGGCCGACACACGACCCAGTGCCTACAAGAGGTATCTTTGTATGTTCGGGCACAGTTTTCTCTTCAGTATTAGACAGGGAATCGCCCGGCTTTTCATGTACTTGGACGAAGGATACGGCCACTTGATGATCCTGTCGCGGATGACGATCAACGGGGCGATCGGGAGAGACTGAGATGTTGGGAGCTAGGATGGGCGAAACACGATGAGCCTCGATGGTGGTTATTATAGACTCACTCGTGAACTAGTTAGCTAACTAACTAGGTGTGGAGGTCGGGTGGAGCTGCTGGGCTCGTATTGTCTGTTTCCTTTCGGCGGCCCAACGGGCAACCGCTCAAAAGGAGTCAACAAGCAGAATCGAATGGGAAAGACGGGCACACAGACAGACCAAGGGATTGAAAATAGTCAATAAACCAGCCACGAGGTGAAGCTCCAGCGAACCGAGCGTGCCGTTTCCGTTTGCGTTTCCGACCAGCACTGCATCTCCATCAAGTTAACTAACTACGGAGTACAACTAACTAGTTTAACTACAAGCGTGAGGCTATGTCGCTTTTTTGACGCGAGTTGGTCCGTGTGAACGCCAACCGAAAGTGAAGCTATCTCATTCGTCCTTCGCACAGTTTTCCCTCTCTTGACATGGATCGCTAATTAACGCAGATTTCTCAGGACCAAATGCATGTCCATTCCCGGTCGAACTTCACTACGACGTCGTTCCACACGCAGGCGAAGCAAGCTGGCACTCATCTGGCCTTCCTTTTCCTCTCGTTTACTGGTTGCTCAGGGCCTGATATGATCGGCTCTTTGTCAGGAGAAAATCGAGCAATTCATAGCCTCGAGAAACAGAAACAAAAAGGGTTGTTTTCTCGGAACAAGACAGCCCTTCAAAGGCCGGTTCTGAAAGGCCCCGGATGGACGGAAGGATTTATTTGCGACGTCGATCGCCCTTCTTTTCCTTGCTCGGTTGCTTTTCAGCCTGGCGTTGTTACCTCACAAAAGGCACCAGGAGCTCAAGGGTGTTATGCAGAGTCCAAGACATCCTAGTCCGCCAAAAGAAGATTCCTAACAGTTCGTTCTTTGAGGCTGTGGATTGTCTTCTCACTTGCTTTCGAAAGCTGTTGTCCAGGGAATTTCCGGGGCATGAGAAGCCAACAAGTGAATTGAAACCCTATGCATACCTCTCATTATACCCATATGTCGTGAAAGACACGGCCAATTCCGGTAAATTGTTTAGCTTCATCGCTGCCTTTCAATGAATGGCCTTTTATGTCTCAGTGAAGGGACAATATTAATTATTATATCATTGTTTATCTGAATAGAACCGCCCTTCTGGTTCTGTTCTCATTGAGATATGAGAATTTTTTTAAAAGGATTTATGGCTTGTTTCGTGATGCCTATTCCTATAGACATTGCCTTTATATTGACCTCTTGGGTCGTTCTATATAGGAACGCTTCGCATTCTCTTTTCCTTATGGTGCAGTCTTGATAGATAGAAAACTCGCTTTTCTATGTGGCAAGACCCTTTCGCTTTTAAAACCCCTTTCGTTCTGCTTCTTACCCTGAAGTATAAGAATCTATATGAATACTTAGCCCTAAATTACTAGATCCAAAATATTCGAACATGGCTCCCGTTCCTGAACTACCTGCTTTCCCGGAGCGCCCGAAGTTATTCGATGAAGTGGAATGGGGCCCGCTCCCTACCGATAAGAATATAACGCTGGCGTATAAACTTTGGCGCCTTCAAGATGGCTGCCTCGCGAGAGACAACAGTTTTCGACCTATAGATCCTGATATGGGACCCGAAAATGTGCATCCTGATACTTGCCTCGTCCAACATGTGTACGAAAGTCTCATGCGACATATCGCTATCCCTCTGAACAAACAAGAGCAAGACATATATGCTCAATATTGGGCGCGCGACTACGTCTCCGAAGATGACAGCGACATAAGTCTAGGAAACGTAATAGTGCAGGGGTGGTCATATGGGGAGATCTTTGGGCCAGACAACCGAACCAACGATGAGGAACAACCACTAATAATAGAAGTCTGCGGCTTGGATATCAATAGTTCCCGCTGGAGAAAGGCCGACTTGCAAAAACAGCTTCGAATCAGACAGCTAGACACAAGAGGAACGGTTGCAGAATTGAAAAAGCGCCTTTACGATGCCGAACGTGAGAGCATCAGGCTCCATGCGGTGGATATTGACAGGGGGAGCCTATTTCCTTTCCAGGATTTGTCAGACTGGGGATATCCCCGTCAAGGTGAGTATATGCTGAAAATATCGACAGGATCGAAATTTAGCCCTCTGGATATGTACACATGGGCCATTTCGCTCAGCCCATACAATCCTGCGTATTGGACTAGTCGAGCTTACCTTTACTATCAAATGGGCTACTTCGATCTCGCTCTCGGGGATGCCTACCGTGCTCAGCTGCTGTGCGATGTTGTGATGAATACCTCAGTCCGCAGCTCCCAGCCCGGATTATATGTTCGCACGTGGGATGCTATTGAACGCCACGTCCTTCACGTTAACTACGAAGGTGAAGGGAGAATTCCGGAAATTGAGAGACTCCGAGGCGCGGGCGGCGCCAAGGTCTTTATACCACACGTTCGGAAAGCACTTCACCACATTGTGTGTCTTAGTTTGTTGGCGCTGCAATGTTGGGCGGATTATCTGTCTCTCGAAGGGGAAGCAAAAACAGGTCGAGATCGCGATAGTCGGGCGATTCAGAAACGGCAGAAATGGGTGGGCGAGTTTGTCAAAGGGGTCATGCAAGAGAAACAAGGGGATCCCCGAGAGTTCTTTTACGAAAGCCATTACGGCCGCGTTTTAGGGACTCCATATCCCCGCTGCATGCCCATTGAACGCACAACAGACAAAGTTTTGCAGAAGATCAACGAAGAGATCATTGGCAAATCCCAAGCACTCAGACTTGGACCTAGAAAAATTGAGGTTCGAAAAAAAGCTGACGATCAGCTAGGGGTGTTCGCCATAGAGCCTATCCAAGGAGGTGAAGTGATCTATGCCGATGAGCCATCCATTAGGGGCCACCTCCATGAGTTCTATCGTCCAAGAGAAGAACGATGTGAAAATTGCAATCGACAGCTTCCTTCAATCGTCAGCGGCAAAGAAACACAACGCTACATCAAAGAAAATCTGGCCAAGGTCCAGGCTTCAGGTATGGCGTGTAAATGTTGTATAGCACCATCTGAGCCACTCTATTGGTGTTTTCCTCCGCCGCAGGACGAACATGATGACACAAGCACTTCTCCAGACCCTCCGCAGGCAAGAGACGCTCGTCCACGTACGCACAAACGGGCTGCAGACGATGAGGATGATGACGGTGAAAGGCGAGAAACCAAAAGGCAAAAGAGCGGCCTCGCTTCATGCTTGGATATTGCGCTGGCGCAGTATCACTACCGGGCGTGCGGACGCGACTGGAAGTGGTTGCATGATGCGATGAGGCCTACTATCTGGCCTTCAGCTACACCATGCATACAGCATACGAACGAAAGACACGGAACCATTCTCAGTCTTATGCTTCGGGAAGTTTTCGACATCACCCTGCAGAGACGGGAGACGGATGGGAAGCCACATCTTCTGGCTCACGAAATTGACGAACTGTTTCCACTTATGGGAGCAGACAAGAGCTGTGAGGAGCAAAGATTTCCTTTCTCATACGCAGCAAATATCAGAGTTCCGTTCGATATTCTACAGTGTCTAGGGGTGAATATTTTCCGAGACTTGACGTTTGACACGTGGGTCATCCAGTTAGTACTCAGGAAACTGTTGATCAACGCGATTCCGTGGGATCCATCTCGGCGGTTGGCTGATAATGTGGACCCTCCATCGAACAAGAAACTTCGTCGTGACGGGCTTCAATATCTACGAGAGAATAACTACGCGGCAGCCGGTGCCGGTCCAACCATCAAGAATCTATATCTCTTTCCAGGCGTGTCAATGTTTAATCACGTTTGTTCTGACTACCATAATGTGGTTTGGGATTGGGATCTCCCTATTCCAAACCGCATCATCCTTATGACAACAAGGAGCATTGAGAAAGACGAAGAGCTTTCTATTCCATATGTACCATTCATGATTGAAGAGGACTTTGCACAGCGACAACTCGGGATCGGCTGCCGATGTTTATTGTACGATGATCGTACCAAGACGCATCGTTTACTTAGCCCTTCCGAGGATGGTAGTGATAGTGAAGATTCTCCTAGCCAGGGCACTAACGAAGATCGCGAGGACGACACGGATAACAGTGACAACCGTTCTGGTCCTGGAGAAGCCGAACGATCATTGTCGTCGGAACCGTTCCCTACGCAGCGAGCGGCGACTCCAAACCCAGAAGATGAAGGGGAGTACGACGAGGCTGACTTCCGGGAACCGTCAATTACGCCAAAGGAACACTCCGGTGAGCCGATGACTGAGGGACAAGTCACTTGGCATGCAGATTCACTGAGAGCTGCGCTCCAAGAGGCAACTGCTGCTCTTTTCCAGCTTAGGAAATCGACAGCCAAGGACCAGAGCTGAGAGCAATACAACTTAGATAGAACAGATTTCGCCGTTGGAATTCTCAGCCCATGTCTTGCTACCTACCTTGGGGCTGCTTTGCGGTCATGGCCGTAGATTTGTAAAAGGCTGGAGAAGCGGGAGGGGTGTCAATGAGATTGCGGGTTTGTGAAGGATAATTTATTTTCCATATAGATGAAGCTATCCACTTATTCTGGTTTCCAAAATGAGTGTCAATCAGAATTCTTTTGTTTTGGCCAATTCCGCTGGGATGCTACCAAGTAATATGGTCTGCAGCAACGCATTATTAGTTGCAAATGTTTTTCATGTGAGCCCGTTCAACTTCATTGTTTGAAACAAACTCAACAAAAGCTAATTAAAAAGGGCTTCTTTCGTATGAATAAGAGCATTGTTTAAATTGAGATCTGAAGGTAGTAATCTTGCAAAATGAAGTCCCGAATACATCAGTGTGGCACAGGATTCCGGCCGAAAAGCCAACTAATTATTGTCATGTTTCCTTTTTGTTACGGATCATGACATACATTTGACTTCGCATACGAATTGCACGGCCATTGTATAATTCAGAAATTAGCTCTCAGCTGAAGAAACCCTTGATCGCCCGTTACCTGTTGCCTCGGCACAATATTAATATCAAGGTGATGCAACGACGCATAAGAGTTTGTAATTGTCGGGTCTTTAAATCAGCATCGTAACCAACTTTTGTTAGCGATTATAAATTGTGAAGAATAAACAAATGAGGATCCGGTTTCGAAGGATGCATCTTATTGTCACTTGGACTCTGCCTCTGAGCAAACTTTATGCGTTTATTTCTGTCACAGCCTGTAACATCGTGGTGTATATCGGTGGGATCGCGGGGATGAGTTGGAGACAGGGAACTGGAGGTAATGGCAAAAAGCCCGTGTTATGACAGACGATCCCGGCTGCAAACAATAGTAGTTATAGCACATCTAAGGAATAGAAACAAACCCGATGCAAGGACGTATAGTTGGGAACAAGTGTTGGGTCTCAATGGACAGCGATTCTGGCATACATAGCCCGGAGCTAAGCCTGTTGAGTGAGTCTGCTGAGCTCATATACATAATGATAAGACTATTGCGCGAGTCTCCTCTGGCCAACTGTTATCTGTCGGAGGCGGTTAGCAATATATTTGAAACGTAAGGGTTACTTGCAAAACTTGTCCCTCTATCACACTATCAATGCAGCCTGGGGCCGCAAAGAAACGAGCAGAAAACATCTTTGCAATTAATGAACAGAAGGGCATTTGGATCCTGGAGGTTTTGATGGGCCGAAATTGGAACGGTTTTTCCAATTATCGCGGGCGAAGAGCGAAGTTGATGGGTAGTTAGCCATCCCGCGTCCTGATTGGTCAACGGGCGACGGAGACGAATAAGTCAATTGCAGAGCCCGTTTTTTTGAAGTGCCATTCTTTTCGTTCTATTGTCAACCTCACGGTGCACAGGCTGGCACTGGCGTTCTCTCGGGGTATGCGGTTATTCGACAACCCGTAGTTATACGTCGACAGAGCCTCTCCCAGCCTCCCAGCCAATCGTAGCGCAAAACCAGGGGGTAGTTAAAGAAGGGTGAATCTGCTCGCTGGATGCAGGGTCATAGCCGGCGGTTGTCCAGTTCCTTGGGCGACACAACGGAGAGAGAATGAAGAGAGAGAAAGACAGTAAAGATAAAAAAAAAAGAAAGTAAGTAAGGAAAGGGAAAAAAAAGGAGGTCGTCGGTGAAACAGGCGCCGGAGCCGCAGACTCCAGAGCGGGAGCGCACGGCCAGTCCTGGATGAAATCCCTAAACGTTCACGAGTTAAACTAGAGAAAACAAACGGCCGTTCCGATTCTGTGTGCCGCCGGGACCTCCCTCTGGGCCTATCAGGCCGCTGGAGTGGTGGATTTCGCACCTGCAACTAAGTTGAAGCCGCAAGGGAGAAGGGATGATCGTCCGGCGTCGTTTTCAATCAGGTGATTTTCCCCCAACGTTCCCCCTCCCTTCCAACGACCCTGAACAAAAAACGGCGCAGGACTCACTTCGCGTTGACTACGCCGGCGAACGGAGAGAAAAGTGAGCCCCAGGCAGACACGCCGGTGGGTTGTCACGGCTCCCCCGGGAGAAAAGAAAAAATGCTTGTTGCGGCACAGCTCGACTGCCTGCTGGTCACTGCCTCGCTCGACAACCTGATTGCACAGACGTCCTCCTCGCCGCTCTTCCAATCGGATCGCTACGACCGCTGGGGTCGCATCGTGCCCTTGAACCCTGGGACGCAGCCTTACACAAGACAAACGGAGATGCTCTTCGCCGGCGTTGCAGAACCCTCTTTTTTCTTTCTTTCTTTCTTTTCTTTCGAATCTCGCAAGTCCAGGACAACGCTCGACGATGTCCTCATTTGCCGTTTCTCTCGCGAACGGAGCCATCCCTCCTAATGCCCATCAAGCTACGTCCCAATGGGGAGGGGGAGGGGGGCCGGGGTCAATCTATATGGAATATTCATTTAACTGACTGTGCCGCAGTTTAAAAGGAACGGGTCCGAAGGCCGCCATGGCTAGCCCTTGCCTGCAGATAACTGTGACCACAGGCAACCCGCACAGCACAAAGTTAGGCACGCCCAAGCTCCATGCCTGCCTGCGGAAATTTAGACAAACTTCTTACGAAACAGCAGTGCAGGGTGCGCCGACAGTCCGTGGACTTGGATCGACGCTACCTCTGCTGGTTTTTTTCCCCTGTGATTCAAATGCTGTCCAAGAGAGCAAATGCCTGGATTTGTTACACATCCGGGCCACTGTTTTCTGTTGAAAAGGCTGAAATGACATCTCCGGCGTTGGGCCCGTTTGGGAGCCCGAGAAAAAAAAAGGAAGAAGAATTGATGTTAAGCATTGCACAGGGTCAACTAGATCGGCTCATAGTCTCAAATGACTACATTCGCATGCGGCTTGGTGGGTCGGTGCCTTTTTTTTTCTTTTTACCCTTTCGTCTCTGCTTTTTCCCGTCATAGTTACTGCACTGGTACGTGCATGCACTTAGATCTGTCTTCGTCCCCGGTTGTTTCCTTCATTCGTCGACTGTGCCATAGCAGGCACCCAAGTTCCAATTTTGGATACCCCCTGGCATGTGAAAAGCTTTTTTTTCCCTTGCTTTCAAGCATCTTGATTTGATTGTGATCCCCGGCGCCGTTGAGAGCTTCTCCTGCAGCTCACCGCGCTTCGAGGGGTCTTCTCACGGCCCCCTCTGTACCAAGATATGACGTTGGGTCATGTCTTGGGTTTCCTTTTTTATCAACCGGATAGAAGCATGGCGTTATTCTACATGCTTAGCGGCACTAGGTCAAATTCGTCTATCCATTGAGATGTGGCCGTTCGCCTGTCTGTGTCTTGGTCTAATCTTGCCTTTCCTTGTAAAGCGGCTACCTTGCCATAGTATTCGCTGAATTACTCGACACTCTACGCCTCCCCGTTAATTACGAGGTAGAGTAATTCACTGGCCATTCTAGGAGTGACCCATTTCTGAGAAAGTACAAAAGGGAGGGTGATACTTCTGTTTCTTTGTCGCAATCAGACAACATTCTCTTTTATATCCAGTTCTTCCTCCGATCTCAAATCTTGCAAACAGTCTCGGCTTGCTGCTCTGATTTCAGCCTCCGTTCTTGTGCGAACTCTTCGATTTCCCATGTCTGCTCCAACGCGACAGCTTGGAAAGCTATCAATTGGAAGCATGCCGACCACTCGAGCCCAAACCCAAAGAGGGACAAATGTTCCCGATGAAACCGCCACTCGCTCTGATAGTGAATCTGAAGAGGAGACATCAAGCAGCGAAGACGAAGCCCCTGCCTCCCTTGCAAATGCGACAGTGATCCGAAGTTCCACAAACATCCCTTACGATCTCAGTCAACTCTCCGGAATAGCTAGAGCTCGAGCGATGCACGGTTTAAAAGGCGAATTCGTTGTTGACCGATGTCGTGCAACACAAGGAGGATTCGATTTTGATGTGGCCGATCATGGCCGTGTTCGATTGATTGAAAAATCCATGATTTGCTCTTGCCAGGACTTTAGACAGACAAACCTTGCATGCCGCCATGTATACGTAAGTCCCAGATACGCTCCCAAGCATTCTTTGGCATGCATGCGTGATACTAACACTCTTTGTCCTTTAGTGGCTTGTTGACCAGTTGCACCGAGGGTTCTACCCCAGCGCCCCTCCTCAGGCTGTACGCATGTCGGACACTGGCGAAACTCGATTTTCTGCCCGCATCGCCGAAATGTTAGGAGATAAGATAGAGGAGATTGCAAAGAAACTCAACTGGCCTTATCTCCCTGGCGCAACCTCTCCTACCGACTCGAGCTGCGGGGAATCAGGCTCCTTGAGCCGTTCTCAGAAAGTCCACGACATCCTCTCCGCGTTCACCAATAAGATGCCCGATCAGTTTCGGCCGGATCTTATCAAGATCATAAATCAGCCTCGAACTCCAGCGCAATGCGTGATCCAAGGTGATCTTGAAGCTACCATGTTCCGTCTTGCGCTTCAGGACGACAATTTATATTCCAGCCTTCGCAAGGCCATGCCCTCCGGGGCACGAGCAGAAATACTCTTCAACAAATTCCAAACCAGAATTAAAAATCTGTTTATTGAATTTGACGAGTATCGAATGCACGGTCCTGTGCGGCTGGACGGCAATGCACTCGAGATCCCCGTCGTCGTCGAAGAGCTCCACAAGAGACTGGAACAAATTCAACACAATATACTAGCTCGTTCTCCGCACGGTTTACCCGACGCTGCAAAAGCACTGGTCTTCCTGCTAGACCAGGTTTCGGCCAGAAACTACGACGCGTTTGAAGGGAATGACTGGGACCGCCCCGTGCCAACCGGAGAAACAAAAAAGGACCGGAATCTCTACCTGCAGCTTATCGATCAGTCGGGTCATACGGACTCATTCTTCGTGCTCGACTGCCTCGAGACCCTGCCTGAACCTATCGTGCGCGGATGGGCCACGGAACTAGAAACAATCTTCAACGCGATGTGTCCGAATCGCGCCTCGCTTCAGTACTTGCGCAAATTTCAGACCCTGATAGCCGGGGACCGCTCCGGTGCCGCTGCGGCACCACCAGTTGGCCACAAGAGACCTGCCATAGGCTCTGCCGATGCTGGCAGGAAAAAACCTCGATAAATTCTTTTTCTTTTTCTTTCTCTCATTGCAATGCACCCCTGCAGAACTTTACGACACACCTCTCAAAATGGTGAGATGTGGGTGGGAAAATAGACACATGAACCCAAAAACAAAAAAAAGAATACGCACTATAACGAACTTAATGCTGTACGATTCGAAGCGACTGTTTTGCTACCGTGCTCCTAATAATATTCAGAACAAAATTGCCCGTCCTGTTTTGGTTATAGAAAAAGGAGAATACGCAGCAGACCCTGAAGCCGGCCTTCTGGGTCCACATGTTTGAGCGTTTTGAGCTTGAAGTCAGCAATACCACAGCGTTCTTTTTTTGTTTTGCAGAGCTCCCTTTTTTCCATCCTTTTTTTTGTTCTTGCTTCCTTTTCTTCATTCCGGATTCCTACTTGTGTTATTCCTTGTTCCCAAGCATGCTGGTCTTGCAGTTGGAATGAGTTCATTATATTCGGTGACAGATATATGTAACTTCTATTGAATCAAATATCTTTGACGGCTTTTCTTTCTATAATCAGATTATTTTTATATATATATCTTTCAAAATGTTATACCATATATACTAAAAATAAAAAAAATCCGAAGTCAGTCCCAACCTCTGAAATAACAAAAAACAGGGGATATCGGATGCTGAAAAAAAAACATAAAACAAACACAAAAGGATCTATTGTCACATCAACAAGAAAGAAGTAAAATCATTATGCATAAAACATTACCAAAGAAGCATATAGCATAAACAGATCAAAAGCAGTAGTCAAAAGGGGGAATCAAAAAGTCACCAGGTATTATGCAGGAAACAGCCCAAAACAAAGCTCATATGCAAAAATCAAAAACACCAAAATAGCAACCAAGAAAACAATCTATCGCCAATATATGCCACGGGAAATGTAAAACCAAACAGGAGAAGAGTTTATGGAAAGCAAATTCAGATGAAATACTCCAAAGCAAATCAAAATCTGGATTCAACAAACTCCCACGCTGGCTGATGCTGATGCTGATGCTGAACCTGAGGATGCTGAATTTGATGCAAATGCGTATGCTGGTGCTGATGCTGATGCTGATTTGGAAAACACTGCCTCGCTGGCTGTTGCTGTTGTTCAATCAATCTCATCAAAACACGCTCTGCCTCATTCAAAAGCCCACCACCATTCCAATTGCCTCTTGCGTTGCTAAAAATAATAAGACGAATATGCTCAATGACTGCCGTTAAATCATGGTTAGGGATATCTGGTGGAACTGTTTGGTCTAGGAATAATCTAAGAGACGGAGTGGTGGAGAAAAATGTCGAGATATACTGATGTACATGAATCGGATGTCGAGGTGAAACTGGAGTAACAGGTGATTGGTTGGTCGTCATTGCGCGGTTTTCGTATGCCGAGCAAATCAATGTGCAATAATATAGGACCCAGGGTGATTGAAGCATTGTGAGTGGATAGGCTAGTGGCTGGGTCGTCGTCGCGGTATTGTCAAGCGAGGAGAAAGCCTTTTGGGTTAAAGAACTCCTCGACATACCCGGGGTGGAGTGTCGCGAGTTCTGGTGCTTATTCTGAACTGGGGTGAGGAAATGTTGATCCAAGCTCCCACGCCGTTGTACATCAATCGGCGCTTTCGACTTACTAGGAGCACTTTGGCCGATTGTG
This sequence comes from Amauroascus niger, assembly GCA_001430945.1. Lineage (NCBI taxonomy): Eukaryota > Fungi > Ascomycota > Eurotiomycetes > Onygenales > Onygenaceae > Amauroascus > Amauroascus niger. The sequence goes on from LJPK01000664.1 coordinate 57,729, forward strand.
TACCGCAGAACATTTACTGCATGCCAAAACGCGGTTTTCATTTCGGTAGTATTTGAAAGCCAAGCCCGAACTTGATCTTTTGCGGTTTGAAATTCAGCTTCAGAAACTTTGCGGTTGAAAAGCCAGGATTCTCCACTGACAGTCAAAAGTGCCCGGAGAGGTACGTGCTTGACTGCCAAAAGCGCGTGGTACATGAACCGGATATAGGACGATCGAGTGTCCTGGATGTCGTTGTTATCGTGTGAACTGATTTTGACTGCAACCTTCTCAATGAATACACTCATCTTGTCTTCCAAATCGCTCGTATTGGGCAAACTCTGGCTGAAGATGAGACTGGCTTGAAAAGGATCGAGGCCGACTTCAGAAGGGTCGCTGGACTTGATGATGCGTTCTCTCGCGCTGGAGGACATGAGTAGCTCGTATTTCCTTGCGCACTCGGTCCACTCGGCAATGTCACTGCTTTCCCAGAGCTCAGAGCTGCAAGGGAACGGGAGTTCGACCTTTGGAGAGATCCGGTACTCTTTCATTACCGGATCCAAGGTGGATTGAAGGAAAGTAGCCAGCGGTTGCTGGAATAAAAGCGATTGTTGTACCTCGAGAATAAAGGCGGCTTGCAGGACCCTCCGTCGAGTCTCGTGTCCAACCCAGAATTCATGTGCCTTTTTAATGTCATCGGCGCTTGGGTTCGGGGGAAGGGCTTGGTAAGCGGCAAGCGGATTCTTCGAAGCCCAGTGGCCATCTTGAATAAACTGTAAAGATTGAATATATGTTAGATGAAGGCTGAATTGAATCTGTGGATGTGAGTCGATATGCACTTACACTTCCGTACAGGCTTCTCAATCGATGAGAGACCTTGACATCCGCTTTCCGCGACCGGTATTTAGCCAGAATCTCGAGTAGGAAGACCGCTTGAATATCAGATATCCGTGAACGACTATTGATAGGGTTTCGCTATATGAAACAGTCAGTCTACCATCATCCAACTTGGAATGGGGAAGGAATATTATACCTTCGACAGAATCTTTTGGCAGGCCTCAAGCAGAGCCAAAGAATAATCTTGCGAGTTTGGACGATGATCATACTGTGATCCAATTGCCACCATAGCCCCAGTCATCAAGGGACTAGGTTTTGTCGAGAAGAAGGATGATCGATGAACAATGGGGAACAAGGGGTGGAAGTACTGCCAGTAACACTCGAGACAATCCTGCCATTTGGCAAGGTCAATTATTGCCAGTCCATCATCAGATGAAACGACTCCGGGGGTGGAAGTAAGTTCGCGTCGTAGAGCAAACCATTCGACTCCATCCAGGTTGGAGAGGGGTACTGGTACGGCTGGGGGACCGTCAACAACCTTGCGGGCGGAGCTCGAATAGATAAGGGAAGGTTCACCTACTGTCTGGGGGATGTCGCCTCCGAAAGCGGTCGTAGGTAACATCTGCGGGGGTTGAGTGACGGCGGCTTGGAGTGGGGTCCAGTCGGGGTAAGTTGTCATCAGCGTCGGGGAGGTTGTGAGGTGTTGGGAGAAGACAGCCTCTGGGAGTGGTTCGATAACGGAGAATTGGGAGGACATTGGGAACGGGCTGCCGTTCGATGAAGATCGCGAGCTTTCAGGCGAGGAGAACGGGACGATATCATCGACATGGGCATAGGACGTCTGGGGTACGGTATGATTCTTCTCCAATGGCTTTCCGGTCTGACCCCAAAGGTGGGCCGAAAAGTCTCCTCCATAAGCGTGTGGAAGCGAGGAAGGGATATTTGCCGTAGGTGGGAGGGAGATGGGGAGCGAGACCAAATGATGGTCTGCAGCGGAAGCTGGAATTGAAACTGCTCTTTCGGCAATGGATGACGCGTGGCTGCTTTTTCTGCGACGGACGGGCGATGATCTCGCAGGTCGTGTTTGCGAATCATTGCTGCTGTTATCCGGCGAATTTACCGTCAGTTGGAAGGCAATTGAGAATCGACGGTTTCAGCGTGGAAACCAAACAGACTTACTGTTTCTCCATATGGCGCGTCAGCAAATCATTGCGATGGAATCCTTTCCCACAGCCTTCGACAGAGCACGAAAATGATGCCTGAGGATTATGGTTTAATTCGTGACGCCTACAAATGGATTGTTAGATATTTTGAGACGAAAGCAACAAAAAAAAGGCTAATCAAGCGCGTACCGCCTATGCTCGGCTCTCGTGAAGACCTACAGAGAGTTGGGAGTCAATTGCAATTCCAAGAAGAAATGAAGGATAAATGACCAGCTATTTTTTAATTCTTTTGGATTCGCATACCTTTGTGCAACCCGGAAATTGACACACGTGGACGCGTTTTCCTTTCTTGGCCTTGCTTACTCTGTGAGTTGCAGGAGTGTATGTGACGGGCGCAGAGGCTTCCAGCAACGCCTTCTGGCGTCGCAGTGCGACGACGTCGTCTCCGGAGAGCGGGTTGGCAGTTGATTCGGGCTGATTGACAAAGGATCTGTTGGCGGGTCTAGGCATGGCCCAGTGCTGATTCAGAGAAAGCGATTGAGGGCCGTTGAAGGAGGGGAGGGCCGACGGCGCAAGCTGGAAATCTAGCATTGGCGGCAGAGAGGAGTGGGTGATGGGTCGGGCATCCCAGCTCGCAGCCGGGCCACAGGTTGACGGCTGAGTGGTGGCCATTCTTGCTGGATCATAGAGCAGTAGTGGACAGGTGCGGTGGTGCTAGAACAAAAGCTGCTGCTGATGATGATGATGATGGTAGTGCTGGCCAGGAAGGAAAGGGAGGAAGGTTGGTGGAGGTAAGCCATGGGAAAGAAAAAAAATTTCAATGAACCCGAAGCTTCATCGATGCAGTTATAATGATTTTCTAGAAGATGGTGAATTGAGTGATCGGAGAAGAAAGATGCAAAAATAGAAAAGCCCGCGAAAGGGAAGGAAAAAAAAAGAAGACGTCGAGAAAAAGCAAAGAGAGCAGCGAGGACGGACGCCCATTGGAGAATCACCTTCCCCCCCGGTCTAGCCGCAGGCAACGAGAAAAAGAGGCTGAGTGGCTCTTAGGTGGTAGGTTCCTTTTTGGTGGAGCGCGCCCCCCTTTCCCCCCTTCCCCTTCCCTTCCCCCCGCCCACTCCACGGAACGGGCCACTCCTAGGGTCGTCTCGTCTCGTCCCACGGGTCCCAGGAAACCAAAGCAAAGCCAAACGTGGGTTTTCTGGGAGGCGTGATCCTGAAACACCCTTGACGCTTGTTCCAGGCGTGTTCTCTGCTGTGTGCAGGTGTTTTGTCAACCGCCGCCAAGCTGTTCTCCAAGCGTTCCTTTTTAAAAATAATCCTTGGGGCTGAGCCCCAGATTGGCCGGTCAGAACCTCGGAGGCCCGCTTGCTGCTTTGCAGAAACAACCGCTTCGTCGCTTCTTGAGTCTTGATCATTGGAAGGTTCGTCTGTCAGATCTTAGCAAGATGATTAACTAACACGTTCAACAACTTGCACTGGATAACTAACTACTCCGTAGAGCATCTCGAATTGGCCAATCGCTCTCTAACTACACTAACTACGGCAAACCAACGTATCTATATCCTGCCGTGGAAAGGATTGAAATGCACACTGAATGTTCCCCCCCCCATTGCCAGTCCTCGATGGACGGGTGTAACTAGTTAACTAGCAAAATCTCACCAATTCCTTCGAACGCAGCCAGGATCACGATTCCTTCCACTGTAACTATCAAAAAACCTTCGATGCATTCTTCTACGGCAGGGTTGCACGTACACACATCTGCAACGAAGAAGGAGCCCGCCCAATGCCTTCTTCGCGCGTGTTCTGGCAGGGTAAGCGCCGTGTCACGACTCGGTCTGTTCCTAAATCTGGAAAAAAGCCTCTCACCGCCCAGAGAAAGGAGGGGCAGCGGAAAATAGCCCGCATGCACTTGGCCTGTTTGGGACTTGGGTCCATTGGGGGCTAAATTTAGAAACTTTTGTTTTTCTCTCCAAAGATTCTTCAAAGTCGAGCACTCACACAACTCTTCAGCCAATTCTGCACAATGATGACAATTCAGCACTCATCATAGTAAAGAGAAAAAGGAACCATCACTGGATTCATCTTCTTTGTTGAACTCACCTCTCGCCAGAATTCCATTCCAGCCTGACACTTGCCCATCTTGTTTCGACTTTCAACCTTGAAATCCCACTCCCAAGGCACAACATGTCATCACTGCGTGATTATCTTGAAGATATGGAGAATGTAATTTCCACTCTTCATGAATAATGAGAGGGGCCAACAGATGCTCCTTGTTTCTGTGGGGTCCAACTTGACTGCCCAGAGAAGGCGAGCCAAAAAGCAGGAACCTTTAGATCCAGCCTCTGTCATGTCCTTATCCGATTGTCTGTGGGGTCAGGGCTGACTCAAGCCATAACATCCTCATCCAACGGCGTACATACATCACACATACTACATCATAACCTATAGTTATACATAACTACTACACAGAGAGCGAGAGATGAACTCGATGGCTATGTGACAAACACAGAATACGCACCTCATTCAGGTCTGGACTTGTCCAACAGTTCGTTCCTGAAAACTGGCCGTGCAACATCCGCTCTAAAATGCAGGGGAATGGCATCTACTGACTACCGGGTTCTTCAGGGTCTTTCCACGAGTTGTTGATGCTCCACACCCTGTGGCTGAAGGATCTCAGAGTCAGACAGAGCTGGAGTAGTATCTACATAGTACTCCGTAGTTAGCTAACTAATCACATTTGGCAGCCAGGGTAGGGTGTCGTTAACCAAGTCAAAAGAGTAGAAAAGCAGCCAAGTAGTTAGTTATCACAAGCAACATAGCCTCTTTGGCATTTTCCTCATTTCGACATATTCCAAATAAACCTGCTTGCTAAACGAAATCCGTGTTTTCTAAGCACTTACTATTCTTCTCAACTACAATTAATAGAGATGCAGACTAATGATCAATCGATTAGTTAACTGCTGACCACTGATCTGGGTTGGGAATGCTGTTTCACTGCCACGACGAGTCTGCAGGGATAACTAGTTAACTTGCTAACTTGCTAACAAACTACATTGCATGGTCAGGGTCTTTTTCTCTCTTTTGCTGAGCCGATCGAGAAAACTCATTACCCGGTTTCCCGGGCTTTAGTTAACTAGGTACTATCTTATCGCAGATTACGCACGCGTCAAAGTCGTACGAAGTATAAGGCTTATCAGCGGACCTGTTTCATCATCATCTCAAAGAAATTATCTGCAGATGAAAATGGAAGGAGAAAAGGATGATCTCAAATAGATAGCCATCATATATCTCTAATCGCTTGCGCTGTCCCACAATGCACAGCAGACTCGAGAGCCAGAGTGTGCGCGAGATGCATTGTGTGTGTCGCATCTCGAGACCCGACAAAATGTAGTTGCATACTCCGTACTTCCCGTAAGTTAACCGACTTAACTAGTTAATTACTCCATAATTTCCAAACCACAAGAAATTGCAGGTCAAATGATTTCTAAATTTAGAAGCAAAGCCCCCCGCTTGGCGAGGTTAACCTGGTTGTTTTCTGAATAATTAATTAGGCTAATAAAACTGGTTTGCTACCTCATTTCCAGAGTCTTCCCCCTGGTGAACAAAACAGCTTCTCATAACACAATGTTGCCGTAAAACCAAAGTCCCTGCATCCTTAACAACTAATTGCCCTTAATTGCCCTTAAGGCAAATTATGATGATAACATTTGACCCAGGTTCGAAATTTAACTACCAAGGCTTAGCTAGTTATCTACACAGAAAATGTTGGTTAACTAAGTTAATACGAAAGGCTAGTTAATTTAGAACTTCTTCAGCAATCATGATAATTCTGAATTGACTGCCTGTTAACTAGTTAGTTAACTCAATCAATTGCGGCATAAGGAAAATCACACGCATGCCAAGTTCTCTTAAACTGAACATACAGAAGCATAATGTCTTGAAACTGACAGATGAGCACCACTTCATCAACCTGTGCCATTGAGTGTGCCGTTGAGAATTTGCCGCAGTTAGTTCTAGTTAAGTTACCCATCTCCCATCCAACCATTCTTGTGTCCTTGCTAGCTCCTGTCAAACTTCTCCCTGCTATCACGAACCATTGTCCAACAGCTCAGGTCGTTCAGTTGGAATGAAGAAGCTGCTCCCAGTTCCATTATATTCCGCTTTCTCCAAACTGTATATCCTATTTGGCATGACTAGTGCAGTTAGATAACTAACTACGCCGGTGAAATGACGCATCCTCCATTTGTAGTGGTTAACTACATTCTTATTGCAAGTTCTTGTGGAGCTTATTCAACCCCATCTTCGCCTGCTCCGACCGGAGATTGCGTCCGAAGAAGCTGGCATATTGTCGAACGTCATTGGCCTTTTGACTGTGGCTCTGCTTCAACAAATGATAACTACAACTGGGAGCTTGCACTTTTCGCGGTTTTGTCGAGTTGTCTGGAAGACGGTAAAACGGGGCCATAATAGTATTACAGAACTACCTAGGGGGAGGAGCTATAAAAATGTATAGTTACCACCTATTCTTTGTATTAACAAGGTATTCTATTTATAAGAAGAGTCTGACGATAATAATATGAACAAGCAAACTGCCACAGAAGTACCTTGGTTGTATCTGGCCCAGGAAACGAAAAAGGCAGAGTCAATCATATCCACAGTATGATACGTCCTCTAGCCTCACTCAGATTCTAAGGGACATGTTCTGTCTTGCTTGGAACCGCCCGAGAGCACCATCCACACCAACTTCTGATCAATCCCAAGCTTTCCATCTTCAAATATACTGACGATTCGCGCTCATTGCCGTACTCCTCAACACTCGCGCCAACCTTGACTCTCTTTTTAACCTTGCTTTTTACCACACCGCCAACCCCCACGATCTCTTGCCTTAGATACCCAGGCCCCTCATCATCTACATGATGGCCTTCACTAGGATGAGAATTCGAGTCATAGCCAAGATGTTCTGCTATCCAGTCATCGACTTCACAATCTACCTCGACCTCAATTTCTTCTGCTGCAAGGCATTCCTCCTCTCGTCCGCATGGCACACCTCTACATGTGTCACCAATGCCAGTACCAAGACCACCACCAAGGTAGGTACTATATCGAGTACGCCAGGAGAAAACACGCTTATATTGTGTATCGAAGTTTTGCACGGCTTGTCCACAGGGGCGGCAGAACCAAATTCTATCGTTGCACAAGCAAAAAGAGGACTGGACGAAATTGTTAGTTTCCGTCAATGATTCCGGCGGTTCCGCTAAGCATGTAGAACAAAGCCGGCGAAGGCGATTATTTAGAATTGTGGTAGTAGGTGGCTTCGAGACGCAGTTCTGCAACGTGTTAGTGGTATGTTCAAGCAATATAATATGAATCAAGGCAGGTTACCCTGCAAATTGCGAGAGTGCACCTATGGCATCGAGCTACCATATCCCTCGCGCAGCGGTGTGAAATTGCGGACTCAATATGCCAGTGCAAGTTGGGAAAATTTTTCACAGCATTGTTTCTTCTCTCAATTGAGTCAAACCGGCAGTGCAGCGTTTCCCGAACTAGTACGTCACGGGAAGCGAGCAATATCTCCCGAAACCGACGACATGTTCTAGACAAAGCATGCAAGGTATTCAAATCCACACAGCGGGCGATCTCCTTTACTATTCTGCGACATTCGGGTTAACATCTGACATCAAATGTACTGCAACGAATGCATGTTTTTGCATACGGATAACAGCTCAAAGCCACAGCAAAGTTCGAAACGACTGGATCCAGATCTTCTTCGTCACTATATTCTTCTTTCTGTTCTTCGGAACCACTCCAGTCCTCGGTATTTTCGTCACCCGTCCCACTTTCAGCGGCATTGTCGGCCGATAACGGGACCGGCGTTTTGACAGCGGCCGGAGACCCGGACGTCACAACTTCCTCCGGGAGTAGACGCTTTTCTGCGATATCACTCTGCGAGGGAAAGGCAGCATAAGTATCCTGTGCATGGTCCACGTAAATCACCATTATTGAAATGTAATTGATATGGGGTCAATGGGGATAGAGAAAATAAATATTCTAAAAAAGTGGACAAGGGGATTATAAAATAGAAAACTAGTTAACTTAACGAACGGGATCAAGCCATTGCTTTTGGCGGTGAAGTGAGGTTTGTTGCCTCTTAAATCGCCAGGAAGCTAGGGGGGAAGTGATGTCGATAGGGGAGATGTTTTGGAGCAACCAGACAGCGCGACCTTCGAAAGATTTGCAGATACAGGAGGGGCAACAACAAAATTATTAAGTGGAACGCCGCCTTTGCGTCATCGGGGGTGCAGGCGGGGTGAACTGCCAAAATAACAGCAATGCGCTAAGTCTAAACAGGGCTAATCGCAATAAGGGGCTTTTTCTCTTTGTCGAATAATTTGCCGACCCGTATTTTGATACCGCGATTTCATTGGACGGTGGTCGAGCTCGAGCCATGGATGAGAGAGCCCATTTGAGCCCTGCGTGGGGGAAAGCAATCCGGAGAACAGCATGGGGAACGCCAGCCATGGCGGCGAGGGCCGAGGGGCAGCTTCGTCCCTGTCACATTCACGGCACCTTTCCGTGAAGATATATTCACCTTTCTTCCCCCATAGTTTTGAGCCATATCGCCATCAACATATAACTAACACCTCCCTGTCAAATCCCACCTATTCAAACCGAAAATTCTGGCTTTTGAAGGATTGTGCAGATCAGGAGACAATATGGCTTCCAAGGCGGGGCTGACATGTCGAGACATCTATTCGGTCCCAGGGCTCCAATTCGCCCCGTTCGCAAGTCGGCGAAGTGTAGTGCACAGCACCACGGGTATGGTGGCATGCACCCAGCCATTGGCTGCTGCCGCAGGACAGAAGATTTTGGAACAAGGTGGAAATGCCGCTGTAAGAAGAGGTGCCTTGGTCATCCATTTGCCATGTTCTCTCTCTAACGAATTTGCAGGATGCGGCTGTGGCTGTCGGTTCGTTTTCCTCCCCCCCAAGACGGATTGTTAGTCAGCGGGATTAGGCCTCCTAATCGTGCTTCGTGTGTGCAGCCGCTGCGTTGAATATGACAGAACCTAGCTCCACGGGCATCGGTGGGGACATGTTTTGTTTGTTTTATAATGCGAAAACAAAAAAGGTCTCCGCATTGAATGGTTCAGGCCGTGCTGCGGGGAACCTTACCCTGGACGCAGTTCGAAATGACCTGGGCCTTTCCCCTGACCAGATTGGCGGCATTCCGATGAACAGCGTCCTCGCTGTGACAACACCGGGTGCAGCAGCAGGATGGGTGGATACTGTTGCAAAATTTGGCAGTGGACGGTTGACCCTCGAGCAGATTTTGATGCCCGCGATTGAACTAGGAGAAAATGGGTTCCCGGTATCAGAATTGGCTTCCAGTTTCGTACGTTGGGCATTCCCACCCTATTCCAACAAACAAAAATTCATATATTGTTCTAACTGGTCTTGAATGCAGTGGGAAGCATGCGAGGAGGCCATTCGAAAGGCATCGCCAAACTTTAGAGAGTTATTAAAGGCCGATCCTCAAGCAAAGGACGGCGTTAGATATCCTATGCCTGGTGAGATATTCAAAAATCCGCACCTCTCTCAGACCTTCCGGGCTCTTGCAAAAGAGGGCAAGGACGGATTCTATAAAGGTAGAATTGGCGAGGAGATAGTCAAAGTCGTGAGGAGCCTTGGAGGCTACTTGAGCCTCGATGATCTCAAGTACCATGCGGAGGTAGGCAGCCAGGAAGTGGATCCGATATCGCTTAAGCTTGATCCTGGAGAACTCGGTGGACCCAAACGCGAAGGAGGGGGTGAAGTAGAGATCTGGGAGCATCCTCCCAACGGTCAAGGCATTGTTGCATTGATGGCGCTTGGCATACTCAAGGAGTTATCGCGCACTGGGAAGTTACCACATTTCACGAAAGAGCAGCACAATTCAACTCCTTATCTACACGCTGTGATTGAGAGCTTGCGGATCGCCTTCGCAGATGCCGCGTGGTGGGTAACCGATCCTGACGTTGAAAAGGTGCCGTCGCAGGATCTCATCTCTCCAGCTTATTTGGCCGAACGTGCGAAACTTTTTGACCCCAACAAAGCATCATCCATCCTCGACCATGGCAGTCCAGCGCACAACCACTGTGATACCGTCTACTTTGCGGTAACGGATAAAGAAGGCAACGGCATATCATTTATCAACAGTCTTTACGGGGGCTTTGGAACCGGCATTGTCCCCGAGGGATGCGGATTCCCCCTCCAGAACCGGGGCTCGAACTTTTCCCTCACGGCGGGTCACCCTAATGTGATCGCCCCGCGCAAACGACCCTACCATACAATCATCCCTGCCATGGTCACAAACCCAGATGATCATTCGTTACATACCGTCTATGGTGTGATGGGAGGCTTTATGCAGCCACAAGGTCACGTTCAGGTGCTTCTCAACATGCTAGCGTTCAAATGCACTCCGCAATCAGCGCTCGATGCCCCACGCTTCTGCATTGGCGCTGGGCATCCTCATTCTGCCGATAAAGTGGATCGGACGGTCTATCTGGAAGAAGGAATTAGCGAGTCGGTGGCGGAAGAGTTGAAGAAAATGGGTCATCAGGTTAAGATCCTCAGGGGATTCGAGAGGGCGATGTTTGGAAGAGGACAAGTTATCCGATGCCACGTCGAAGAAGGCCAGATGGTATATAGCGCTGGAAGTGACCTTCGAGGTGATGGCAGCGCTTTTCCCGTCCTATAAAACCCAAGGAAAATGACAAAAAGCTCTTTCTCCCATTGTTCTCGGGTTTCTAGTTTGTATTTGCAATTGATATTATGCTTTTCTGCTTAATATAACCTTCTCATTACCCCAGTTCGCAACATGGATACCATTTTCAGATATATTGGCTCAGATAAAAAAGTCCTCAAATAAACCACCTAGTTCTATAACTATCAATTTAAATATTTTCGAAAATCCTTCCAGAACATGACCAACAGGTCGATCTCTCTCTTTTGCAAGTGCAAGGGTAGTCGTCAAGCAGGTTGCATCATACATTCCAACTTCGCGAATTTGATCCATCTATTCCTTCTGCTATCCAAATTTTGAAGAACTCATATTGGCTAGCTGACTGGTTAATATTAGCAAAGAATATTACAGAGCACGAAGTATTCACCGCCAGGGTTGTTCAGCTTCTCGAAACTAGTATCAACCCACCTTATCGAACCGAATCTCTGACATCCTTAATTCGCAATATGCATAGTTAGCCAACCCTGGACTGTGGCTCGACTGGAGTCTGCAAGAGCTCTTCCGAAAGCGCAAAAAGCAAAACCCCAAAAAATTGAAATTAAGCCATAATCATGATCCGAGATTGCTTCTTCGATTAAGCACTGGGATCACAGGGTGTGTAGGCGCCCGCATCTAGTTTCTCCCAGTTGATATCCAAATCTTACTTCCCTGCATGGAGTAGTTAACTAGTTCAAAAGCAAGTAACTCACTATCCAGTCAGAATTGGGAGATTGAAATTGAACCTGAATATTTTACTGGCCAAGTTCCTACTATCCAACAACTCACCGTTTTCTTTGAACCAGGAAGGTTGCCAGCCTTGTACCTTACCCATTAGTGCTTCATTTCGGGGGTCCGGGGGTTTGAGCCAGTTTCCTTTTCCTTTTACGCCGCTGATGTATAAACTTGGTGGGGTTTCTTCGCGGTCAGGGCTCAATCCAACGGGGACGGAAGTGGCGGATATCCCCATGTTACGTTTTTGGAAAGGAAAGAAAATTGTGCCTACCTACAAAAGGAGCAGGCGTCTCGGAACCGGCATGGCCGAGCTTCGAGAGCCTAGAATGATGTAGAATTCTCACTTTCCGAACCTGGAAGACCCTTGTTGCTGCACTTTATTTTGCCAGGGTGTGTTTTTTGCCCAATACTCCCAAAACTCGAAGGGGAACCTGGCCGTTTTCAAACGCACCCTCATCGCAGCCCGAGGACTGGCGTTGGTTCTCGAGGGGGATCTCGTTGCTCAAGGTCGTTTTACCTGTGATAAAGGTGACTGTGAGATTCTCTCATCTCAAGCGGACCTGTCTTTTTCCTTCTGTGGGGATGCGCGGTAGCCGCCATTGACCAAGGGGCCGCACTGTAAGCGTTATCCGCGGAGACGAGAAGTTGGCAGAGCCATTGATCCGATGGTTGGACTAACTCAGAATGACATCCCTGGATTTTGCAAGGACATCTGAGAAGGGTCATGCGCCTGTTCTTCCAGTTACAGAATATTCTTTTGGAACTTTTGCTGGGTGACGAATGCAGCGGTAAGTAAGCTTATGGGTAGGGTCGTTGTATCATGATTCAGCAACTGGATTCATGTCAACTAATGGATGTATTACAATAGGATAGACCACTAGATAGCTGCGAGCTCAAACATAGACCCTGTACATGTGTGTCTGGATTGTACATCGGGGCTTTAACCTAGCTAAAGAGGTTGCATTGACGATCGCACGATGAACGTATATCTATACAGACAGGGTGAGTATGGTAGCAGATCAAGCTACTTGGGTATCTAGGCGACAAACACACATACCTGAAGAGCACATAAAAATGCGATATAACTAGTGTAGGCACACTGTTACATCTTGGTGCTGCCTCTGGAGACCTGCAAGGAGAGCCTATGCAGAGACAAGCTACTCAACCAACAATAATATACGGAGGAGGGAACAAGTCAGTTAACTAGTTGACTAGCTGCCCTGGTGACCTGGTCAAGTTTTCACACTGGAAAGAAAAAAGCATTAACAGCCATGTTAAGCCTGTTGGCTGTGAGGTCGTCCTCCTGGATGCTTATGCAAGTCTTGCATTGAAATACACACAGCAGCTGGAAGCAAAGCTGCAAAAAGCAACAAAAGACAACAGCAAAGCAAACAGCCACAACTTATCCTAACTAGTTAACTAAGTTAATTACCAGCCAATCTCTGACCTTCTCTCAGTGGGTGGACCATGCATGTTACATGCTGATTGAACAGCGCGATCAGCAGCAAGGCCTAACTAACTTCTCCCCCTCCTTGAATGATATTGTAAAGGTACGGAGTACGCAGTATTTACTCCGTCATTCTGTTTCTCGTTCTGCTTCTCCTTTTGCTTCTTTCTTTCCTTTTTTCCTTTATATTCACTGCAGTGAACAAGCTTCTGATTTGCCCCCTTTTCTCTGCTCTGACCCTTAGGCTAGCGGCTCTTGCGCCGTTCATTGGCTGTGACCCGTTGGAAGTTTTTGGCGCCCGTTTTGGACCAAGCAAAGCCCGCCAAGCCGTTAACTTTAACTAGACCGGCTGCTGAACCCCCCCGCCAATCCCTCCGGTTCATCATATGCTTGCCCTGTCCACCACACACCCCCCCCCCCCCCCCCCCTCCGGCAGAACAGGGGAGTCTCCTTGCCCCCGATGACGCTGCCTGCGCCCGGCGGGGCCCCCCCCCCCCCCCCCCCCCCCGCCATCCCGTCGTTTTCGACTGTTTCATGTGGTTGAGAGCTATTAAACACCCTTTCTTCGTCGCTATTTTATTTTATTCTTTTTACTAACATCACTCGCTGCACCTGAAGGGCATAGCTTCCGCTGTTCACGTTTACTCGAATAATTAACTGTTGTGGCCGTCGGCAACGTCTGACTTTCGTTTCACCCCTCGTTGTCTCGTCCTGTCGATCTACTGAACTTGCTCCGACGGAATTGCCTCTCCTAGCCGCCTTGTTCTCTCTGCTGGATCGACCCTATCGTTCTCTTACTCGACCGAGCACCCAGCGACAGCCACACTTTTGATTTATACCCTCCGCCCGCACAGACTCGCATCCGCCCAAGCTCGCCCTTTATTTACCCCCCGCCGGTACATGTGATTCTCGGCCCCGCAACAATGGCAGACTTGCAAGGACGCAAAGTGTTCAAGGTGTTCAACCAGGACTTCATTGTGGACGAACGGTACAATGTGACTAAGGAGGTTGGACAAGGCGCATACGGAATTGTCTGGTATGTTTTTGCTGGTTTTTCTGTTTGTCAAGCAGCAGCACTCGCGAGGCGGGGTAACCTCAACCTCTGATCGCGGACGCCTAATCTCGCCCTTTTTTTTTTTTTTTTTTTTACGCACCCCAACACCACTCGCTACCTTCTACCAATGCCAGATCTTCATGCTGGACCCTACGCAAGACGCTGTCATCTAACACCTAGTTCGTTGTCGTTAGTGCTGCGACCAATGTGCAAACGGGCGAAGGCGTTGCCATAAAGAAGGTGACCAATGTCTTCAGCAAGAAGATTCTCGCCAAACGTGCCTTGAGAGAAATCAAGCTGCTTCAGCATTTCCGTGGCCACCGCAATGTAGGTCCAAAGACCCCACTCCTTCACTCTGTGGGTCTGCTGGTTTGGGTAGTCTGACCGTCTTTCTCCAAGATCACTTGCCTCTATGACATGGATATTCCCAGGCCAGATCATTTCAATGAGGTCTACCTGTACGAAGGTAAGCAAGTTGCCATCCGTTAAGAGGCGGACGCCTGATGCTGAGACGCCGACAGAACTCATGGAATGCGATCTCGCGGCTATTATCCGTTCCGGGCAACCCCTGACTGATGCCCATTTCCAATCATTCATCTATCAGATCCTTTGTGGCTTAAAATACATACACTCTGCCAACGTCTTACATCGTGATTTGAAACCGGGAAACCTCCTGGTCAACGCCGACTGCGAGCTCAAAATCTGTGATTTTGGCCTTGCTCGTGGCTTCTCCATTGACCCAGACGAGAATGCTGGGTACATGACTGAGTATGTTGCGACAAGATGGTACCGTGCTCCAGAAATTATGTTGAGCTTCCCGAGCTACACCAAAGCTAGTATGATGCGCCCCGCCACATCTGTTTAAACTCCTATAGAATAAGAATCGATGATGTGACTAACGAGGTTTTATTTAGTTGACGTGTGGTCTGTCGGCTGCATTCTTGCCGAATTGCTTGGAGGGCGGCCATTTTTCAAAGGCCGCGATTACGTTGATCAGCTAAATCAGATACTTCATTATTTAGGAACTCCAAACGAAGAAACCCTTTGCCGCATTGGCTCTCCCCGTGCGCAGGATTACGTCCGTAATTTGCCATTTATGCAGAAAGTGGCCTTCCAAAGATTGTTCCCGAACGCAAACCCAGATGCCTTGGACCTCCTTGACCGGATGTTGGCATTCGATCCGTCGTCGCGTATCTCCGTTGAGGAGGCCCTCGAGCACCCTTACCTACAAATTTGGCACGATGCAACCGACGAGCCGAATTGTAAAATTCCATTTGACTTCCATTTTGAAGTCGTCGAAGATGTCCATGATATGCGAAAGATGATTCTGGAAGAATCTGTGCGATTCCGTGCACACGTACGACAAGCGCATACTCAAATCGGAAATGCAGCGCAACAACCTACAACCCAGCAGACCAGTGTCCCGATCCCTGAAGAGAACATGGGCGCTTGGAAGCAAGACGAGCCGCGACCTCAGGAAGCTATCCATAGGGGTGCACCGCCTAATGACCTTGAAGCTTCGCTACAAGGAGGAATGGATGCTATGCGGTAAATATGGTCGTTTCTTGTTGCAAAATTCAGTCTCGGTGAGCCGATTTTTGGAAAAAGGTCATTTTCGATGGTAACTTCTACAATTGTCATTTTTTTGTCATACTTCATCTGCATACCGTCTGCTCTGTCTTCCCCCTGTTTAATGTCTTGGCTAGTTAAGTTACCCTACAGGGCTCATGAGTTGCAATTTACGAACACCCAAATGAGGACACAATACATAACTACATGCTTGAATCTGGTTTCTGCTCGACTTGTGGTCATGATACCTTCCTCTATTCTCAACAGCTCCCAACTTTCCAGAAAGTGTAGTTAAGCGCCGAGGCGGAAATCCCAGAGTTCTCCTCGTTTGTTCACTTTTTCAGTGTTTCAAGCTGGCAATTGCAACCGCCAGGGACACGTTCAAGGCAACGTTCAGTGTCAATTAAGGATGTGTTATCACTCCAAAAGCAGCACTGTTTTGGATATCCTTGGGTCGCTCGAGAAAGAAGGACGTAGTTAGTTGGTTGTGTAACGGGTGAGGATGATCACAGCTGACCTTTCTGCCCATGTCCATGCAAGGTCGATCAAACCACATATGCAACCTCTCCAGGGAAACACTTTCTCAAGTCTTGCCTGCCTGCCGAGATTCTATCCTTGCAAATAATATAGCTAACCCATCGATCCAACCCCCGTCTAAACCTAGGAGCGATGATGGCTTATACTCTATTCACATATTTGCTGGTAGTATTCATCTACCATGCCAATATTGCTTCCTCGAAACATGATAAAATCCAGACTTGCTACGCTGAAAGCCTGCCACAGATTCAGGCATCTGTCGATACAAGATCAACGCCATGGGGCTCACCGAGTATCCATTTCTCGTCCCTGAACGGAACACGATCCACCTGTTGCGAATCACTCGATGACGTTCGCAACGGGCTAGATGGTATCGACAAAAAGCTCCTCGAGTTGCTCAATCACCGGTTAGTCAGTTAGATAAAATGGAACACTTCTCTAGTTCTTTTTGTTTGCTACCTACATAACATGTAGCTATCTACCCTCTCACTGCTACCCATTTTCATACAACAAGTTATATCGCACCCGTGTACATACCTCTTACCTTGCACATATCCCCCTTCCTTCACACCCATTGACTATTAATATCAGCCACTAATCCCTGACCTTACTCTGTCAAACTCTCAACAACCCGCCCTCCCCTTTCCCTTTGCTCATTGGCCCCGGAACACCCCCCTGGTTCTGATACTTCCCACTTTATACAGAGCCGCATACGTTCGGGAAGCCACCCGTTTCAAGCCTACACGAGCATCCGTCAACGTCCCGGCCCGAAATGCGCAGGTCATCGATCGGGCAAAGCGGGGTGCGATAAGGTTAGGAATGCCGGTGAGTTTCGCGACGGCGGTTTATAAAACGATCATTGAGGCAGGGGTCAAGTTCGAAGAGTGTGTTGTAAGTATTAATGGGTGAACTTTTTTTTTTTTTGGTCGTTTAACCCCTTTTCCTCCCTTGCATTATATTCTGCTGGCGAAGAAAACCATTTTACGGTACGATTAATATCGTAATATCTGATGGTGGATGATAGTTCGATGCCTTCGGCGACTGCGAGTGAAAAGGGTCAACATCTCTGGGCACATCTTTAAGTCATATTCGACGAGTTGGATAAAAAATTCAGAAACCCTGTGAAGAATCCAGGCGGCGTCAATTCTGGTGATTCCATACAGTATCGTTTGCACTCTGTTGAGAATTCATCTAAATGAAATTGTCAATCATCGATAGATTCAATATTAAGAAACAGATCGGGGAAATTCAAATTGATATAAACCAGAGCCAAACCAAACAAGCTCTGAATATCGAAAAGTATTGGAGCAAGTAGAAAGAAACGCTATCATTGCGATCAGCCCGCATTCAAAAAGGTTGAGTCGATTCTATCAAGATATCCGTATCCCGAAACCTAAATCGAAGAGAGGAGACGTCTTCACACCATGCAGACAAATAACCCAGGTAAAGCAAAGCGTACTCTATTCGTGCTTTGAAAATTCAACCACCAACGCCGTGCTATGCAAAATAAAACACGCAGAAAATCCACTGTACAAGAACCCGGGCGGCGACGTCCTGGTCTCTAGTTATTACCCATGCAATGAGCACCAACGGGTGTTTGACTTCTTTTCCTTTTCCCGCTTTCAGAATTATTTCCACGTAATTTCTCCCTATGAGGTCTTTTCCAGAAGCTCTTTTGCCTCATTGATCTTTGTCGCGAGATACGGACTGCCGCCACGATCCGGGTGGTTCAACAACATCAGTTTTCGGTGGTTTGCGCGGAGTTTGTCCTTTGTGAGTGTTCGCTCGCTACATGTCCCGACGAAAAAGTTAGCCCCGTTATGCACCAGTAAAGAAAAAACACGAAGAGCTTGATCGAGCGAAAGCCGGTCGTCCCCAGGGTGAATGAATAGGGTACGTACGAGAGTTCTAATATTAGAGCGGCCTCGCGACGGTTCATGCGGGGTTCAAAGCCGCCTTTGTAAAACGCCTTTCCCATGGCGTTCACGCCCCCTCTATAACGACGAAATGCGACCAAACCAGCACGGCCCTGAACAGAGAGAGAGAAGGATTGTTAGCGGTTTGCCCTATTTGCAATCACGGTGATCGGGGGGAGTTCATACGAAGAAAGCGGCGGCGGCGACACCAATTCCAACAGCAACGACGGACGACATGATGAAAGGTTTTGAAAATGGACTCGGGGAAAATCTGCTTTTTCCAGGAGTGAATAAGAAGATTGAGCGAATGAATAGTAGTTAGATTTTTGACGGCGATGGCGAGGATTATTGGCAGTCAAAAAAGTTTCTTTATTTTTCTCCAGAAAACGCTAAGACGAATGCGGCCTAGCGCCTATTGCCAACGACCGAACTCCCGACGTCAAGTCTAATCCAGAGAGAACGAGTCGTAATCACTTTGCAAACCGCCTTTTGCAACTTGAGCTGCTAGTTGCATCTCGAGTCCAGTGATTTGAACA
The DNA here is from genome assembly GCA_001430945.1 of Amauroascus niger. Taxonomy (NCBI): domain Eukaryota; kingdom Fungi; phylum Ascomycota; class Eurotiomycetes; order Onygenales; family Onygenaceae; genus Amauroascus; species Amauroascus niger. The sequence goes on from LJPK01000664.1 coordinate 76,259, forward strand.
GAGACGGGCTTGTGCTTATCCAGATACCACGGAAATAGGTCAATGACGAAGTTCCGTGGCCCCTGCCATGGGCGAATCACGACCTTTCGCACGTCAGGAAAAATGATGTTATCGCAGTTCATTAAGGAACGTCAGAGTCCAGTCAAGTATGGCATGGGCCTGGTGGTGACGATGACCAAGGACATGGGGGGGCGGGTGGCAGAAGCTTGACAGACAAGAATGCGCGTGTTTACAAAAAGAAAGTATAGTGAGACGGTTACCAAGGAGAGGAAGGTTGCAGAGTGATGGCCGAAGGAGAGCTGATTACCCAAACGGAGCTGGAAAATGATGGGCAAAGGCATGTTACTCGAAAAACAGAATAGCAGGGATGCTGGCTTTGAGATAAAAAAAGGGGCAAATGTGGCTGAAAAAGAAGAGAAGAAGAAGAACAAGAACAAGATAAGTATCGAGCAGGATAAAGATGTCGATTGAGTTGCCGGTACTGCATCGCCTATGTCTTGCGTGCATCATTTGTCTCCTTCTTTACTTGTTATAGGCTAAGGCCTGCTGGTGGTTCAACTGCATGTTGACATACCAGCGTTTCAAGGAGGATATGGGGTTTAGGAAGATACAGATCGTTCGTTTCCTTGAAAGATATGATTTACATGACATTTCATACATATCCATCGTTTCTGCTCGAGTTGCCAAAGAATACCCCATTGTTTATATCAAGTCATATATCGAAACCTCCCCAGTTCCAGTGTCTCCTCGCTAGTGCTTTCGCACCTTGCCCTAAGTCACCCCTTTCTATCACCTGGCGGCCACACACACCCACACCCACAAAACCGGCTTGTTGATTGTTTGGCGGAAAGCTCCGTTCAGCAAGCTTGTCTACGAGTCTCGTGACTGATGTGTTCTTCACTCGAGGGTGAAAGATTTTTCTTTGTCACTTTCCCCCTCTTTCTTCCTTCTCACTTTCTCTTCTTCACTTTCTTCTTTCTCTCAACTCTCCATCACCATCTTCGTCTCCAAAATACTCCTTTCAACAACCATTATCAGCTCAACTCGGCTCTTTCTCTCTCCCTTTCTCTCTCTTCTTATTAAAACCCCTTTCTCATCACCAACTTCTTCTTCTCCTCCTTCACGATGCTTGTCCTCGCATTCGTGTTCTCCATCATCACCCTCTGGGGGGCGATATCACCAGTGCCCTGGACTGATATCCGCCCCCAGGACGCGTTTGGACGACGGTTATTGGCGTCGTTTAAAACGTCGCTGTTCGTTAGAGGATGCATTAGCATCTTCGAAGCGCCGGTGGTGGAGAGAAGGCCCTCAATTTTTGAGGAGATGGACGAAATAGAAGCCGAGATTGCCGGTCTCGCTGGTCTCTTCATCATGGACGATGATGATGATATCAGTATCGAAGACGATTTGGTGGTGTTTGAGGAGGCTCCTGTCCTCCCCACCCCTTCTCGTACCGTGCTCTCGTGTTGCGTCACTGACGACGAGATTGAATCGTCCGAGATTCCTTCTCAACACGTCGTTGCCTTCGGACAAATCGCCTGGGTCGTTGTGACTTTGGTGGCCTCCCTGGCTAGCGGATTGGGCTTCGTGCTCATTCGTATGGGGCCAATGGCCAGGGCCCTTAACAGCCGCTTGAAGAGAGACCATTGCCGTGTGCCTGTCACGACTCGCGCCAGCTCAGGTTACCCCTTAGAAAGGTATACCACAGAGCTGGCCATCGTGACAGACTTTATCGGTTTTATGGCTCTGTCTTCTCTGAGCACCGACAGCTTAGTCGAAGATTCCCCTGTGGAATCGGCTGACGAAGCTGAAGGTAAAAGCTATGTGGGCTGGGAGCTCGTTCCATACACTGGCAATCGATTGCGGGAGATTGTTCTTTCAAGTGTGCCAGCGCCAATCCGGATGGCGACGGTGGAAAGACCTCCGGTGGAACAATTGGAAGATTCCCTTCTCTCCGGGGATTGGAGTCTACACCCAATTGTTCCCCAGTCTACCCACCGCCTATTTCTGGAGGAATCGTTGGCCCGACAGTCTCATCCTCCAACGCAATTCCAAGGTGTGTTGGTCTCGAGCGCCGAGTCTTCCGTTTCAACAACGGACTCGGCTGATGTCCCAGAGGAACCTGTTGGCCCTCCATCGGTGGTTCCCTCCCAAGAGTCTGCTGTTCTGCCTTTGGAAGAACAGCCTGAGGAAATTCCTGAGACTCTGGTGGAAGCGGAACCAGCAACAACCGTGGAGGTGCCTACGGGTCCACCAGAGTCGACCATCGACGCCGCCGTTCTAGAAAACGGCAACCAGCATCCTGAGCCGCCCAGCGATGAGCGGCAACAGGAAGAAGAGCCGATGGCTGGATCCGAGGGGGAGCCTGGCGAAGAGAACGCCATTGAAAGGAAAAAGCGACGGAACCGACCGTCAAAAAAGACCCGCCAGCGCCGAGGACGGGCTCGTCTCCTCGAAGCCCAAGAGCTGGTTATCCGTCAAGCGGAGGAGCAGGTCTGAGAAGATCTGCGCCTCCAATAACCAGTCTCGAAGGCTAGCTGGCGGTGTTCTTTTTTTGCAGTCCTTGGTGTGCGTTCTTCAAGTCAGTCTCTCCCTCCCTTCCGGCAGTTGTCATAGATGAAAGAAGGGCAGATCTGCGAGGGTGAAACGAAAAGCAAAGGGGATCTGTCGTGCCGATCGACGGAGTCGTTTCACCCAAACGGAAATGTCGCTTCGCCATCTGTTCTCCACCACCGACCGTCCGACAAACAAAGATGAAAGAAGGGCAGATCTGCGAGGGTGAAACGAAAAGCAAAGGGGATCTGTCGTGCCGATCGACGGAGTCGTTTCACCCAAACGGAAATGTCGCTTCGCCATCTGTTCTCCACCACCGACCGTCCGACAAACAAAGATGAAAGAAGGGCAGATCTGCGAGGGTGAAACGAAAAGCAAAGGGGATCTGTCGTGCCGATCGACGGAGTCGTTTCACCCAAACGGAAATGTCGCTTCGCCATCTGTTCTCCACCACCGACCGTCCGACAAACAAAGATGAAAGAAGGGCAGATCTGCGAGGGTGAAACGAAAAGCAAAGGGGATCTGTCGTGCCGATCGACGGAGTCGTTTCACCCAAACGGAAATGTCGCTTCGCCATCTGTTCTCCACCACCGACCGTCCGACAAACAAAGATGAAAGAAGGGCAGATCTGCGAGGGTGAAACGAAAAGCAAAGGGGATCTGTCGTGCCGATCGACGGAGTCGTTTCACCCAAACGGAAATGTCGCTTCGCCATCTGTTCTCCACCACCGACCGTCCGACAAACAAAGATGAAAGAAGGGCAGATCTGCGAGGGTGAAACGAAAAGCAAAGGAGATCTGTCGTGCTAAAAACGGCGGAGTCGTTTCACCCAAGCAGAACTGTCGCTTCGCCATCTGTCCTCCGCCGTCCGTCCCCCGCCATCCCTCGTCCGCCATCCGTCCTCGAACCGGTTATTTTACAATACGTATGCGGCAAATCATTCACGATTCACGAAGGCTAGGATGGAGTCTTCTTTGATATCGGATTCAACACATTGAAAAAAGCATACCTGCGGGACGACATTGTGTGTTTTCGGAACTTCGAACCGATTCTTTTACGATGTGTATGCAACAAATTATTCACGAAGGCTATGATGGAGTCTTCTTTGGTATCGAAAAAAGCACACCTGCAGGACGACGTTGTGTGTTCGAACCGATTCTTTTACAGTGCGTATGCGACACAAATCATTCACGAAGGCTATGATGGAGTCTTCTTTGGTATCGAAAAAAGCACACCTGCAGGACGACGTTGTGTGTTCGAACCGATTCTTTTACAGTGCGTATGCGACAAAAATCATTCATGAAGGCTATGATGGAGTCTTCTCTGATATCGGATTCAGCATATCGAAAAAAGCATACCTGCGGGACGACATTGTGTGTTTTCGGAACTTCGAACCAATTCTTTTACAATGCGTATGCGACACAAATCATTACGAAGGCTATGATGGAGTCTTCTTTGACATCTGATTCAGCATATCGAAAAAACTTGTAGGACGACATTGTGTGTTCGAACCGATTCTTTTACAGTGCATATACGACGCAAATCATTCACGGAGGCTATGATGGAGTCTTCTTTAATATCGGATTCGGCATATCGAAAAAAAAAGCATTCCTGCAGGACGACGTTGTGTGTACGAACCGATTCTTTTACAATGCGTATGCGACACAAATCATTACGAAGGCTATGATGGAGTCTTCTTTGACATCTGATTCAGCATATCGAAAAAACTTGTAGGACGACATTGTGTGTTCGAACCGATTCTTTTACAGTGCATATACGACGCAAATCATTCACGGAGGCTATGATGGAGTCTTCTTTAATATCGGATTCGGCATATCGAAAAAAAAAGCATTCCTGCAGGACGACGTTGTGTGTACGAACCGATTCTTTTACAATGCGTATGCGACACAAATCATTACGAAGGCTATGATGGAGTCTTCTTTGACATCTGATTCAGCATATCGAAAAAACTTGTAGGACGACATTGTGTGTTCGAACCGATTCTTTTACAGTGCATATACGACGCAAATCATTCACGGAGGCTATGATGGAGTCTTCTTTAATATCGGATTCGGCATATCGAAAAAAAAAGCATTCCTGCAGGACGACGTTGTGTGTACGAACCGATTCTTTTACAATGCGTATGCGACACAAATCATTCACGAAGGCTATGAATGGAATTTTTGATATTGGATTTGGCGAATGGGGAAAAGGTGTGCCTACGCGCGAGATTGTGTGCTTGGATTGTTTGGACTGCTTGAGATCTTTGCTTGTCTTCTTGTGTTTCTTGATATGTGGAAAAAAAGCGTGCCTACGGGCGAGATTTGTGTGTTTTGGTTGTTTGGACTGCTTGAGGTCTTTGCTTGTCTTATGTTTCTTGATATGTTTTCTGGGAGCTTCTTTTCTGTTTCATTTTTGCTTAATTTTTTTCGTACCATAAAATCTGTTTTGTCCTTCTCTTTTGTTTCAATCATGTTTATGGGCTGGCCATTTTGACGCCAACATTTATTCCTTACGTTTAGAGCCCATGTCCCATTGGAGACTCGATTCTATTGATATAGAAGAATCAATTCCGACAAAATTTGCTTTGCTGATCACATTTCCTGACAGTCCACACCGCGATTCGAATGTGGAAAATAAAAGAAAAACAATACCCAGAATCTGTGAATGCCCAAAGATGAAGAGATTAATCCAAAAAGGTATAAATTCGTTTCATTGTACATCGTATAGTTGATAAGCAAAAATTACTCGGGAATCGAAAGAGCAACAACGGCTTTAGTACCTGCCAAACGAAAAAAAAGAGGCTGCAAAAAATGAGCAGGAAAAAAAAAAACATCATTATCCAGTCAGACGCGTTGTGTGCAATATAGTGGGTATTGCGGTCTCCATTCTTCTCGGGGTTTGCTTAATGGCAGGCCGTGCCGATCATGGATCGTCCGTCGTAGCCCCATCTCTGAAACAACAGATCATGTCGTCAGTGTTCACAAAAGAAAGGAAATGCCAAAGAAAAAAAAAACAAGGAAAAAGACGTTTGACTGGGTGGATCGTGATGGTCGGTGTATATATACGAGATGTGCCAATCACTCCTCCATCTTGCCAAAAACCCCATCATCATCTTCCTCCATGGGCACAACGGAACCTCGATCGAAACGGTCGTCGTCGTTGCCTTCTTCTTCTTGGATTGTCTTCACGTCGCGCATTCTGACGTCCCGCTCGTCTGAGATTTTGTATGAAAGTGGTGGATTGATGAGAAAAGGATTGTACAAGGTTGGGGTGGATGACGCGTCTTTGGAGGTTGTGCTTTGGATATCGAAACTTCGGGCAGTCTTGTGGATGCTACTAGCAGCGTGGGTACTGTTGCTCATGCTCTGGCTCAGGTAGCGAGCGGGCAGTGGAGGTACCGGGGGAACGTCAGAGGACATGCCGGTCGGCCCAGTCCGGGGGGTGCCAAAGTTGCATAATTCGATAGCGGCTGCCAACCCAGCCTCGTCGTCGTCCAAAACGCCAGTGTCGGCAGTTGAAGGCCGTGTGTCGATGCTACAATGGCGGAAGTGCGATCGGGCAGGAGAGTATGATGGAGCACTGCCAGCAAAGGAGCTGGACGCCACTGACTGGAACGAGCGAGAGAACGTCGAAGATCCAAAGCGATGATGTTCTCCCAATTTGACCATGGCCTCTTCACCGGCTGGCGGTGGCGTGGTCTCTGTGGAACTCAATTCGTCTCGTAATTCTGACATTCCAGACATGGTTGGAGAAGCAGAGGATCGATCTGAGTCGTTGCCGGATTGGGCAGGGTCTGACGAGGTGGGCGGGTCATGATTCATGTTCACCAGCACGGTCGCAGCTTCGAGGAGCTGGACCTGTTGGTGTTTGGAGATGAGCAGCTTAGAGGTATACGCCCATGCAGGGTCATGTTCCCACCTGTTTGTGTAACGTGGTCAACGAGGTTGCCTCCAGACAGTATACCGAAAATCTTGTGTTTCAAACGAGAGAGTGAGAGAGAAAAGAAAAAGGCAGAGGAAAAGAACCAGGGAGACAGAAGAGTGGAGAGCATCCGTGCAGAGGAGAGAGATGCGGGAGTTGGGGAGTATACGCACATATGCTTTGTTAAGCAGCTGCTATGCTTATACCCCTTCCCACACCGGTCGCACTTGAGTTCAGTCAAGGAGCGTTTCCCCTCGCCTCTCATCAGATGTGAGCCCTCGCTCGCCCGGCGACTGCGGTGCTTGGTGCTGATCGGCCGACTCGTCGACGAGGATTCCTCTCCACTTTGATTATTAACATTATGATTACTACTGCCATTATTACTGCCATTACTGTTGCTGCCGGTGGAATTGGGAGAGTGTTTGCGTTGGTGAGCGAGATATGACCCAAAGGCGGATGAGGAGCCGATTGAGGTGGATTCCAGGCCGACCTTGCGCGAACTGAGGCCTCGACGGTGGTAGGATGTGGGCTGGCCGGTCGTGGATGAACCGCCGACGGATCCACCGAGGGCGGCAGCGACGACGGCAGCATTGGCGGTGGCGGAGGAAGTCATGCTCTTTCTCCGGGTGACGCGATGGTTCGTGTTGACCACGCCGAGGGATATGGAGTGGGAATGGAGACGGCCGGAGGAAGGTTGACGGGAATGGGGAGTGGACAGGCCAAACGGTCGGACATTGGGAGCTTCCTGTGGGACAAAAGCAAGGTCAGAAGGCTGTTTCTCTTTCTTCCCTTTTTTTTTTGTTCTTCCTTTTTTTTGTTGTGATGAGACAATGGGATGAGCAAGAGAGAGAGTGTATGTATCAAGACTTTACCTTGAAGGATGCCATTGTTTGTAGCGAGGAGTAGAGTCAATGTCTAGTCTGACGGGTCAAAGTGGGTGTGGGAAAGGAGTTGGTTTGGAGGAGAAGGGACGGGCAGGTCAGGACGGGAAGTCCGAGCGACAGGAGTTGAAGGTGAGGAGGGTAGCAGCAAGTCGGCAATTCAGTGGCAGCAGTAACTAAGTCAAAGGCGAGACGAATTGACGATGAAGAGCGAGATCGAGCAGGCGGGCTGCATACGCATGGATGTCAGAAGAATGGTCTTTGTTTCCGTCCCGTCTTTTTTTTTTTTTTTTTTTTTTTTTTTTTTGGCT